>OW679202.1:31210227-31780989 GCA_940337035.1 Agriotes lineatus | reverse complement strand
AAATCGGGAGCTCAACGGACTGAGCTGCATCAATACTACACGCTATGCAAGGAGACTATTCCAGACCTTCGTTTGAAGAATTTGCAACGGTAAGATCGTCCATGAGCAATCAGCGCGAATCTACACGCGATGTACGGAAGGTTTATTCAGAGATGCGTTATATTTATTTACGTATTTATTATTGTAACCAGTAGTCACTATCAATGACAAGTTACATTTAATGTAGCTGGTCTGGGAGATATAACTGTTCGTACAAAAGCAGAAATTAAAAAACTGTAAAATGTGAAACTAATATTAACAAAATTTTACAGTTACAATACATCGACATGTCCATTACAGTCTCTTTCTAATTCTAAACATCCTGATATGATGGCGCTCTTTATTGTTTGGCAGATTACCTTCTTATTTTCTCAAATGGGTCTGCTTAGCGTGCTATGTTTGTTTCTAGATATATGGCCTTGTTATCTACCACTACATTGTGTTTCTTAGCTATCGGCATGCATTTCGTTTTCTCTGTCAATGTAATAATTATATTGTAATGGTTTTTAGTGTAAGGGTTTGATATCAAATTAAAAAGGTTAAAAGAATACAGTATTAAATTACAAAGATGAATTTAAGTATTAGAAGGATATCAAAATTATTAATATGTATGTGGTAAAGAAATGAAGTAGAATTAAAATTCTACTGAATGATGCTATATAAGAAACAGAAAGATTCTAACATAATTTAATTATTATCTGAAATAAAGTGGATGATTAATAACAAATAGCTATTCGAGAAATATCATTCAAAATACTGGGTGTTAAATAAATATGATACAGATTATATAGTGTTGGTATTTAAAATATATGCAAAACAATATCACTAAGGAGATAATAATTATTAGAATGTAAAATAATTTTGGACAAAATGAATGTAATTCTTTTGTAATCGGCTAAATTTTCTAAAATAAATCATTTATAAATTTTTTTAATCTGTTTGGAATGTAAAGGGTTGTGAATTAAAATAAAATTTGCGAGAAGAAAATAAAATTTTAAAAGATTTGAAGATGTGGAGATGGTAAGGAGAAGAAAGGATGTGGTGTCAATCAATTACATCATATGAATTGGATAGTAGGGAATGGTTTTAGTGGATGTGGTTTACATCGAGTTTTTTAGCAGAGTGGGCGTCTTGTGATGTGGCTAGAAGGTTTTTCATCTGCTGGAGTTGTAATTCGCCAAGCTTGTTATTGAATTGACACTTTGTAACTTGCATCTAGTCGAGGTTCGTGATACTAGATTTATAGGTGGATCCAGAGACTTCCTAAGGGGTGGTCAACTGATTTTTGTAGATTGAACAGTAAGGCTAATCTAATAGTTTAGGTAGGTATTGCCTACTATGGGGTGGTACTAGGTAGATATTTAGGAAAAAGACGTAGAAATAAAAAATTATCTTTCAGTACAATATACGAGTACAATATTAATTTTTCTTTTCGATTTCAACAAATAAAAAAGCAGGTTAAATTAACACTGTTTAAAAAAATGAATAATGCACCGCTATTTTAGCTACCTGGCTATAGAAAAAATACAGAAAAATTATACTTTACACTATTACAAACACAATAAATCGCTCTAGCTATTCTAAAGTGAAAAGTAAAATAAATACAGGGTTCGGTAACGAGGGGGGGGGGGGATATTTCTAAAACTACGAGAGTTACATACATAGATATTGTTTATATAAAAGTTGTAGGTACGAAGGTGATGCACATTACTAAAATAGTTTTGATTGTACACGGTGGCTCGAAAATTGTGGCGAATCAAGCTACTTCTTTAATTGGAATGTCCTACGATTAGGTAACTTGAAAGTTTTGCATCAAGTTGTATGCCTCTAACGTCAACTGTTTTGGAGATATTAACAATTTTATGCAAACAAATGCTGAATTTCAGGCGGTTGCTGTAACAGAAAACAATTGAATGAAAAAAGAGAAAAGGGGTAGTTCTGGGTATTGCTGATATACAGGGCGATCAACATTTGCAAATTTAATAATTTTGGATTCCCCTGGAAGCCGTTCTAAGGAGCTTTCTTTTGATATGTTACTGCATACATCTAAATTAAACTGTTTTTCAGATATACGGGTTTGAACATGAAAAACAATTTAAGCCACTTAAGGTGCTCCATTTCAAGACAAATTGGCAAAAAAACTCCTTGTTTTATATGCGAATAGATAAGCCAAGTATATTTATCCAAATAACTAATATTAAAATGTTTTTAATTAATTTCCCATGTAATTTGTGTTTCTGAGAAAGGAAATGCGTAACGTAAGGGTTCTCCAATAATTCTTTTTTCTTTAAATCAGAAAGACTCTTAAGCTCTGCGTTCTCTGGCTTTTGAATTTCTACCGTCTTATCCTGATTGCCAAGAAGGGTGGTGGTTTTTGGTATTTATATAAAAGCGTATAATGTTTGTTGTTTTTTTAGAATGTGGCAGCATTCTGAAAAATTAAACAAGACAAAGTGAATAAACAACAATTTATAAAACCAGTTAGGAAATGCCTCATATTGTAACAAAATGAGGCATTTCATAACTGGTTTTATAAATAGCTACTTCATCACTGATTGTGAAATAGTTTTGTTTTCACAACTGATTGCAAAAAGTGAGACGTTTTGAAACTTCACTCAATTTTGAAATTTGATACTTTATATTGATGTCAAGATTAGAGAAAATGTTATGAAATAAACATTGATTTAACGACCAGTACTTAACTTTAAAATTAAAATTTTGCAGGTTTTGAATATTTTAAACTTTAACTAGTTGTACAATTTAATACAAACAATAAAAACCTTATATTATAAACAAAATTTCAAAATACGCCGGTCACTACGCACCAGGTGTAGTTCACTGCTTTTTCTAGTGTTAACTGGTAGGCACTATACAGGTCACAGAACCGACATCGACGAGTGACGAAAACGAAAACCTCCACCAACGCCGGAGGGTGAGAGAAAATTTGTGGCTATTGCAATTAAAAAAAATGGAGAATGTGGAAGAAGCATTTCAGCAAATTAAAATTTAAATTACGGGCGGATGCTCTAAGGGTTCGTTTTGTTTATAATTAAAATAAAGTAGTCAACTTTTTAACCGAATTATTTTGTAACAGGCTCAAGGGGGTGTCAATTGACCCCATTGACACCCCCTTGGGCCCGCCAGACGTGGAAGGCGTTTGCTGCTGATCAGTTTTTGCAGTTCTGTTGGAGAAAAGTGGTAGGTGCCTGGTCGTGTTTGGCTGGGGAGTTTTTTGCTGTTCCTGGTGTTTGGTTGAGTTCGTCCTGGGCTTTGTCTGGACGTTGGGATATTTATGTGAGATTACCTGATGCATTTGGTTTGGTAAAGGAAAGTATCGAGGTCCATGGACAGCTGACAGGCTGCAGGTATTTATGTAAAAACTGAAAGAAAAATATAGAAAGAGTGAAGTGAGGTAATTTTAAAGAGGGGAGTACTTACTATTTGACATTTGTTGAATGACAAGTAATGTAACGAGGAGGTATTTGTAATTGATTTTGCACTTGAATAATTTAAAGTGACATTGACAGACGTACAAGTTGTCACCGAATTAAAAAATAACTTTTCAGGACTAAAGGCGGTCTTGATTATGAGCGAATCCGACCTGTGTTTTCAGCTAAGAGTAAATGTTTTCTACCTGAGCTAGAGATATTTAATGATATTGATAATTCATAATTTATAAAAGGGTAAATAAGCTAATTAAATTTATTTTAGAAGAGAATTTATTGAAAATAAACTAAAGTATAGTAAAAGTCAGACGTAATAGCTAAAGAATAGTAAATATTGTTATAACATAAAACCATTTACATAAATAAAAACCATGATAACATAGTCAATTATAATAATATTTTACTATGCAGCTAAATATATGGTTGAAAGTTGAGCATGTGGCGGAAGTCGTCTTCGCATTTATGCCAGCTGCATAAAACAAACAGTACCTTTCATCTGCTCAGCATCGTTGATTTGCTGTTTTATTCTTATCAATTATTGTGTTCTTCATTAACCTGCGTATACAGAACGACTGGCTTAAACAAGCTTAAGATTTCACGTTGTTTTAGTCTCTGAACGACTAATTTACTAGTTACTGTTTTTATAGTAGTACATGTTCAACAAAAGCAAATGGAGATGATTTGACTTGAAAACTAATTTTGGAGTAGACTGCTGTTACATTCCTTTAATGTTCAGTATTAATCGTCGATGTTTCGTCAGAAATAGAAATTTTCAATAACATCGTTGAAGTTTGGTGTCAGAATGAATGTGACATCGGCAAAGCGTTTGTCGGAACTTGGGAAGGTCGCCCTATTGACAATATAAACGGACAATATTAACTAACAGCGAAGCAGAACACGACAGCATAACACGCTAGTCAGTACACGATATTACGATACAATAATCACGAAATTAACAATGTAGTAGAGCAGCTCGGAATTTCAAAAATCTTAACGGGGTCCGGCGCAGAAAGCTCCACGCCAGCAAACGAGCAGTAACTAAAGCTCATTTTTGCTGTGCGGACAGGTGGACATTAGCCGAAGTCCAGCTAAACTAATAAAACCAATATTTCTCGCAACATGCACGACGCTGATTGCAAATTAGGCAACGAACTACTCAAGTTGACTTCAAGGGGTTGCGGATCGATGGCTAAAGTTCTGGCCAGTAATAAACCTTCGCTGCGTGGTCAGCCCAAGTTAAGAAAATTAAGAAGGCCGCTGTAATACAAACCCGATATTCAGAAAGCTGTTTCCGAGAATGAGGGTAATTTTGTTTACTGCAACCTAAGGAATGCTTATTTGGCGATTGCGTTCCCAGTATGGCGAATGAGAAGGTAGAATTGTATCTACGAACAAAGGTGTAGCTCGTTAGGGTATCACCATGCAACGAGAAGGTGTTTTTGTTCTTTATATTAACTATGCCCTAAATATACCATGGGAGTGGTGCCCTATTCCTTAAAGTCATCTACTTAAACTAATATGAAAATTAAGGCGCAGTTCTCAAAGGCTGTCTAGAAGAGTACATTTTTTTATATAGAAACGCCGTGTGCTTTATCTGCTATCGGTTCTGTCGTTACAGTGTCCTTCATAACGCAACGACAAGCATGTGCATTTACTTGGCATTTTTGATCTAGCGTGTATACGTCACGTCTCTTTAGAGACTTGTTTTCTTTGCAATTCTTTTTACTTTTTCAGTATTATTAGAAACGTTTTTATCTGTTTTCATATCACTTTGAACACTTTTCAACCTCTATTCGATCTAGAGAAAGTTGTTTTTCTTTATTAAAAACGTTAAAAACATTTTCCTCTGCAACTTCTTTATTTGCAATTCAAGCTAGTAATAGCTATATAAATATTTTCTATAGCATCCATGAAGTGCCTGGTATTTTTTGCCTTTCTGTACGGTTCTGATGCCTTGGAGCGATCAAATCCTGATGAAAGCTGCCATTACCATCCATGAAGCCATAAGACTAGCGGAAAACAGACAAGAGTGGAGTAATCTTATATATATTCACTATGGCTGTCCAAATAGAGGGAACAACTAATAAGAAGAATTTATATTCTTACACAATAACCAGGTGATTTAGATCAACATTACGAATATTTCATAATTTTTCCCATATCGAAGTTTGCTAAGAGACACTTTACTCTAGAAAGTCTGTTCGAGTTACACAGACATCTGGGCACTTTCACAATTTAGTATTTACATGTAGAGACTACATTAGGATAAATGTCTAACAACGTTCTTAATAAATTTGATTTAGAGGGATAGCTGGGAGAATGGATAACATATTTATTTGGAATGAACGTTACGTATTTTACTTTCAGGGAACAAAATCGCTTTGTACTAACAATATTATGCTTTAGGAGAGTCTACTCTGAGACAATAACAAGCAGATACTGTGAATTTAGTCCAATTTGAAATAAAAGCATGGTAAATATATAATAAACAAATATACGACTGTAATTTAGTAAATATCTTTATTTATATTTTGGAAATTGTACAAAAACCGCAACGCCTACAGGGAGAAGCGCACACATGCTCTATGTAGAATTGATAAAAGACTTGTAACACGGAAAACCTGGTAGAAAGGAAGAAAGGTAGAAAGCTTAAAGAGGAGAAGGGTTTAGTAGTTTCGCATTAGGATGGGCCTTAGAATAAATCAGGAGGGGCTCGCAGTAGCCAATACAATAGTAGGTACCTGGAAAGATACAGGATTTTTCACCAGGAAAATATTAGTTGTTTGGTGATCTTCGAAACAGCTTATCTGGCTTCTAAATACACGGAATTGCACTGCGATTTAAAAATGAAAAACATACAGTAACTTTGAGAACTCTATTAAATTGATATTCACCTTCCACAGGATAAGGCAGTACTGATAAACTGGTGCAGAGCGTTTAAGGTGCTATTGAATTTTTAATGGGGATACTTCCCAAAAATTATTTCACAACTGCGCATTATTTACTTAATGAAACACGCACAAAATTAGCGGCAATTTACGCATGCAAAATCTAAGTTTAGGTACAATTCGAAATTTGTGGTAAATCATACATACCACACTAAAGAATAAAACATATTTAACTGGGTACAGTTCATACTTGACGACGACCCGGTGCTTCGCTAGCGGTCAGAAGTTGGTCGAGGGTTGTGAGCTTCGATAAAACCAAAATCTGTAGCCCCAAGCTTGTCGACGGGAGACATTTGAATCTGTTATACACTCGATATGACGTGAGACACTTCAGAGTTGTATCGAGTTGCAGAATAAAGAATGATGGGCACGGTAAGAGTTTCCCAAGCAGCTACATTCACGGAGCAAATAATGTTCATATCACACGCAAACCCGTAACTTGATTGTGAAGATCTGCCCTCCTGCTGGTAATCCTGGCGCGAGAACTCAACAAAACGTCAATATTTTCTTTTAATTTGTCCGCGCTAAATTCAGGGGCGGCGGGAATTTTCAAATGGGTCGAATGGATAATGATAATGCCTTAATTTCAAATTTGCGAAAGCTATGGAGTAAATCAGAGTAAATAACATACTCAATAAGGTAGGTCAAGAGCTATACAGATTAACGCCAATTAAAATATCACAACGAATATAAAAATAAGTCATTGCAAGTAGCGGTCTTTTTGTTAATCCATGCAAAATACATATCGACTATGTTTGGAAAACAGAAAACTTACATGGCAGTCATGGGTAACGCAATGACACCTTCAACCTGTTTGGCAAATCTCTGAGGAGTAGGTTGTGCTTGCTCAAATGGGACCTAGAGTATATGGCAAAAAATCAAAAACAACTACAAAAGGGCCTGATTAGCAGTTAAGTTAGGTAAAAAAACGTATGCGTAGGTAAGAAATCAAAATACTTTGATTAGCATCCTTGTAGCTTGAGGATAGAAAAGAATGGAAGGGGTCAAAGCGGTCTATATTGTCCCAAGCCATGACACTGGCTTTGTTGCCAGATTGTGTGCTAGGCCATTCCAAGACACACTAAGTTTTGTTTGTTTGAAATATATTTGACATTAAAAACTATTTTGACAAGGCAGTTCATATAAGTTCCAAAAATGCCTTTGAAGTTTTACGTACCAAGCTGCAAGTCAACTTACGCTTCATCAGTTGCTCCATATGTTAGCGTGTTCAAGTTTCCATCTAATGAAACGGTGGCACAAAAATAGAAAGACATTTTGCATTTAGAGAACTGGCAGATTGGAAAGGCTAGTGTTGTGTGTGAAAAGCACCAAAAAGAGCAGATATAAAAGGTAATAAGATGAAGAGACTTGTTCCGACTGTAATATCACTAGCTTCCAGGCAAGTTAATTTGAAGAAATTACTGTTTTAGATGCAGTCAAAATTAGTAACGATTTTACTTGCAATGGAGGATTAAGTACCTACCCTTTAGGAATTGTTTTTAAATCGAATATTAAGGTGAAATGACGTACTGCGATGTAAATAGCAGTGATTTTATAGATTTTTTTTTCAACTGGAATGCATCACAATGACAGGGATAGTGCACTGACAGATTGTTTATTTAGTGAGCAAAACTAGTAATTTTTTGTTAAAGGTTGGTGAAGCTATGTTTCCAGATTGTGGTAGGCCATTCCAAAGGTCACTTTATAGGCCCAGTGTCATGGCCTGGAACAATATAGACCGCCTTGAAGAGGTACAAAGACAATTCAAGAAGGAAAATACCTGGTCGGCCGTAAATCACGTTACCATTGAAAAATCGAATAACCTATCTATTTTTAAGAATAAATCAATCAAAGAGGATCTTAATAAAACATAAGAATGGAGAAGTTTTTATTCTGTTTATGGAAGACAATAAGTAAGCAATGTCCATTTCGGAGAAGGGCGCTATATAGAATATTTTCCACTACAGATCTCACTGTAGTGCTAGAATATTGTCCTTGAGCTGCTGGATTGTCTTGGGCTTGTTATACACTCGCTCTTTCAAATAAGACCAAAGAAAAGGGTCGGGTCATTAGAAATACATGAGTTAAGAGAATCGCACAGCATATCGATAATACAGTATGACAATAAATAAAGGCTACCGAAACTAAAAAATTTATTTATTAATAAAATATCAAACTATATTTATACAGAAGTACTAATTATTGATGTATATCCACATGACCACCATCTCGTTGCAAGCATAATTCCAAGCGTTGCTGAAGATTGGATACTATGTCTCTAAATAGAGCTTGGTGTAAATTTTGGAAAAAAGTTCTATTGCTGTTTTTAATTCTGGAACTGTTTTTGGAACATTTCCAATGAAAATACTATTTTTCATCATTCCCCAGATATAGGCATCAGTCTTTCTCAGGCTCCTCTTTGGAGATTGCATGATTTGATACAGAAGCCTGCCGTGGTTTTCATTATTCAGCACTGTTCTCTTTTGCCCAGATGTTCCTTTCCTTTGGACTAGAACACTATCTGTACGTTGAAACTTTATTAATGTGCGCCTTATTGTTGTGTTTGTAACATATCTTTCATATTGCTCTAAAAACTTAACTTTAACGTAATTGATACTTGGTCCATTGTTTTTGCCGATTCTGTATGAGCGATTATAGTGGTTGCAAATAAAAATTTTTTACTCGTTAGTAAGCATCTTGTTTCACGAATTTATTGCAAGGCTTTAAATACAAAACTGTCTTGTAGAGTTAGCGTGACATTTGTGCAGTTTTTCTTCCATGGCAACTGCTATTTTCCATTTAATTTTGGTATCTTATATTTATTGTCATATTGTAGTTCTTCAAGAACGTATTGTAAAATATTGAAAAAACAGCTGATTTGCTAGACAGATGTAAAACCCATGGAGGAAGAAAGATTTCTCAGAGAAACACTAAAATAAAAGTATACGGAAAAATAGAGACACCCCCAATATAGCTAAAAAATGAAGAAAAGTTTGGACATCCATTTTTATATAGATTTTCTTTTTCAGATTTTTCTTTTTAAAAAGTTAGGTATTAAAGTGGCAATTTTTAGATATTATATACATGCTGTAGCTCCTAGTAGAAGCATACGTCTACCACAAAGGTTCGTCTAAAATTTTGTTTCTAGTTAGGGGTTTGATCTCGTTCCATTTCCCCCCGTTGTTTCTTGCTTCTTTTACTATCGTTGGTTTCCACGTGGCCTTGGGATTTCTTTGCTTCCTCGATGTTCGGGGGTTCCATTCAAGCGTCACTCTGGGGACTTTGTCGTGGTCTCTCCTCAAAGTATGACCAATTAATTTTCATTTTTTGGCCATTACGATTTTGGATATCTACATTTGCGACTGTATTAGGTCCGAACACACAGCACGCTTTGCAGAGACGAATGCTTGCAGATTACTAATGATTGCCGTTGTGGCTTTTTAAATCCCGCGCAGCCGTACAGGAGAATCGATTTCACATTGGAGTTAGAGATGCGTATCGTGGTATTTCTGGTGATGTAACTTGAAGAGCAGATTTTGTGCGACAAGCCGAAAACCTGATGTGCTTTTGCGATGCAATTTCGTATGTCTCATTTGGTGCTTCCATTGTTGCTAACCATGGATATTAAGTAGCAAAAGTTATCTGCTTCTTCAATTTTCATCTCATTTATTCGAAATTTGATTTCCATAGAAGAGAAATTTGTTCAGAGAAATACTAGAACAAAAAATATGCGAGGACGTAAGGAAAAGTGAATTAAAACTCCTAAGATACCCCAAGGAGGAAGAACAGTTTTTCCGTGAATTTTTATGTATGGTTTATCTTCTTCGGATAACTTCTGGTCTTCAAAAGTTAGCTCTTAATATGGTCATTATTAGATATTACTTTTAGTGACAGTTTTTCGTCCACTGAGGACATCGTTTTAAAAAGATCGATGACTTAGCACTTCTAGACAACAAGAAAAACATGTACATGTATAAATAACCTTTACTTCTGTTTTTATTTTGGTTTGCTTTCTTCTTGTTCATATTCAGGTTATTTTGTATTTCTCCCAGAACTTCTTAAATATTATTACGCATCAGAATACTAAAAATAAAGTTCGTCCAGAAACATCAATGAAATTTTACGAAGTTGTATATAACATTATTTAATACAGGTCCATCATCCCTTTTCCAAAACTCTTGGGCCAGTTGTGTTTCCGATTTCAGAATTTTTCGGATTTCAGAATAAAGGCAGCGCCCCGAATGGAGTCCAGGGCAACACCCTATAATGAAACATTAATACTGATTTCTTTTCTTTTTATCACTGTTATCCAGGGGTATTTTCAGTTGTTTTGGTATTTTCACGGTGAAATTACAGAGTCACAAAATAAAAGGCAAAAACAAAATATCAGCGAACAGCAGATGACGTGGCGTGTGGGTGTGAAGTTGAACCAGCTGCCAAAGAAGCCTGGTTATGCAGATATGATTGACGCTCCGCACTTTTCGAATTTCGGATATGGAATTGTTGACCGGTAAAGACAAAAGTGATATGATTATCTAAAAGAAATAAATAACGATCAACTATTACTAGATTGTAAGGTAAATTTCATCTGCAAGCTGGTGAATAGTCTAACCCAGTACTCTAGAAGAGAAGTGCCACCCACTTCAATCCTGTTTAGGACCGTTACTGTCACAGGCATTACGCCAAAGTAACCAATGACTGAAAGTGACTATCAAACCACTTTCAAGTCTCACGGATACGAAGAAAAAACGTGTGTAGGTCTTAGTTGCCGATGAGGCATTTTAATTTGGGTCATGTCCAGCTATGCAAATGTATAAAGTTGAAAAAAGTGGATGAAACGAATCTTGTTCCTTGACCATCCATTAACTCATTTCCTACATTTAACCTCTGCAGGCAAACCTAGCGAAAAGTCGACGTCGACGACCCCTGCAGCTCCTTTTCATTTCCTATCAGAAGGAAAAACTAAGAGGTGCAGATTTTATCAGACGGAAACGCCTATCCGAGACATAGTAATTTCAGAATTTGCTGGAGGACTGTGCTTTAACGCTTTCCAGAATAGGTGGTGTGGGAGGAGAGGCAGAATGCAGGGCGAGTACTTGGAGGAAGTCTAATAGCTTTTGTTTCTATAAAGCCCACAGTTTATGAATATCCACAAACTTTCTGCGTGGCCCTCCAGTGCAGAACAGTTATCACACGCAAAATCGTCCAGCTAATTTGAGTTTATATGCGCCATTTTCAGTTCTTCATATGCAAATAATCTATAAATTTTTCTAACTATTTCAGAAAATGAGGATATTGAACCCCGGGAAATTAATGCGCCTGTTATTTAAAAATATGTGATACTTGATCTAGATAATACTGTGCCTGTGAGTAGTGGCTTTTTAAAACGTGAGAACGTTATAATGCCTCTTTCTATATAGTCAGTGGAAAATTACCTAAGTTTTTTTTAATGAATTCAGGTGGTGATTGATAACTGTATGTATTAGTCTCATCATTTTGGATATCCTCATAAGGGGTAGTTCTGTCAAGGTTATGCATCAGAAAAAATAAATTTATTAGTCACGAAGCTTCGTGGAAATTCCTGAAAACTAATTGAAAAATCCACTAGTGGTTGCCAGTTCGGTCCTGGCTAGCGTGTTGTTTTGCAATTACCTTTACTTACATGTGCGTATAAGCTCCGCTAATATAGCCGTAACTCAATTTATAGTAGTCATATTACTTGCAAATGGGAGCTAGCAGCGTAAAAATTAATTTTGTTCGTTAGTCGAATCCCAGCAAGAAATAAAGCCTGCGCAAGACGGTAGGTATGGAGCAGCAAAGGGTATTTTATCAATACTTCGCATATTGCATATTTTCATGCGGAAGGTATTTCACTGTATCAGTGATGTCCAAAGAATTTAAAACTTTCAAATACCATACGAAATCCTTATTAGATATGAAAAATATTTTGAAGTCTCCGCGTGGCTGTGGAAATGGATCGGAAAGGTGTTCGTTTCCTAGAACAAAGTGCGACTACGAAAGGCCGCGGTTTGAATTAACGTTTTCCGATAAACACATAGCGCGTGGCGAATGATGGATGGGGCAAATCCTACTGTCATCCGAATAAGTATTTTACTTTTCAGCTGACGAACACAATCATAGTAGACAATAGCTGGCTGATTCCTGCGTTAATAAATTAGAAAATTCGCCCTCATTTTATAAAAACGCCGGATTTTGCCAAGAGCTTATCCCGGTACTTAATATTTTGTCAAACCCGGGGATTCAAAAATTAATTTACTCACATGCAGGCCCAACTGGCGCAACTTTCCCTGAAAATATGGAAAGTAATTAAGTAATTGCCGCACAGTGAGTGGCTTTGCCTACCTGTAGATGAAAGACGCCCCTAGGGCATAACATTGTATTCGGGATCGGCTTTCGTACAAGCAACTTCTACTAAATAAAAATGTAAACGTTTCGGTAAGTTTAGGAAGTTTATTGCCTTTGTAATTTTGCTTAATTAATATATTTTTGAAGACGTTTCAGTTTAAGAGTCCAAACTTCGCCGTTCCATCCACCACGCTTTTATTATACACGACATCCATTTGTCTCTTGAACGAAAGTTTCCTTAATCTCGTGTTTTACGTAAAATTAGTATTAATTTTGCAAAGTCCTTTGTTTTTCACTTCGTTCCAGTTCTATTACTAGCAGCTGTATTTTCGGTTTCAGGATAATTCGTTTTACGCTTATGGTGAGCTTCGTGATCTGCATTCTTTATTCTTCTATCACGTCGAAACCTTATTTAACCTGTTTTAAACGTTTTAAATTAACAGAAGCAACCTACGAGTGGGAAGCCGTGAGCTCTGCTTGCATTAAGATTAATACCATCGATTTGATTCTGGCCCAATTTATACAGGATCAAATTAGCGCTTTGATACGAACATCCTTATATAGGGTAGTTAATGCTGGCATCTATACGGTGAAATATGTCCAACTCCTTTGAACTTATTTGTTTATGTAATATTCGCTTAACATTTCAAGGCCTACAAATTGGGTCGTTTACAAAGACTTTGCAAGTGAAAGTATAACGCACATCAGAGAAGCAGCTTTTATTTAAAAAAAAATGTTTAAAGGGTTAAAGAACTGAATGTAAGCAGAGATTTTTATCAAAGCGGAGCATGTTTACACCCCCCTAAATGTAGGATTACTGAACACGGGCTTTTGTCATAGCAAGACTCATGCATGGCAAGGTTGGTTTTGTCTTGTCACAGTCGGAGATGATGGAATAAAGCATAAACGAGTATTGTTAACCCTCAAAACAAAACGTTTGATCCTACGCCCTTTTTAATTCTTTCCAGCCAACGAATACAACAAGGACTCGCCCACCATAGGGGAGCATTGTCCTCGCTATCATTCGGGGTGTTTTAATGTTCTTCAGATCATTGAAGTGTAGTAGTGCGTTATGAATAGAAATTTCGTAATACATGTGAATGATCGGCATTTTAAACTTTATGTTATTTTAGATTATTCAAGTGTTTCCTGATGATGCTAAATGTAGAATGGAAGAAGAGCGTAGTATGTACTTGTAGGGCTCTTCTAAAATAATTGATTTTTGCATGTTAAAAAGTAGTGTAATTTTGTCTTTCCATTTATTCGTTGACATTGCCAAAATTTTCCAATCTGCTAGGCGCAGAGTTTTTAAATCTTCTTCTTATACAATGTCTACTTTCGGTTCTCAATTTCACAGGTTAGCACAGGTTGTAGTACTGAATAGAAGAGCCTAATTTCTATCCTTGCTTGATACATTTTTATCTTTGTTTTTTTATGTGCCCCTACATTTTTTGGTACCAAAGGGGAACGTCGTTTACTGAAAGTGATCCAGCAGCTCAGTGTGAGAGGGTTTTTGAAACGCTCGCTTGCAACTGTCGAAACAATTGTACCTGCAAAAATACGCGGACTAATTCGTGGTATTTATAAGGGCGCTACCTGGTGTCTGTTTGCTAGTGATGTACTGAGAACTTCAACCAGGAAAATGCCTTCGTAGCAATGGAGATGTGCGTGTTTAGTTTCTGGATTTGAACCGACCCTGTTTTGTGATATCTGAACTCTTATCTTACAGCATGAATACGCGAAACTGCATCTCGCATTACAAATTATATTCTATAGGAAATTTGAGAAGTTTATATTATCGGTCAGCCTTGCAGTTGCCATCACAACAAACAAAGAATTGAGCTCTGTTCGTAACATTACGTCGCGCGTTAAGAAACTCCGTAGTAGATGTTCGCCTGTAAAGCCATGCCACAGGGGTTAGCAATATTGATAAGCTGGCGCAGAGCGCTTAAAGCGTCACTGCACTCCTAACGGAGATACGCTCTAAAGTGTGTTTCACAATTGCAAACATATACAAGATTGGCGGGAATTTGCGCATGCAAACTCAGCTTAGTACATGTGACACATGAGGTATTAAATTATTCAAACATATTAAAGCAAATCACCAGCATTATGTGGGAATGAAGACAGTCGAGCAAACTATGAACCAATAGCGGCCAAAAGTTTGTCAAGAAGTGCGGGCTCGCAAATGGTAGCAGTGGCTGCTTGCCGGATTTCCATGAAAACCAAATGGGTGCCAGAGGATGACGATGCGAAATTTGCGTAAATTTATGAGCGATATGACGGAAGATCTTTCACGACTGTTCCATTTTGTTTAATAAAGAATGAACAATGGGTACAAGTAATTGGCGTCAATCTATAGGTTTACAACGCGATGTTTGTCCAGGTTTGCATCGGGATATACAGCGTCGCTATACAGGGCGTTGATATACGGGGCGTTGTTGGGGCAATGCAAAGGTTTCTCTAAATATATCCGATCATAGATTGGTATGCAATTTTACGGCACTCAAGCGAGACGGATCGGAATTTCAGATATGTAAGCTGTGCTTTAAGAAGCTGGGTACATACGGCAGAGGTCGTAATTTACCAAAATTGACACGGCAAGGCTTTCCTAAGCTACATTAACGAAACGCTAAGGGTCATATATACACAAGCTCTCTGCTCGATGATCTCTGGTTCACTCGAGATTTACTTTCCGCCTAAGCGTGGCGCGAGAAGAAGTTAACCCCCTTTTCTCGTTGCATAAATAAGCAATGGTGGGGTAAATTCTGTTACGAATTCTCACACTATTTACATTTTCAAAGCTAAGTTTTCTAAATCCTGTTTGCCTATAATGCTTTCTTCGTTAAATTTAAACGTGACTATACAGTTTATGTATGTCTTTGTTTGATTCTCCCTCATTTGAGTTATCACTGTTAGCATGTCATAGAAAGTATAAGTTCAGTCTGCCGATGTGTAGCTTCGGCATGAGTATTGGCTCTGTCTGTGTTGGTTAACACAGGATTATAAACTGACCATAGCTCTGGAAAAAAATACGAGCTTGTAGCAGGTCACCTTCCATTTCCACAAGGATTTGGCTGTCCTACGTCATATTGTTACGTTTCGGGCTATTTAAAAATTATACGACGCTTCTTGGACATAGCATTTATTTACAGCGATTTATCTTAAGGATTTACAAAGCAACTATTAGACGCGGAACACCCATTAGTTACAAGTACGGGAACTATTTCTAACAACGATACACTTATTTATTTCTTTACGACTTAACATTACTGATTTATATGGTTATATTTATTTGTTATTCACGCGTTATTTATTTCACTAGAGTTATGTACACACGGGTTCATTTATATTGCAGTTTACGCGCTTCGAGTTTGGATGAGAACTGTCGACTTTTCCCACTGCACCGGTTTATATACACGTCGGGTGAGTCATCCTAGAAACGTCCAGACCTTGCTCGATTAATCCAGCGACGCTGACGTGTTCGCGCGCAAGGTCGTTCTGGAATGTTCTGAAAGGCTGACTCACGCGTCTCATGCAGCTGATTCCAAAGGTCGTTGTGCAAGGCTGTCGCACGGGATGCTGAGTCATATCTGGGGCAACGGCATGGCCCCAGGATTGTTACAATATGAATCTTTGAACCATTGTAGCAATGGTTCCAGTTCGAATAGCAACATATGAGACAGCTCATTAATTGCGTTATCCAAGTCGTCTATGGGCACAAAACCAAAACAATTTATTATACGTATAAAAACATTTAAATAGTTGACAAACACCATTTTCTAAATGCTAAAGAACTTCAAGAAGAATTTCTATGGAATTAACCTATTCTTATCTAATTACATCTTATTAAGCAATACAATGAATCTAACATCGTGTTTTTGTAAATACGAATACGGTATAAGAAAAATTAATATTATATTTTGGTTGCGGCTTTTATTAGGTGCATTAATACGAGTAATTCTTTGAAGTAACCGCCCATGAAATGGTAATGTTCGTGAATAACAAAAATTTTCTACTAGCAAATGTTATTCCGTAACATTTTTTTTTAAATTAAGTAAATATGTACTGTGAAAATTATAATTTCAGAATCTCCGTGCAAAAAAAAAATCGAAAAGGCCTGCATTCTGCTCAGACGATGGAAAAACTAAATTGTTAGAAATAGTTTTAGAAGTATTAAAAAATAATACTTTAAAAGAACAACATTTGACTATAATAGAATGAAAGTTTATTTAACTCTTTGTTATGATGTTTCAAATTTCTGAAAACTTTATATTATTTCCATTAGTGCAAGATTCTGAAAATTTTAAGATTCTTGAGGCGTTTATAGAACTGTAAATGAAATGTATATCAATTCATTACAGTTAAAAGTCATTCCTGTCTAAATTTATTTGTAGTTACAAATGCCATTGTTAAATTAATCCGGGGTTAATATTAGCCGTCTAAAATTAGCTAAATCTGAATTAATTCATTTTTGAGTATGCCAACTGTTTCAAAAATTCAATAATATTACCGATTAAGGGATTTACTATTTACTAATTCGCGTACAATGATATATTTTATCTATTTTTATCTCATAATGTGGTTATTATAACACCGAAAATAGTAAAGTTTATTATAACGCCGTTTTTGTATTGTTATTTTCATACGAAAGACATTGAATTGAAACAGCCTACTTTATGAAATTTATGAAATGTCAAAATTTAAAGCTTTTGATAATTTCTATGAAGAGTAGATAAAGTAGTAAATTGTACTTGTTTAATAGGATGCATTGCAGGACTACAATATGCCCTGATATTAAGCTAGTATAATAACAGCCTAATGCGATACAGTACCAATAAAGGGACCAAAGTAATAATATTGTTAAATTAATGGTTAGTATTGAAATACTGTGCTTAAAAATAACTAAGAGAATATTTCAGTTTATTTCCGCCAGGAAAATAAAAGAATGTTAGTGGTTATATTCGAACAGTGGTTAAAATGTATATCAATTCAACACGAAAATATCTGTTTAGCCTGAGAACCGTAAACAGATATTCGAAAAAAATTGATTCCTCTAGGGAGTGTAGCACTCCAAAGCAGTAAAGTTTAGCGAAAAGAGGCAATTCTTCTGCATTTGACCTCAATTCCAACTTCCTATATCTTTTGAAAATTGTCAGAGCCATAATCACTCATTTTAGCGTTTTTTACGTAAAAGCACAATTTTTGAATTTTAATTCATGCAAGACACACCTACAGCACGTATTACAACGTTAAACTACTGACCTTTAGGTATACCACATCAACTAGAATATACAGTTTTGTAAAATATTAAACTTTGCCAATTTTAAATAAGCAATATAATAAAACACTTATTTTTATTAGTTTTATGTGTAATACGATTTGAAAACGCGCGCTCTGAGCGCTTTGTGCACCTAATATAGCAAAGCAACGAACACCGAAATATTTTTCTCATAGAAGCTAACAGGGGAATTTGTAACTGGAAATCTCAAAGACCAAAAGAAATCAAATATTAAGATTTCTAGATTTTACCTGCAAGCAGAACCTGCATCTGGGTATCAGACTAAAATATTTTTCTACTCTTCTTATCTTTGAAAAATAGCTAGGCAATAAAGCTGTTTTAAATACTACCATCCAATTGATAATTTGATTCTGTACTGAAAGGTGCAATTTGTGACTGACTTGACTTGAAATATTAGCGGCAATTTTTGTAAAAAATTACCAGGCCCCTTCTGTACAATGTTTTCTGATGTGACGTGGCGATGATGAGGTTCTGATTACACCGCCAGTAAATGACGTTCTGTAATTCAAACCTGATTTGCTGTCTAATAGCTGCCTGTTTTGGTAACAACCTGCTATAAGTTATTGCTGTGGAATGGAATATGTGTGGTATATTATATGATGAGTAGTTCAATAAGATAAATTATGGGCTTGTTGGCTTTTCTTAGTAGGTAATTTCTGCCCCCTTTGTAAATATGACAAACGAACTCCTCCAGTACAAACTGATTAAATAATATGAAATTTTAAATACTGTTATCTTAGACATGTCAGATAAAGTTTCATAATAGAATTTGCTATAGCTTTCCTCCAAGGCTTCTAAGCGAAACTCTAAATAATTTTAAATTATTCGCTTCAACAATATACATCCCTACAAGGTGAGGCTTTAAAACCCCATTCAGTATATTTAGCTTTCTAAATCCGTTCTTGACTGTGGTAGTGATTTAATCGTTCGATTCTATACAGTTCATAGCAACAAACAGTCGCTTATCAAGTTAACGAGCAAGAGAGAATCTTGTAATTAAAAGTAATAATTCTTCTTAGTGCTCAGAGTTGCTGAATCGTTCTATATATTGCATTGTATATAGGAATAATAGTCAAAATTTCTGTTAAAATATTGAAGCGCCTAATTAGAAGTCTTATTAGTCTCTTAGTTTAGAGGTAAATATTAAATCCCCAGACATATTTTCAGAATTTAAACAAAAAACATCGAGTCCTTGAAACTGATGTTACAAACAGCTATGGATGTAAAGCATCATACCTTCTGGAAGTTGCTAGATAAGCGTTCTGCGTTCTGTTTAAATATTCTACTTGATTTTTTTGATAATAAAATTTTTCTAAGAATTAATAGTGTGGGTCTTTGTAATGGGCAGAACAGGACAATGATAACAAAAATATATGAATCTACTTGCATTTCTTTACATTCCCTTGTTGGATATAATTTCTTAGAACTGACTACCGAGATTCTTCCAAATGCCCTGCTGAATAGAGTGTAAGTATTTAATTTCAGGTCTAAGCAAACCTCTGACACAATAGTTATTTGCAGATTCCGCAAATAAACAAGATTTCTAGGTATTTTGATTATGAAAACCGCCCCAGTTTACGGAAAACCATTTAAAATGAGTGGCATTTCCCAGGAACTTTAGTAGCATGCAGATTATTATATTACCAGAGCATACTTTTTTATTTAAAAATAGTTCAACTGAAAATTTCATTAGAAAATTGTTCATAAACTGTGTTGCGTAGTGTCTCCTTTATAACTCATTTTTCCTTTAAAAATACCTTCAGGGGTTGTTCAGGGTTTCTCATAAATCCTTCTCAGAGCAAAGTTCTAGATAACGTAATTATATTTAAAGCGTCCGTGGGATGTTAGTTTTGAGCATAAACAAGGCGAGGGAGGTTATGAAAGTCTTGGGACACCCGGTTTAGAAATGGATCCTGAAATTCAGCGCGTTAGAAAGATGCGAGCATTACGTACAGTAAGCAAATGCAATTGTGGAAACAATAAAGGCTTTTTAAGTTTCGAATGTGTCATACCTGTTGCCTATTAAAAGTAAAAATGTAGAAATTATATTTGTAAAGGCGAATGACATCAATTGCTGCTTAGATGAAAGTATTTAAACTGATTAAAGGGTTCATTAATATGCTAATAGTAGAAATCAAAAGTATTCTAATGAGCTATAATTTTGCTTTTTAAAAAAAGAAATGTTAATGAAGATCTAAGTTAATTAAATTTATATGTAATTTCATATTGGATGTTATATATTTTTACTGTGTAATGTTCTAACACGTTGCTCTTGTAATCAGTACACACAGTGTGCTATACAATGTAACTTATACAAATGACCTTTTTAGGAATGAATATAAATTTCTAAGTTTAAGTAAGTACTGTTTTGATTTCTAACATACGGATTATTTCACTTTATACAACTGCGGAAATGTATATTAAATTAATGGATAAGAGAACTTTTGAATGAATGGAGAAAGTTTAACGAACAAAATTTAAATAAACGAAAAATTTGTAATTGCATTCACTAGCAAACCCATGCCTTGGGGTTCCTTAAAAAAAGATTTACTTTTAAATAAGATTAAACCAGCCGTAGCTGCAAAAGCTCAGTCTGCTAGGAAATTTTTTATTTTGCAAAATATGAGATGTCTCCATAATTGATTTCTTTTAGAACTGTAAACATTTTATAAACAATCAGATAGCGCCGAGAGGCGGGAGGTTAAACATCAGCTAGTAATTTAATACTTTTGGAACGTGCAGGTCAGATCATTATTTTTATTAATGCTACTTATTGGAAAAATATGTATTTACATATTGATCCATTCACTATAGCTAAATTTAACTTGACGTTAAAGTTGTAGTTTTGTTTATGGCAGTTTATTTATTCATTTTTCATCTAAGCTACTAAAGTTTTAAAACATTCTTATTGTGAATAGTAAAAGTCGGATTATGAAAACCGCAATCAACTCACGGTTCGCCTTTTTAAAGAACTTCAGTAGTGACAGTTACGTCGTTTATTCAGTATGGAGTAAATTGAATTTGTATATAATGTGTTGCCATATATATTTCTGCCTAGATATTTGCTACTTATGTAAGAAAAGCTACGGAGTAAAAACCCTAACCAAAATTAGACTTTTCATCATATATATATATAGAGATATCGAAAAAGATTAAAGACCACGTGACCAGTGACATTTGAGGATTTAGTGACTTTAATGTTCTAATGTCGTATGTCAGCACCTATTTGACAATTCTAAGCATTGCGTAAATTTTCTAAATTACGATACTTCCTTTGCATTAGCAACAGTTCTGTTCAGAACTAAGTTACTTTGAATTGTTTCGTGTAAGTAGCTTCCTATAACATGTTAATTTTTAAATATGTGGCACGCCACTGTTACTTGTTAGACTTAGTTTTGTAAACGTGATTGCTAATAGTGTTAAATGAGTTGCCTATATTATGTGGTCACGTGGTCTTCAATCTGTCTTCGATGACTCGTCTCTGTATAATTCATCATTTAAAGGAACATGAAATTAAAATCTCAATTAATAATCAGCTCTGTTCTTACTAAAAATGTTTAAAAATAAAATACTTCAAAAATAATGATAAAAAGTTATTTATAGTTAGTGTTATCCAAATACAGTTTTTTCGAAATATTACTTGAAAATCCTGGTTAAGATTTTTAGCAATGTTTAACAATGCATGCCATTGATAGTAGTTATGTAGTAACAGAAATGTTAACACTGCGGTTTGAATAAAAAGTACAAATAATTCTTCACCAAGAAAATTTTCTTGTATAAAGTAATAGAAAACATCCGTATGAATTATTATCAAATGGATCTCTATTTAGTTACTCTGTTTGTTTTTTTTTTGTAATACTTTGGTATTTATCAATTACTTTTTCTTGTGTACTGAAGAATATGAAGTTCTGAAAGATTATTTTTGTTCAATACAAGCAAATATTTTAGTAGACCCGCAATTATGTTTTTGTGCAATTTAGACCAGTCAAATCAGGAATAGACACATCGTTTTTGAGCTGCTTTCACGCATTATACAGGGTGTTAATTAAGTACGTAGACAAACTTTAAGGGGTGCTTCTTGAACAATTCTAAGATAAAAAGTTCATACAAACATGGGATCTAAACTGCTTCGCTTTCAAAATACAGGATGTCGAAGTTTAAACAAACATTTTTTTCAAGAATTTGGAAAAACGGCCAGAGGTATTCTAATAAGACTTGGTGTGGGTTATTATTTCATAAAGTGGCATTGTTTGGTCAAAATAAATTTAATTTATTTCCACCAGTGGCGTGCATCAGGGCGATCTCAATTACCTCATTTTAGAAAAATCTGGTACGCCACTGTTTTTTAGTTAAAAGTTTTGTCGCTATTGTAAGATTGTTTGTTATTAAATAATATCTTTAAAAACTTCTTTAACTGTATTTTGAAAAAGAAGCCGTTTAGGTCCCATTAACGTCCAATGAACGAAATTGCTGTTACAGATTTTTACGGTTTTCTCGAAAAAGGTTTATTCTATCAAAAATATAAAAGGTTCATCTTTTGTATAGTTTCAATGGATGAAGCTAAAAAACTTGTCGTATTGGCTAAAAACAGTGGCGTACCAGATATTTTTAAAATAAGGTAACTGAGGTGGCCCCGATGCAAGCCACTGGTGGAAATTAATTAAATTTATTTTAACCAAACAATGGCACTTTATGAAATACTAACCTACACCAAGTTTGATTTGTATCTTAGAATTAATCAAAGAATCACCCCTTAACGTTTGTCTAGGTACTTAATTAACACCCTGTATTTATTACCTGTCGTTGATGTAAATTACTTTTTATCAGGATTCTGCCGTAGAGGGGACTATCAAATTAATGTCTACGCATTTTCTACAATTCTACATAATGGCTACATGGATAATATCTAACATAGACTATGTATACCATGAAAACTAATATAAAAATATGCATAAAAACTAAAAGTTTCAGACATTTTTGTTATTATGCTTATCGTTTTTAATTTTCTGTTTCGTTTTGCACCCACACTGTCACAAATATTTTTTAATCATAAAATATTATTTATTAGCTGCAGTTACACTTAACTTAATTTAAACCTTCCACTTTGAAATGCGGCATTTGTTCAGTACCTTAGGGCACTAAACTGAAATTCGGCGTTTGTTTACCCCTCCATGGTTACGTTAAATTTGAACAAGATGTCTCGTATGCCTTAATATTTGAATAATTATTATTTGCTCTTTTTAACTTTTAGCTAACTCAGTGAACATGAAACTTCACCCCAAAAATTCGAAATTGAGTTTTCAACAGATCTTCACGTTTTCGGGTTCCCTGATCCCAAAAAACATATTTTTTTTCATTGGTCTGTCTGTCTGTCTGTGTGTGTCTGTCTGTGAACAGAATATCTCAAAAACAAAAAGAGGTATGGCGTTAAAACGTCATATATAAGTTTTGTGTACTATGTAGATGAGACAACAAGCTTTTGAAAATGGCATAACCGGAAGTAGGTGTTTACTCTTGCGATTTTTCAGTTTTTTTCGATTTTTTCAAAAACGGCTCTAGCGATAATTTTAAAACTTTATATTTTTATAAAATTTTTAATGTGTAGTGTTGTGATATAGGTTATTTTCCAGTTGAATACTTCTCAAATGGGTTTCTTTTGTTTTTTCTATTTTTTATTAACTCCTATTTTAAATACAACACCCGGTATATTATTACATTTTTGAATTCAGCTTAAAATTCTAGAAAAAAAATGTCTCTTCAACTAACTCTATTTTGTACCGTTTTTGTAGAATTTGCAATTTTTGAAAATTTTTGACAAATGCTTAGAAATTAAAAATCAAATTTTTGACTAATTATAAGATCACTGTAAAAGGAAGTTGTGTGAGTGTATCACACCAGATTTTTTTTTGTAGTATTATATCGACCCGAAAATGAATTTAAACAACGCACAAGGAAGGCCTATTTGTTTACATCAATTTCTTAACATTAAAAAACAAATAAAATGTATTAAAAACACAAAGAAAACTTAAATTATCAAATAATTTACTTGTAGGATAACCGGATCTACTTACATGTACATTCAAACACTTATAAGCTATCAATGCAACATTATTAAAAGAGCGCTAAGATAAGTTTCCTTAAAAGCACAAAAGTCAAAACTATTTAAAGGTGGATCTGACTAACGTCAGCCCTGTTTATATTCGCGTGAACTCTAATCAGTACAATCCTCGTAGCAAACCACATTTCTTAGAGGCGATTCGCATACTGCGTAGGATGCGATTTATTATTGCTTTTAAATTTTAAGCTAAAACAGTTTACCTGAAACGGCTGCTGCATACCATTGAAAACGACACTTCATCGGTCACCCCGATCCTGGATGACGTGATACTAGGAATCCTCGATGTACTGCTCGGTGAAGTCTTGATTGCTGCTTACTCACTGTTATCTGATATCACGGAGTAGTCCTTCTGCCCCTTTGTGTGTAGGGTAACTCGGCGGTTTCAATGGACTTTTTGGATGTATCTTGAAATATTGCACAACATTGTATACTCACCGTTACACCCGGAAAATGCGTTGGCGTAATTATAAATGCTTGTTAGATGCACTTTTCACTTATATTCAGCATTTATTGGCTGCAGGGTACTTTCCACTTTTATTTAACCTAGATCGTTTTGGACGAATTTGCGTACTATATATTGGAGTCGCAACACGTGCATCTCTTAGCAGAGGTTGTCTGCGACTGCCTTCTTTGTTAAAAGTCCCTGCATCCCGCATGCAGTGTGCGTGTCTTGCTGCACTCGCGAATTCCACTACACAATGCACTCATTATACAAGGCCGTTTTTACGAATATTTATAATTCTAGAATACAACACAACAAATCAAACACATAAGAAAACATATGAAAAATACATGTTGGGTTCGATTTTAACTGTGAAAGACAACAATACCGGCGAGAAATGCATATGGCTCTCTTCAACTTGAAGTAAATTGATAATTATTATATAATATATTAATATTCATCAGATTGGTTTAAATCAATTATCTTATGTGTATAATGCACGTGCAGTAATTTTCTGAAATTATCAATATTAAAAATTCCATCGCTTTCTAGAAAATGATGAAAGTCATATAAAAATCGAATACTTCTTTCAATTGTTGAAAATGGTGATCTCATTGTCAATCTTTGCTATAATGCTTGTAATTTTTCTTTACTTAACTCAGCCAAAAATAGCTATTGTACTATATTTTAGAAGCTGCCTGGGTTTCAAAGAAGATGCGAGTTGTCACAATGAACAGAAAAAGCTATAGAAGATTTTTTTTCCTCTTTTATTCTTTGTTAGCATCACGTTTAGGTAAAATAATTAAAAGGTGCTATATGATTTTTTCCCCTTTTACGCTCGAATAGATTATCTTTCAGAAGATTGTGCTCATCAGTTGTTAGTTTGACGCAGTGGTCGTAGCTGTTGTAGGATACTTCCTGTGTGTACTATGAACCAGTTATTGTATGAGAGTGTTAATGATTCAAAACATGCTATTGAGTTGAGGATCTTCCTTGCACACATTTTCATCAATGCAAACGTTATTTCTTCTTCCTAAGACGTGGCTAAGGAATATTTATGGGTTTTTATGTTATTATCACTTATTTGACATTTTTCTCTCTCTCCAATACAATATCACACCCCTGCATATGTTTGATGATGTCAACGAGCGATAGGGCTCTACCCCCAACCACGTTTATTCCGTTTTCTGCATTTCTTGTGGAACTGTTCGCTGCCAGATTGTTCTAGGACAGCTTCTTCTGCGTCTCCCATGGGGGTTTCAGTCAAGCGCCGCTTTGGCTATGCTGTTCAAATCTCTTTTTAGTATGTAACTGATGTACCACCATTTACTTTTTTTATTTCAATATGCGCGGTTCTTTTTCATAGCTCGGTGTTAATTATGAAGTCCGTCCAACAGACTTTCATCATCTTACGCAGATATCTGTTGACAAATGTTTGTAGCTTTTCACTTATAGTGACTTTTATTTACCAAGTCTCACAATTATAGATAAGCACTGATTTGGCGTTGGTGTTGAACATTCGTATTTAATTATCCAGTGTTAAGTGTGGGCTGTTCCATGTATGCTTTAAAGTTCCCAATGCTATTATTGTTTTTTAATTCGGTATTCTATAGCTTTCTATGTTCCTCCGCTCACAATTATCGTGCAACGTAAGCATTCTTTCACGTTCTCTATTGGTTGATTACTAATTAGGAATCTTTGATGGTTGTTTTTAGTGGTTTATTTCAAGATCTACTAATTTAGTCTCAGAAGATTTAGTTTTGCCTGCATGTTGTTGTATATATGCTACAGTAGACATACAACTTGGGATGGGGTTATTATTTTTTCCACTGTGTAGTACTTTATAGTTGTCACTATCGTACAGCAATCTTAGTAAATTTATTCTCTTTAGGAGAACATCTTTTAGTTCCAGTATCTGCCAATGTGCCTATATCTTAATAAAGTCAAAGGGACGCATGAAGTTAACACCATATGCAGCGGGCTTTTTCACTCTAGGCTTTGTTCGGCGTTAATTCTGAAAGTAGTGATGTGATCTGTACAGGCTTTATTGGATCTTAATTCGCCTTGTTCCGTTAACCTGCCATTTATTATTTATGCCGGAATCATATTAAGTAGTTTCATACAACTTCAGCTGCAATTGGAGGGGTTGCCCTTTTTCGATAATTTGATTAAAATTTCCTGCTTCCATTCTTTAAGGAACGATTTTCTTTCCCTATATTTTTATCATATTTGAATGATGAGGATCTTCCTTCCACTCATATTGCATCAACCTAAACTTTATTGCTTGTTCTTGGAACGTGGTTCAGGATCTTTTTTATTATTGTCATCTATTCAAACATTTATCTCCCCTACAAGGCAAATAGCACCCACACCTCGAATGCATGTATTTGATGATGTTGATGCGCTTATTCATAAGTAGAACCTTTATTAAGGCGAAAGTATTTATTTTGATTTATTTTTATTCTGATCTTTGTATTTGCATTTGCTCTTCAAATTATGTGAATTTTTAAATGTATTTCTGTTATCTCTAAACGAAGCTATTGTATTTTTCTGATGTTGTCTCTTTATTAGCTCTTTAGCATAATCTTTCAAAAGTTTTTTAGGGGCTTTTTCAGAATATTTAGAATTATTTTCAGAATACTTTTGAAATCAATTTGGCATATTTTCACATATCTGGAAATTACGTGGTTAGTATTTATATTATGCTTGAACGTATTCTATTTAGCCTTCCATCCATGATCTTTGTTCAGTACAATTTTGCAGAGACTTTCTATGAATTGTTGAGTTCGCTTTCATTGGGTTCAGTTAACTTGTTTTTGAGGTGATCTTTCCAGCCCTCTTCGTGCAGCACGTTTTATAAAAAGTAAAATGCTTTGCTTCTTCAACTCCATTTTTGTTATCTATGGACGTGTGTAATGTAATATGATTTACAGTATTTTCTTGCTGATTTGTTCTGGGCCATTTTGCAAATGTTCGTTGGTACCTGCACTAGAATATTAATTAATTAAGTGTTCATATACCGTCATTGAATTCGGATGGACTAGCCGTTCTGGATTTTTTATATTCTGCAAGGTTGCACGTTGTACAGCACGTCCGCTAGTCGTTCTGTTTTTGGAAATTCATTTCTACTATCTATGACGGACGACACACGATGTGGCCGTCTTGCTGCATCAATATAACCATTTAAGTACTTTTGCTGAAGGCGCTGCTCGTGCTGTCAGCTTCTTCAGAAGATTTCTTTAGAATGAAAACGTCAAGTTTAAATCAATGACCACGGTATAACCCGGAAGAACCTACCATTATCGATAACGGCCGTGAAAGCCTGCATTCGGTTACTAGCTGAGCAACTAAAGTAACCAAGAATAATTACGAAACCCTTTTGTTTTCCTTGCATGCATAGGCGGATAAATTGGTGCTGATTCATAGACTAAAGCTTAACTTTTCATTACTTCTTGGAACTGCACATACAATCTGGGCACTGATTATAGCGTATGTTTTACTGACTGTAATGGAGCTATTCTTGCGGCCCACTGTTTCTCTAATTTTTTATTACCAGCTCGCTCAATAGCAATGAAATATCTTGTGTTTTGTTTAGATTAGTTCGTGGCCTGGAAAAGCCTCCGTTGAATTGAACCCAGAAGTTGACCTTGGACTTGTGCTAAGCTGTAAATGTGAGCTTAAAAAATGTACAAAAATCGAAAGCAGCTTTGCTTATACGCAAATGAACAACAGAGGTAGGTATATATAGTTTGTAAGAGAGCAATGCTAAATAACACTAGAACTAAATAATAAACAACGACGCAAGCAGCTGTGCCTAACATGCATTTATGCTAGCAGTCTACTACGTAGACGCCCAAGCGCAGGAGCACAAAACAATAGAAAGTAGCGCTCGCAAGCTGGCTGCTCAGACGGCTACTCATAAATAACAGAATACAGCATGAATCAATCACCTTAGGCGATGAATGCCGAATTCGGGTTGTGTAACGACCTTGATCTGTCCCTCTCAGATATTTCTGGCGATTCTTTTATTACTGCATTACCCGATGACGTAGACGCTTCGTCAATCAACAATGTCGGCAGGACGTTCACCCTCTCCGTGAAGCTAACTGGAGGTAAGAAAGCTCACTTTTAACCGAAGCAGGGTCACGCCTTGAACGCTGCATGCGCAAACACATTGGCGCGTACTTAAAGTAACAATTACGCCTAATCCACTTCGATAAATGCGAACTGTACTAACAAACAATAAAGAATGTGTACACGTACAAGTCGGCTGCCTATTAACGTGTTACCTCAAATACACTCAGGAAAGTCAGTTCAAGTTCCCGTTATAACACTCTTGCTAATATTACAGTCGTCGCTGTTATTCGGACCGTCTTTTCGTGAACGTACTGTATAAACAATGAAATGAAGAATTAAAACTGATGTAGCAAAATGTAGCTTTGTGTTAACGTTTTCCAAAGCCTATGATTATAGCGATATCCTTTCAGGAGGAATTGCAGCACTTTTAGTTGGTGGTATTAGTCGAAGACATATAATTTCTTTTGGTTCACTAAAGTGAAGTTTCAGCAATGTAGGAGTGTGATTGTTATGCTCGACGAAGAAAGTAGCTAATGACTAATGAGTAGGTAACAAAGCGTGTGGTAGAGTCTTGGTGGATAGGGTCCTGGTACTGCAATAATGGCACTTAACGGGTTTAACGCTCCACGAAGGCATAGAAGAGTGTTCGAGTCGTTGTTGGATGTTTCAGGGGGTTATGAGTTCGCTAATGACCTGCTTAGCACAGTCGAAAACACATTTCGGCGATTATCTAATTGTGGAGGTGCACACATTGGGAGAAAAGCCGAGAACTGCATGGCGGCTATTAAATGATAAATCCTTACTATTAATCTGGACAGCGTAGCCTAGAATCTAGCGAGCATGTCTCCTAAACTCGGCACCACTACATTTTAATTAATCCGGCAGCAGATTGGAAAAAGTAATTAGTAGATCGCGATATGTATCAGCTCGCGGGTCGAGCTAAGCCAAGCAGCGAGCGAACCGAATACTCAGGCAGCTCGCCATCGACATGATTTATACGCGAACATTTGGTACCATGTTCTTTTTAACTCGTCGGAAAGACAAAGCAGGCAAATTGTCCAACGCCAGATTAATTTCAGCTAAGATACATTTAGAAATACTGCTCCCAGAGGATGGCATTCTCACTCATAATATGCATGTTTATAATTTGTCACAAACGGAATCGCTAGCTTTTTGCATTCGCAATTTACATCCATTATCTTCCGTGTTTGGTTCTATTTGACAGTCGAGATTTATAGTCGCTTTGTAGAAGCGGCAGTTCTTATATATTTCTCGAACCACTGTAATCACACGCATATGCCAAGACGGCCGACAGATACTAATCGTCTGACATTTGCACATAGCCAATGGACAGATATTGACGATTATATTAAGATGAATGTTATCAGCGGCGGTCGGACCTTCTGTAAAGACCTCTTTGTTCGAATCCGTTCGCTTTCCAGGAATAATCCGAACACGCGCCGCTTGCACACAGTCGAAACAGTTCATGATGCTGAAAATGAAACCGTGAAAAACCAGCTCGTGCCAGTCATATGCTGCGAAACAAAAACATTATCAAAAGAACCTGAAGTATCATAAATATTCATAGCGGCAGCGGCAAGGAAAATAACAAGAACAACAACAGCAACAACGTTTCAGCTAAATTAACTCCAGATATTTTCAATGACCGCTGTATATCAGTAGCAGATAACCTTCTGAATAAATTTCCAACTATTATTGCTGAACCGACTGAGTACTTAAACTGCCACAACTGGAATCTTGTTTGCTCAGTCTTTTTGTGACTCTAATCTGAAGTGGGGATGCTCAATAAATTCCATTAGCTACTTTGAAAACCTTGACCCGTTTTTCATAAATGCTGACATTCAAGACTTTCACGTTTTCCCGACTCGGATATACGAAAAAGTTGTTATTTCCTTACTTTTCATAAAGTAGTAAAATTAGATTGAGAAACTACGACGATCAATATGTCAACTATACAAATGGAAGTGACATATCCCCTATGAGTTTTGATTTGAAACTGTAAACTTATGATTGTCGCCTGAATCAGATTGCTCAGCGAATGTATAGAGGTATACAATTAGAAAATTTGTCAAACATTTCTCTAACTACATTAATTGAAATGTCACTATACATTTGCTCTAACGACCTACTCCAAATTAAGACGGCAGGAGCTTTTAAACGATCTTAGAAAGTGGGTCACGTATGTCCAAGATGTACGTGCTGTACATTTTTGAACACTTCGAGTTTAAACATTTACACAATTTTACAGCTGGAGAGAAGCTGAAAAATCGTATGGATTTGTTCAATCTCTTCAGGTGATTGCCTCTTCTATATACGTGGATGTGGACAGTTTTTTCCTTCTATTATGCTTTAACGTATTCTTGCCCCATTCACCAACTTGCATTTTGCACACTTGTATTTACTAACAGCGCAGACATTGTTGAACTTGAGCAAACTTCTGGATGAATATGATACTGCATATAAGCATGGTTTAATTAATGTAAAGCAAATTCACAGGATATGACTTAATGAAAAAATCAACTAACTACAACTACAGAGCTACATGCTGATGATGATCATGAAAGTTATGAAATTTGTGCCTTACTTGCAAAAAACACGCGAAACTACGTTGCGCTTTACAAATGAAAATAATACAGGAAGTTTTAAAAACTTTATTAGATAACATACTTAACATTACATTTAAGCGGATCCCAACTAAAAGTCAGAATCGCTACGAATAATGCATTTCAAAACGATGCCTCCTCAACGTCACCGCAGCAAATGTCTGCAAAACAAGTCCCACAAGAGAAGGTGGTATTAATACACTTTGGCGTTACTACGGGGATGTTAACTGGGATTCGCTACAAAACTTATTTCACAGTGGTAACCTGACTTTAAATACATGTAATAATGAGCGGGAAACATAGCTTACATACTGATAGTAACGATAACAAGACAAGGATGATCGATTTTGATTACGGAAATAATATGGTAGTAGTAAGTACAAAATTCCCTCATAAGTCAGTACACAGAGGAAGCCACAGAACACTTCATTACTACTGTCCAATCTGCAGCATGGAAGGCTACGCCCAAACTTCTAAATACGGTACGACAGGATGGAAATATCCCCAATGAAATCCTTGAACTCATCAAGCAAAAGAGGAGGGCAAGATCTAAATGGCACAGGACTCGAAACGCTGCTGATAAAACGATATGTAATAGACTAACCAATGCTCTCAAGAATAAACTCAAACTGCACAAGCAAGAAACCTTTCAACACTACCTAACTTCACTGTCCCGAGCCGACCACAGTATCTGGAAAGTCTCTAAAGCGAATAAAAGGCCACGGGCTGTTAATCCACCTTTAAGAAAACCAAACAATGACTGGGCTAAGACAGATCAAGAAAAAGCAGATCTCTTCGCCCAGCACTTTGCCCAAGTCTTCACCCCCTACTCTACTGCACCCGATGCTGAGGTCCAAGACTTCCTTCAGGCGCCACTACAAATGTCGCTGCCCATTAGAAACTTCACCTATACTGAGGTGTTTGATGAAATTCGTCATCTAAACAATAACAAAGCCCCTGGGTACGACCTAATTACGGCCAAGGTGCTTACTGAATTACCCAGAAGCAGTATAACGTTTTTACGAAACCTGTTCAACTCCATCTTGAGATGCCAATATTGGCCATCATCGTTAAAATTTGCACAAATTATTCTGATATTAAAACCTGGCAAACCTGCTGAAGATGTTGCCTCTTACCGTCCAATAAGTCTACTGCCACTACTCTCTAAACTCTTAGAAAAACTTATAATTAAAAGATTATATGATAGCGACATATTGGAAAACTGCATACCAGACCATCAGTTTGGATTTAGGCGGTATCATTCCACGATCCAGCAATGTCATCGACTTGTAAACATTATCAATGCGACCTTTGAAGCCAAATCCTACTGCCCTGCAGTTTTCATTGATATTAAACAGGCATTTGACAAGGTGTGGCATAACGGCCTATTATATAAAATTAAAAAACTACTGCCAAATGAATACTACCTTTTGCTACAATCGTACTTGAATGATCGCTACTTCCAAATCAAATATGGCCAACATTATTCTGATCTCCGACCAATCAACTCAGGTGTGCCTCAAGGCAGTGTCCTTGGTCCGCTTCTCTATCTACTATATACCTCAGATGTTCCCACAACAAATGATACACACTTAGGCACATATGCAGATGACACTGTCCTCCTTTCCAGTCATACCAATCCTCAAATAGCATCCTCTAACCTACAAACCCACCTAACTTTTCTCCAGACCTGGCTTGCCAAATGGAGAATCAAGGTCAATGAAACAAAAAGCACTCACGTTACCTTCACTCTAAATCACACCGACTGCCCCCCTGTCTTTCTGAACAACATACCCATTCCACAAGCAACAGAAGCCCGTTACTTAGGTCTTCATTTAGATCGACGACTCACCTGGAAGCCTCATATATTGAAAAAGCGAAAAGAGATTGATCTGCGTATCAAGAAAATGTACTGGTCGCTTGGCAAAAAGTCGTGTCTATCCCTCGAAAACAAGATTCTGCTTTACAAAACAATAATCAAACCCATATGGACTTATGGAATTGAGCTCTGGGGCTGCTCTTGTAAGTCTAACGTTAACATTATCCAACGACTACAATCCAAAACCATCAGATTGCTAGCTAATGCTCCGTGGTATGTCAGCAACTTGACCTTGCATACGGACCTACAAGTCACAACGGTAGAAGAAGAGTGTACCAAACGAAGCAACACCCACTTTACACGGCTACAAGTCCATCCCAACACCCTTGCATCCAACCTTCATCAGGATCCCCCACCGAGAAGATTAAGACTAAAGAAATGGCCCAGTGATCTTAAAGGAGTGTAACTCTACTGAAACGGGATAACATCGCTGGATGGAATCCCCCTCACGTCAAATATCATCACATTAACTCATAGAACATTGTATTATTTTATTACGTTCTGATTGTTAATTTGCTTATAACCAATAAAAAAAAAAAAAAAAAAAAAAATAAGTCAGTACACAAAGAAACTTGGATATCGCCGGACAAAAGAACAAGAAACCAAATAGATCATCTCGTAGTAGACACAAGATACGCAAGTAGTGTTACAGATGTAAGAAGCTACAGAGGAGCGGACTGCAACACGGACGACTTCCTAGTAAAAACCAAAATAAGGCAAAGAATCAGTCACAAAAGGGAAGAAATAGGAGCACACAATAAGCACTTTGACTCCGAGAAGTTAATAAAGAGCGAACTAGAAATACATATATGGACAGTATTGAAAAAAACTTCGAACAACAAAGGCAACAAACTCAGCACGGGAACCAGAATAAACAAGAAATGGAAGAAAAATGGGAAACTATAAAAAATATAATCTTGAAAACGACGGAAGAGATAGTAGGATACAACAAAAAGAAAAGAAATAAATGGTTTGATGAGGAATGCGAACAGGCAATTACCCACAGAAACGAAGCAAGGAAAAAAATGCTAGGAGCCACATCCGTAGAAACGATAGAAATATTCAAAGAGAAAAGAAAGATAGGAAATGCTAAATGTAGAGAAAAAAAGAGAAAGCACGAACAAAAAATACTAGAAGAAATGGAAAGAAGTGGGGCTAGAAACAACACCAGAAAATTTTACAAAGGCGTAAAGCAACAGAAAAGAGGTGTCCAACCAAGAACACAGCTGTGTAAGGATGAAGAAGGGAAATTAATTGGAAATAAAGCAGAAATACTCAGAAGATGGCAACAATATTTTGAACAACTGCTAAATGCAGGTACTGCTAAAGAAACGGAAGAAACATGGGAGGATCGGGGAGATAGATCCACCAACGCGAGAAGAAGTTGAAAAGGCACTAAAAACACAAAAAAATCACACAGCCCCAGGAGAAGATCAAATATCAATGGAAATGATGAAATATGGAGGACCAACGGTAGTGAAAGAAATGCATAAACTAGTACAAAAATATGGGAGGAAGAAACAATGGTCAAAGAATGGAATGTAGCAATCATATGTCCAATTCATAAAAGCGGAGATAGAGCGACCTGTGGAAATTACAGAGGAATAGCGCTACTTAATGTGGGCTATAAAGTACTAAGCAGATTAATAGAGAAAGAACTAAGCGTGCGGATGGAAAATACAGTGGGAGAGGACCAGTGTGGCTTTAGAAAAGACAGAGCAACCACAGACCAGATATTTACAATTAGGCAAATAATGGAAAAGTTCAGGGAGTACTACATCGAACTCCATCACCTATTCATAGATTTTTAGAAAAAATATGACACAATAATCAGGAAAGAACTATATACCGGGCTAGATGAGCTAAAAATACCGAGGAAACTTATACGACTAGTAAAAATGTGCCTTACAGACACCAAAGCAAAGGTATTGAGAGTGGGTTAAGACAAAGAGATGCGATGTCAAGTACACTATTTAACTTTGTCCTGGAAAGGGTAATACGAAGAGTACCTGTGAATCCCGAAGGCATATGCATATGCCGATGACATCGACATTATAAGCAGAACAACGCAGGATCTTAAAGAAATAGGGTCCCACCTCGAGGAAGCAGCGGCCGCACAAGGGCTACAAAAAAACAAGATGAAAACTAAGTATATGATAACCGCAAAAGAGAAAAATAGATACGACAACCTTTCAGACATCGTAATAAACAAAAAAAGGTATGAGAGAACCAGCACATTTAAATACCTATGTTCAATAATTAATGAGGAGGATGACATAAGAGAAGAGGTAAATGCGCGAATTGTAGCGGGTAATCAATGGTATTTCGGGCTAAGAGACATACTAAAATCCAGTGTATTATCAGTGAAAAATAAAGTGAAAATATACAAAACAGTTATTAAACCCGTAGTGACATACGCGGCGGAAACCTGGTTGCATGACACAAAAAAAGAGATGAAAAGGCTAGATACGTGGGAAAGGAAGATCCTAAGGAAAATATACGGACCAGTGAAGGAGAACAATGAATGGCGTATACTAACAAACTTTGAACTGAAAGCACGATAAAAGGAAGCCAGAAAATCTGCCGAGATCAGAAGTAAACGGATAAGTTGGCTTGGACACGTAGAACGCATGATGCCTTCCAGAGGAGTTAAGAAGATTCTAGAAAAAAAACCAGAAGGCAAAAGAAACAGGGGAAGACCAAGACTCAGTTGGTTAGAAGAAGTGCAACAAGATCTGGAAAGGTTAGAGGTCACAAGGTGGAAAAACATTGTAGAAGAAGCCAAAAAACTGGGGAGGGAATAAGAAATAACCAGAAATCACACGCCCACAACCGCACTGCAGTTATGACAATTAAGAAGAGGAGACGAACCCCTCCAGGACATGTTACCAGGAGGGTTGAGCGTGGGTGACTACCGCGTCTTGCAAAAAGTGAAGTTTAGAAACCCCGTTGGAAGGTCCAATGCCTACAGGGCCTGCCGCACCGTCGAGTAAAGTAAGTAAGGTAAAGTAATAATGAGCGGTAAATTACATAAGCATTTTTTTTACTCTAGGTACATAAAACACAATTCAAATTAACACATTCAAGATAATAATAAACTATAAATGACTTAACTGGATGCAGTCCGATCAAGCGTGAAATGCCAAAACCAGAAAGAGTCACAGAACTCCGTACTATAAAATCTTGGTCCAACTCGCCGCCAAAGATGAGCGACGGAAGGCGGGCTTGTAAAAGTTAAATAGATATCTCAACGTTCTGGAACGGTGGTAACTCTGCACGTTATGTAGGGATATTTTTTTTAACATAAAGCCAACACGCGTTGAAAGGAAAGTTTTTTCAAGCTATTCGGGATGCCGAAGGGTTGCGAAACCATAGATTGATGTACAGGGCGTTGATTGCGCTGCAATTTTGCAGTGCGTAGCGGTATGCAATGTATCCGACCATCGGTCTATGTGAAATTTGAGTCAAAAGCGAGACGTTCTTTGAAATTTCAAACGTTGTGATCTGCATTTCGAAGAAGCTGGATAGATCTGACAATTGTTGTAAATTTGCTAAAGTGGTAGTGCAAGGCTTCACAAAACAACTTAATTTCGAAACTTTGCGCTGACATCACATATACAAGAACCCTTAACTTGACTGTCTCAACTTTAAAAATAAATGGTCCGGAGGGCGAAGCTTAGTAGTCAACCACCCAAACTGAACTGTTCTTCCGATAGCTTCAGTGTTTCTGATTAACTAAACCACACCCCTTCTTTTTTCTTTTAGCGCCAAATATAATGCGGCGCTCAATTTTTAAACGATCCTAATGTATCTTTGTTCCGTTGTTATTCTTACTCTTAGGCTTTATCATCACTTCTTATATTTCGAACGTGGACTGCAACGGTTTTTCCGATATCGTCATATCTTTGGTTGTTTTATTTTGAAAGTTCTCAATAGTAAACACCATTTAAATTTTCTCCATTTTTAAATAGAGTTGGAGTAGTAAGAAAAAATAGTGGTAGCAACACGTGTAGAAGTGATAGTAAGAAATGCAAAACGTATGCAGTTTTATGAAATTTGGATATCCCTAGAGGTAACTGCAGAATTTGTGCAAACATTTGCATCTGTGCAGTTGACCAGGTGAAGCGTGACTCATTGTATAGTATTAGAGCAACCAGACCATCGTTGATGCGCTGCACCACATGTAGTTATGCGGACTTTTTAAACTAAGATAATAAGCAGAGGCGTGCAAGTGGGGTTTTATTATAAGTAAGAGTCTCACAGAAATAAATATAAATCACAGTACAGCGAAAGAAGAATAAGTATTCAATTACTTATGCACTATTAACTATTACATATAGGCAACTTGGAGTTATTTGAATGGATATTTTGAAAAAATTGCTGCAAACATTTTTGATATAAATCAATAAAGCATATGTATTTATTACAATCATTCTAGAAATTGAAAATTCAAAGGACAGTTGATGTTAGTGGCGCCAAGCTTTACCAAATCTTGTTGTTTCAAAGATTTTCAGCGTACGCTACTGAATATTTGCTTGAAAATGCTTATCATTAAATCTGTCCAGACTTTATCAATTACTCTTGCCCTGTTAACTATTACATACAGGCAACTTGAAGTTCTTTTAATAATTATTTTAAAAAAATCACTGCAAAAACCTTTGATATAAAGTAATAAGCTATGTATTTATTACAATCACTCTAGAAATAGAAAAGTCAAAGGACAATGGATTAGTGCCAACAATATTTACTAAATTTTGATCTTCTCGAATATATTCAGCACACGCTACTGAGTATTTGCTTGAAAATGTTTATCAATGAATCAGTTCGGACTTTAGCCATCATTCAGTAAAATGTTTGTGTTGAAAACGAAGGTATACTTGCTACTGGTTTTTCTGAGAATTCGCCATCTAAGGATGGCGTAGTTTTTTTTTTAACTCCGTTCTAATAGATTCAGCACATTCAAGGTATGTTATTATAAGCTATTGCGGAGTTCTGTTATGAAACTAGCAAGTCTTTGAATAGAAAGTGCATTGGTGCTCTGATTATAACTCTAGTTTATGTAAACATCGCGAAAGGAAAAATCGCGAAAGAAGCTTTATGCAGATGAAGCAGGTCTCGAAAGCTTTGTACGTTTTATTTAATTTATTGCAGTAAGCGTGCTTTATTATAGAGGTTGTATATTTTGCTAAAGCAAATTTGTTCACTTTGCACTGATTAAAACGACGTTAAGCAAGAACTAAGGCAGAATGAAAACGTGTCTGATATTTAGGATAAAACGACTCGCGTTGTGGGACCGACACGGAGTCTGTAAAAACCAATTTAACATGTTTATAACAGAATTTCATGCCCTTATTCTCCCGTAAAGTGAATTAGGACATAAGCTGAATCTTAAGCGTTTTGAGAATTACCGAAGTAACCTTTGAAGATATTCTGCTCTTCGATTGCTGGAAAATTAAATGAGAATTTCCTCGCGGCTTTTGGATAAACATTTTCCCGAAACGTTTCATAGAAATAAACAAATTTCGCTCGAGACACTGCACTGGTATTAATTGAATCAAGACGGTGTTATTAAATTTCTTTTATATGCTCTGAGAAATTTGACTTTAAGTACAGGTAGCCATTTTCGGTAGCTACACCTATTACAAAGTATTTAATTTATGGAAAGAACTAATAAAGCTTTATTAAGTGATACCGGAAAATTTTATTTAAAAAACGAGTATGTTTTTTTGTGTATGTATATTATGTCACTGCAAATTCTCATCAAAAGATTTAAAATTTCACGAGTATAGAATATATAATGAAACGGCGCATCAAGAGTGCTTAGTTCGCAACCCTTAATAATAAGTAAACGCGCAAATAAATTTAGTTTTGGTTTAGTTTGGTATGTGCTGGTTAATTTCGTTATAGATCTTTAGAGTAACTTTTAATTCGCCATAATTACGTAGGCCTGTATAAATAAATTTGTCAAAACTATTATTATTTTTCTGAACTTACTTTAGCTGAAAACTGAAAACTGCATTGTGATAATCTGGGAAAAAAGGTCCAGTTATTGTGCCAAAAATCGAATTTACATTTACATTAGTAAAGTTTGACCAAACTTGCAATTTTGTTACAATCAGTGGAGTTCGATGAAATCGTAAAATTATATTATTCCCTGGCAAGAGCTTTATGCTTTACAAAAACAGCCATAAATAAGCGTGACTGCTTATTCATGCCATCAAACTATGCGCTCTAAAAAAAAACTTCCGAGTCAAATTTGTGGGCCACATAATTCTGTACTACATTGATTATGTATTTGCTTCGATTTGGGGTCAATTCAGGTCACATTTTTTCTCCACGTAATTTCTTCTCTAGAGCCACGCTAGCTACATGCGAGATTATTTCTGAGGGCGCATTTTCCATTTAGGGGAGTTCCAACGTTTGGATATATTGAGCTTGTGTTTTTAATCTCAGAGATTTCCTTCGTCAGAACACGATTTTCTGTATGTTATTGGAAAACTCTATAAGTATAGACGGGCAGAAACCGCCGTGGTTAATTTTTGGTCACTGCGGGGATTAATGTTTGCAGAAAGCAAAATTTGTCTTAAATAACTAAAATTTGTTTTCAGAAAGGTCGAACCACCAACTTCTACGCTTAAATATCTTAACTTTGACGAAAGTTTTCGCATGTCGAAGAAATTATTTTTAAAGGGAAAAGTATACAAAATATACTTTTATATTAAATACAAATTATCTTTTATTACACAGTAATTTCCCTCTACAATGGAAACGTAATTACGTCGATTCTGCTAGTTCTGTACTAAAATATAAACCCTCTCGGAACTGACTATAATTGGAATTGTCCGATAATGCCTGGAATTATCAAAATATATGTTCCGAGGCAACTAAGCAGTTATTCACAATGTCGATTAATTTGCGGGTTGGGGTAGATTTCGTTGGAAGCTGAAAAGAAGCTATTGTAACCTTAGAGCAATTTCTTCGGAATCTTTACGAAAAACTGCCCAAGTATAAATTAACTTTTTAGAACAGACAAAATATTATATTTCAAATTTCATACTCATTTTAAGGATGCTCAAGTGATCGTAATTTAAGTGTACGGTTTTATGTTTTGCTTTTGTGAAAATGTATAAATTTTATTGCGAGATATATGAATGCAATTTTTAAGATATAAATTATAAGTAGGCTTCTCTGCCAGCGATAAATTACTCAAATACGAAAGGTATGTTCAATTATAACTGACATTTAAAAACAACTAAATTACATGAAAACAATTAAATGATTTAAGTAATTGCAGTTTCTATTATTTTAGTAACTCAAATTAAAAAATATGTAATATTGTTGTTAAAGTAAAGTATATTATGATCAAAAATTATTTTCATCTAGTACGGCTATGGAATATTTCAAAATTTATGAATGCAACTATAACTCACTTAAAAAACAAATATCAAGTTTTGCAGTATAAAAGTAGTTGCATTCATAAATTAGGAGCTATTCCATAGCCATACTAGATGAAATTCATTTTTGATGATACTTTATCTGGATTAAGTAATAGTATGAATAAAATGAAGAATTAAAAGTAACCCAATAAAGTAATTCGAACTTTTTCTGTGCAATTTATATAATATTTTTCAAATATTTTAAATCACGTCTAAGCTTGGTGGTCGATCATATGTAATATCTAATGTAGGAATTTCCGGATATTGATTTTGTTAAGTAAATATATAATAAATGCATAATAATCAAGGGAAAAATATTAATTAATATTAACCCAATATTTGCTTTCGTATATGTCATATTGATTAAAGGTGTAATTACAAATAACTGAAGAGATATGTTTGCTATGAAATTGACGACGTTCGTTTATTAAATATTGTATACCGTGAGGGAATTTCGGATTTTCAATCGTTTTACACGTTAAAATTGGTAAAACACAGTTAAACGTACGCACAGCCCGCACAGGTTTAAGAATTAGAAAAAGAAGCAGCTATTCGTTATTTCTCTTACGATTGAACACGGTAGGCTGAGGAGAGTCTGGGGTATGTATTTCGGTGAATAATGTTTTGAATTTCCCCAAAAAAATTGTGATACCTGAAAAGCGTATCTTGTTACTATTACGTTCCTACCGGCGTCCGCATCGATGGATCCCATACCGAACCAGACGACACCCAGTATACGAAAGGCGGTTGCATAAATAACGAAATTATAAGTTTTATCCAGTCTAATAATTGGCTGCAACCCAAAATATAAAAATCACAAGCATATTAACAATTTTGACAATAGAAAAATAAAAATTAGTAACTCCCTTGTCATAGAAAAATTGTATAATGTTGCACATATCTTCTTACCCTTTTTATTTTTCTTACTAGCTTTGGATATTTTATTCGTTATGATTCATTAGTGTTTTGCTTCTTTAATATTCATCTCGTTCTTCCTACCTTTTCATTGTCTTCTAACCATTCGCTATCATCTTAAATATATGGTATTCCATTACGACGTGTCAAATTAATAAGAAAACATATTTTTTGTTAAAAAAGTGCCAATATCTTTATTTCAATGCAAAGTACAAACCCTACGATTAAATTAATGTGAAACACCATATTTGATATATGGCCGTTTCGGTTTCTGTGACAAATGGTACCTAACCCTTCTGCGGAAGTTCTGCGTTACGTTTTTGCATAATTGCGGTTCGTTTCCGCAAATAGCTTGAACATTGCTTTTGAGGGCTTGAATTGGTTGCGGATTATTGGCGCAGACTTTGTACTTCACGTAGCCCCTAAAGAAAAAGTGAAGCGGCGCCCAAGACCAAACCGGTTGATCGCCGCTTGACCAGTTGCCTGTTTTTATACTTTTTTTCTGAGTTTCTCTCAAAGTTTCTACGTTCATGAAAATCTTCCTTATCTATCCTGTAGGTTTGTTTAACTTTACAATGTCCTTGACGTCACTTGTGATTTTGAACTATCGTTTTTCTTGCTTGTCTTCAAAATTTGAATGAACTGAAAAACTTTACTTTTTTTCCCGAGCCTCTAAGTACATGTAATGAATAATAAAAGGTTTTCATCCGATGACATATCCGCAAGTGATAAAAATAGGTTACTTTGGTATCTTACATCCTTTCTTTTAAAGACCTTGGAAAGGATCATTGATAGGCATCTAACGGAAAGGGTAATAAGTAGGGATGTCGGCGGGTACCCGGGTACCCGGGTCGACCCGGGTAATAGTCAACCCGGGTATATTTTCAGGACCCGGGTACCCGACTAGTAAATTATGTAATTTCTAGAAGGTCAGTCTTTTTCGGAGAAGATGAAAAAAACTTAAAAACAATAGAAATACGCTCTAGAAAAACATAACCATCCAGTAATAACCAGAATCACCCCATCCCATACCGCATGATGTTTCTTGTTTGATATAATAAATCCCCTTCACAGAAATATTCAACCCGTCAATAGTACCATTAAATCGCGTCAGTATGGGATAAAGTAAAATACACATCCTCTGTGTGATTTTGATGCTGTTAGGAATTTTGAATAAAGTTACGTACATACTTGAATAGTGATGCAAGCAAAAAAAAACCGTTCGTTTTTTTTAAACCTGTTTTTTTTTTGTAAAAAAAACCAAGCGGTCTGGTTTTTTATTTAAATGCGTTTTTTTTCAAAATTAAAGTGTAGTGAATAACAACAAGTAATTTGTTTGGAAAAACAAAAGACAGATATTTTTAAATAAAAATAATACATTTCGTAGGTAAAGTGAATTATAGAATTTATAATAACAAAAAAAAGCAAATATTTCTAAAGAAAAATAGAAATATAGCCAAAGTGGATATATAGGGTGTTAGAAAAGTCGACGGAAAAATTTGTAGGGGTGAATCCTTGGCCCAAAATTGCTTAGTTTAGCCGCTAGAGGGCTTTACTGATGATTAGCTTTTTTAATTTTTTCAAATAAGTCTAAAAATCTTTGATGGATTTTATTCATTTTTTGGCCATGCGTTTTTACCAGTAAACTTAAGCTTTTTGTGGAATACACGCTAATTTCGAAAATTACAGAGTGTTGAAAAACTTTGTCACAATTAATTATCCATCCATATTTTTTAACCCCCTGTATAATCACTACCAATGTGGATAGCTACTTTGATTTATAAGCTATTTTCTCTCTTAAAAAATTTTAGTTGGGTAAACGGTTTAGCCACAAAAATATGTTCTAAATCCCTACAAGCCTGAATCAGTAATTTTAACTTAACACTAGGCTTGTAGGGATTTAGAAAATATTTTTTGTGGCTAAAGCGTTTACCCAACTAAAATTTTTTAAGAGCGTGAATAGCTTCTAAATTAAAGTAACTGTCCAGAAAAAAAATGGTAGTGATTATACAGGGGGTTAAAACATTTAAAAAAGCTAGTCGCTTTAAATAATTGGGAACCTGCGTTGGAAGGAATAATGGGTTGAGTGCTTGCCATATCTCAGCGACCCTGTGCAGTGATTGAAATTCTGTAAATACGTCGTAAGCAAGGCTACAGACCAACCTAAAATATCATTGCGAGTTTGCTGCGTTTGCTATTTTCGTACTTATAAGTTAGTTTTAGCGTTCTTTATCTACTTATATTTCCGTTTATTATAAAAAAACAGTTTATCAAAGAAACACGAAATATTGACACAATCTATTTTAAATTTCGCGCCTGCAAGCTAGCCTGATGTTTTTAGGTTGTACTGAAAACACCATTTGGGCGTCTCGCTCTACAGTTTTCTCCTTTGCTACACTGCGCATTTGTGGTCGCTGAGATATGGCAAGACCTCTAATAATGCGGCTGTCTAATGCGTGATGCTCAACACATCACCACGTGTCATGAATTTGACACGCGACAGCCGGGTGTGAGAGCGAGGATACGGAAGCTCTGACCTTCCACCTTGCAGGCCAAGCTCCTTCATGGGGTGTTAGTGCCTCACCATTATTATTATTATTAATTTTTAAAGCCCTCTAGCGGCTAAACTAAGCAACTTTGTATATAGGAAAGTTGAGTTAAATCATCATATTTTGGGCCGAGGATTCACCCCTAGAAATTTTTCCGTCGACTTCCGTAACATCCTGTAGAAATTATAATAATGCAGAAATTACTCGCTAACAGACATGGCTGACTCGGAGTCAGTATCCATGCAGTTTACGTCGCCCATGTCACTGTCTGATGACTCTGATGAATCGCTAACGTAACTTGATTCGTCGATCAGGTCGATAGTTTCAGAGCTGGGTCCAGCTTAAAGCAACTTCTAATAGGGGTGGGTACCTACCAAAACGTGCCGCCAATTACAAAAATGAATAAAAAACAAAAAAAAAACAAAAAAACCCTTTTTTTCTGTTTTTTTTTCTAGGTTTTTTCTTCAATTAAAAAAAACGCGTTTTTTTACATCACTATACTTGAATTTGACAGCACTTGGAAGTGTGAAAATATTTACAAATAACAGACGACTTGCAACTTGAATTATTGGGGAGTAGGTACTATTTCACTTTAGTTCAGTTTAAAACTCGCGGCGTAAAGAAAGAAAGTGTAGCTACCTCAGATGTTCCGACGTACGCTAACATTTTTGTTATATATTTCGGGTACCCGAGGGTACCCGGGTACTGCTTTCGGGTACCCGGGTTTGATTTTAGACCGGGTACGACATCCCTAGCTAATAAGAACACACCCATTCCACAGGAATCAGCACGCATACAGACGTGGAAGATCGACCGAAACTGCACTCCACGCTGTCGTGCACAAGGTCGAAAGGGCACTACACTATAAGGAAGTGGCCCTTGCAGTACTTTTTGACATTGAAGGCGCATTTGACAAGGCAAGAACGGCTACAATATGTCAAGCCTTACAGGCCAGGGAAACCCCTCCCGTTCTGGTCAGTTGGGTGAGAACAGCACTGGAGCAAAGAACCGTGACGGCAAACCTAGGGGACTGTTCAGTGAGGGCCAGGGTGACGGGAGGTTGCCCGCAAGGCAGTTGCCTCTCACCTCACCTGTGGTGTCTTATAATGGACGGTCTACTGGGATGCCTAACGGAAGAGGGCTTCTATGCACAAGCATACGCAGACGATGGACTGGTACTTGTTACTGGCAGGTTCCTAAACGTCGTTTGCGATAGAATGCAGGTAGCTTGCAGGATTATTGAAAGATGGTGTGAAGAGAAAGGTCTGTCGGTAAACCCACTAAAGACTGAGATCATTCTCTTCACAAAAAGACGAAAACTTCAGGGTCTGAGGATACCCATTATGTATGGAAGGCCACTTGCATTAGTGCAAGAGCAGCAAATTAAGTTGGAGGTCGCATGTCGACAGGACGGTGAAGAAGTCGACAACGACCTTATGGCAGTTGCGCAGAGTTATAGGCAGGAACTGGGGGATAAACCCCAAGATTCTGCACTGGCTCTACACATTGGTAGTAAGGCCAAGAGTTCAGTACGGCTCAGTGGTCTGGTGGCCTAGTGTAGAGCGCCCCAGTATTTCCGTAAGATTGGCAAAGGTCCAACGACTAGCCTGTCTCGGAATTACAGGGGCAATGAGGACAACCCCAACAGCCGCACTGGAGGTAATACTGGGACTCCCGGGCCTCGACACTTGGATAAAGAGAGAGGCCATGGCTACCCACCTCAGAATGCGGGATACGGGGCTATGGAATGACCAGGGAGTTCGCACGGGCCATGCTAGGATCGCCGACATGGCTGCTAGAGAAATACCTCTATCAGCCTACAGGGTAACCGAAGCAGAGGACCGGCTAAGGTTAGAAAAAGGTTTCTCTCTCACTATCCCAACAAGGGAACAGTGGGAGCAAAAAAGGGTTAAGCTCCAGTCGAATGCCTTGATATGCTACACGGATGGTTCTCGAGTGGCGGAAAGGCAATCCTCTGGAGCAGGCATTTATATGGAAGGCCGGGGGGTGCAAGAAAGCTATGCTTTAGGAAGATTCACCACGGTATTCCAAGCAGAAGTTTATGCCATCCTATCGGTGGCAACAAGGAACGAGGTCAGGATATCCCCAGAGCAAAAAATTTATATTTGCTCCGATAGCCAAACCGCACTAAAAGCAATCTTCTCGGCCAGGACAAGATCAGCTCTTGTCCAGGAATGTGGAGATGCTTTAGCCGAATTGGCAAGGGAAAAGGACGTCGAGCTCATCTGGGTCCCGGGACACACGGGGGTCCAAGGCAACGAGAAGGCGGACGAACTAGCCAAACTCGGAGCCGGGGAAACTTGTTTTGGACCGGAACCTTTTTTGGGTATAACAAGGCAGCAGGTCTCAGCAGCCCTAACCGGGTGGGCCTACAAGACCAGCGAGGAAAAGTGGAAAGGATGCAGGGGCTGTCGTCAGGCAAAGTACCACATAGCGGGATTTGATTCAAAGAAATCGGTCTGGCTAATGGGAAGGAGCCGAAGAACCACAAATCTTTTGATAGGGATCTTGACAGGCCACTGTAAACTAAAGAGACACCTAACACTGATAGGAGTAGAGGAAGATCCCATTTGCCCAAGATGTGGGAGGGACGAGGAAACGTCCTTTCACTACTTGGGAGAATGTGAACGTGAAGCGTACCAGCGACTGAGGTATAGAACCTTTGGAGCACCTACGCTTCGAATGGAAGAGTTGAACTCCCTATCCTGGGCCGAAATTCTGATCTTCATTAGAAAATCAGGAAGGTTTAAGCAGGGAGAAGAGCCCATCGAAGAGGACGATAATGAAGGCGGTTGAGGGGATGGCATGGGGTTGGCAAAAAGGGCCTATGGTGGCCTACTTGCTAGACTTCGGTCTCCCCACAACTACTACTACTACTACTACTGGTATATGGAAAAACAAGCGACCGGTCGAGCGCGCTTGGTTGCCCGTGATCAATGGCGTAGTGTTGGTTTTTTCAGTGGACGATGGGACTAAGGGTTCCGATGTTGGTTAAATTGGGGGAGACTTGCAGAGCTCTGCAACAAATTTGATCTACGTAGTTCTTCAAATATTTGAAAAATTAACCTGACAATTTGAATTTTTGTTTTTTGATTGTGCTTGCCTTTAAATTTGCCTTTTCTATTTCCTGATGAAAAATTGTTCTGGCATTTTGAAATGTCCGGATATATTATTGAGTTTGAGATTTTATATTTTAGAGTATTGAATATTCCCAGATATGGTCATTTTTATTACTTTTGATAATGGTACATTGTGTTTGTTTTAAATACTAATAAAAAATATGGAAATTTATAAAAATGATTAAATTATAAAAAATAATTTATTTCTTTCCTATGGTTGATATAGAGGGTATTAAGGTTTAATTAAATTTACTAATCAAAATTGTAAATCCAAGCAGAATGTGTGTAATAATGGATATATTCTGGTTCAGTGTACGTAAAATGACCTAAAGTTTAAATTATGTCCTGTTTAATATCAAACACACTTCTTTTCGTTCCCTAATGTTTACTGCAAATGGTTTAGTTTCTGTCTTAGGTTTTGATTATGTAGTAAAATTTAACTGGGTTAATTGAAGTTAACCGAATCAAGAGGAACACATGCAATGAACTTAAATTAGCATAGAAATCGACTAGTAATTAATGCATTGTTAAATATGTGCTTTTTTACCTGTGAATTTCCAAGTGTTAAAAGTATTTTTTATTGTGAAAAGGCATTTATTTAATAATGTGGAAACATTGTGGAAATATTCATCAGGTTCAGAATACGAGTAAACTAATTAGCCTTAAGTGCGCGCGTGGCGCCTACCAAGCACCAAGCGATATTTAACCCTTCCTTATTGCCGTGCATCTACCACGTTATGTATTCATACTTCACAGTTCTGAGAACCTAATGCGTATATTATTGTAGATATTAACTTTATTTGTCTAAGTTAAAATTTAAATTTGAATTACCTCCAACACTTCGACTGAAGAAGTAAAAGTACAACTCAGTCACCTGAGTTAATAGTTGAGCAAAAGAAGAACAGAAGAATGTTAGGGCATTTCCCTTTATATTTCAATAATTTTGCAATCAACCGGTCGATGATATATACAAATATCTTTACAACAAATAAAGTGTTTCCGAAGTTTGCAAGAAAACGTGATGCTCATTTAATAACAGTTGATGAACTGCATTATTTTTGAACTTTCTGATTTTGTCAGCTCATCTAAATTATAAAGGTTTATTGTCGACTGGCAATTCTTCAAATTAATTTCTTCATATGACTGCGTTAAGATTCCTCTTCATATTATGTGCTTCATTCCATGAAATTTTTGAATAAATGGTTGAAAAGTGCAGGCAATTGCATTCACCATCAAATATGTTACTATAGATAAGAAATTGGTGAAATTTGGAAGTGGTATTAATTTAATCAAAATATACCTTTCGCAACCAGGAAAATATGGGATGCAATGTTTTGCCATGTGTGACCCCCGAAACTGCAATAATGTAAAAATGGAGATGAACATAGGCCAACAGCCTATTTAGTTTAATTGAGTCTATCAATAATACTGCAAGAAACATTACAACTGACAATTGGTATATGAGTTTCCCACTAATCAAACGACGACTAAAACACCATAAACTGACACTCTTGGAAATATTGCGGAAAAGAGAAAATAAAACCTGAAAACTGTGTATAGGTCAAAGGAAAAGTAGTTAGTCGTGTTTGCACACCCTTTTCTTTTAATTTAGAATAGGTTTGGGTCTTCTTAATGCTGTTCCTACTAATATATCTGGTTTATCAAGTCATAATCTATCTGGTTTCTTTGTATGATATCTGGTCGGTATTCAGAAGATTTCGTACAATCTTCTTAAGGGAAACTTGAGGACATTTGTTATCACTAGTTCTTACTTTTGACGAATCTGGACCATCTTATCTCCGCTATAGTTTCGTCTTCCCAGGCCATAATTTTCAACTATATCTGGAATTTGCTATTAATCCATGTTTATGTTATAATCTGTTTATGTACGAGTTCCTTAAAGTATTTAAAGAGCGGTCGGCAACAATTTTTTTCACAAATGTGTGGTCCACTAAACCAATAAAGGTTTAAAACTAAACGTTGCTGTGATCGTAGTGCATAATGCTGGTGTCGATTTTAAAATACGCTCGTAGCAGCCATGCAATTTTCAAATTACTAAATTTTTCCTTATTATTTTTTAATAAAATCAGAAATAACAAATTTTATGTACTTAGAGCGATGGAATTATTAAAAATCAAGAGCAAAATTTTAAATGTTTTCAGGGTTCTTTTTAGAATATTACTGAAATTTTGCCTCGATTGCAAAAATTTACTGATAATTTTGAAGGGCAATCAGTGGGCTCCCTTTAATAATGTTTCTGGGAATAATTCATTTAAAAATAGTTGCTGTTTTAAGTACCTTTTAAGTTGATAGTTTTTTTGAGCGAAAAGAAAAATTAATTGTGAAATATTGCTATTTTCGGTTTGATGATAGAGGTGCACATAGTTCGCACGAGTAAAAAAAGAAAAACACCATCTCGTTTCGAATTTATCATGGCATGGTAATGGATTTATTTATTTGTCGTATTTTGTAAACACGGGCACGTATTCGTCTACTATGGAGCTACATCGATTTCGCTGTGGTAAAGTGAGATTAAATTCCAACTGGGAGCTTAAAGAAAAATCGCGTCGAAATATTTGCTGTTTCGGCAAATGTACTCGACTCGCGAGGGGCGGAAACAGACTCACCTTTGAGAACACAAATCCCATAGTTCAACTGCTATATCCATCGGAATCTAGGCGGATTCGATTGAATTTTGTCCTATAAATACTCGCCATAAAGTCGTCGTTGCCGAATTCGCATAAACCTGCTTTACGACGAGCATCTAAAATCGCAAGCAACTGCCGGCTGTAGTAATTATAACGTTAATTTATGCGAGCGAATTGCCTGCAGTAATTTAGGGAAGTGTGGCAAATTGAATTAAAATATAATACATAATTTTTCGTTATCAGGCGCTGAACGTTATGGCAGCAGCCCGATAGCATCACCCTTTTATTGCAGAAGCGTATCTACCGTATTCATATCTAATTAGTGAGCAAAAAGCGTGGAAAGCGCGAAGCCAATCAAGGATATGGTGTACAAATCCACACGGGGCAAATAAAAGTCACTTATAAAGATAAATAAGGCTAGTACGTAGATTGTAATTTATAGTTGTCGTTTATTTAGAAATACATTTGTTTCGGCACTATGTTACCAACTACTAGAGAAAGGATCTACTCCGCGCCAGATTTTCTCCCGAATATTTCACTTTTAGCGCCGGGAATAAAATTAGCGTATCAGAAGGGCCATCGTGTTTTATTGGACACTTTTCGAGCCTTCGTTATCACCTTGACAATCGTTCTACTTAACGGTTCGGGAATCTTTCGATCTACATCAAAGTTTGCGAGGCAAACTTTAAAGTTTAATTAACGAATATTTTCGCAATTGCCGCGATTTCCGCCTCGATTTTTCCACCGCACCTTCCACAATCGACTTCCGGAGTCACAGGCATGTGTTATAAATTTCCTTTGCTAAACAACATAGTAAAGAAACGCAATTTTCTTATATTACGGACCCATACATCAACACAAGCACCATATTGGGGCATGCAGACATATTTCACTTTCAAAATCGCAAACAGCCGCCGCCGATAGAACAACTTACGTAATTAATTGCTCATATTCATGCACGCGCCTAACCCTACTATAATTATTAAACCTCGCTTACTTGTTATAATTTGTAAAAAATACCCCCACAATAAATTCCCTGCGCTGGTGCAGCAATCGTCAATCCCTGCTTGTTGGTAAATAACAATCAATGTGCATAAGCGGCTGCTTCATTGCGTTTTAGTTCCTGTTTGCGTTTTCATTTTTGTAATTCTGGAAAATGATTGCGTTGCGTTTCCTGAGCATGCACTCCACATACGAGCCTATTAAGAAAACCGTGTCGATTCTAACATATGTTGAAACTTTAAGAAAAAGTTTTTAAATATTTACTTTACATTTTCACCACTACAGGGTCACTTAGAATGAGTAAAACGCGCTTCGAAAATACATAATATTTTTTGTCATTTATCAATTACTTGTTACGGGACAAAACGGTATTTACAACACAAAACAGGCCCTCAAGTGAGCATTAGGTCGTTACTTTACTTAAATAAAAACTCTCCCAAGAAGGTGTTAAATCTGATGTACGATTACTTTAAAAGCGTTACGGTGCCTCAATACATAGATACTTAGCCCTGTATCAAATTACCCCGGCTAGAGGTCAGTCGAGATATAGGCGCGGTCCTTTGGAACGATACCTTGGAGCTAGAAAGAACTTAGGAATTGGGTTGCCTTGGTGTCACGGAAACTGTACTTTGGATTCTCGTTTGTGCATAGAATTCGAGATAGGGAACAAAATGATACCTTAATTCGATTTATGCGACAGCACTTGTCACGAGGAATTACCTTGGCTGATATTGGTACTTTTTCTGCCAACTGCTGTACAAAGCTTAACAGAACATGGTAGAAATACAATCAAACATGCGAGACACGAGTAACACATCTATTAAATATATCAAATATTAAAAATGGTTACAGTTACATACACAATAAACTCATGAGCCCTTGGTCGACGTCATTTGAATACAAGCTACTTTATAATATTAATTACTTAACAAGCAAACAATTACCTTAAAAGCAACTAATTTAATGAACAATGAGCCTGAGGGGCTTACGATTTCCTCAAGGTAAACGTATAAGACGCAAGTTGAACAATTCGAAAGTTAAAAGAGACGCAACGCTAATAAATCGGCGGTTTGCATGGGCGAAATACTTGTAAATTAACTTCCGCAAACAGTTGTTACAACATATAATATAAGTTACCTTAGCAGTCGGCAGCACTTGGTGTGTTGATGGAAGCAATTTGCTGTAAGCGCTGTCACAAACTTACGGGGAAAGAACATGCAGAATAAGGGGGGGGGGGTTGCTGCTGCTGGAGTCGTTCGTATTCCATTCAGAAGCTAATAATGAAACAGCGGACAAGAGAACACTTGGTGACAAATTGCGCGTACGGGACCAGATAGAGTCGCCGAGTAAATCAACGATACGTGAAACGGGAAAGTTTAACTAAACGGTGTAATGTACCCTTCGCAAATTGATCATTATTTCCAGGGAACCTTTTAAGTAAATCCGGCGTTTAGCCGTGCCCAAAATTGTGTTCGGCGATAATTCGGTTACGGCGTAACACGGTTAATTCAACTTTCCTCACAGTGCATGCAACCACTTCAATGCAACACTTTGGACTGAATGCTAAATCAAGCTGCAATAAGATGCAGTTTTCCCTATTGCGCGGAGCGCATCGTAGACTGTAAATCTTTAAAAAATGTGCACACGTTAGCTGTATCTGGATGGGAGCTAATCGGCTACAGGCTAAATCATGCTCTGAAGTGCGTATAACCGAATGAACAAGGGCGGAATCGCCCAAAATAATCGACAACTGAATTGGCCCACGGCAAGTGGCGTTATGAATTAAAATTAACCTAACATAATGTGAAAGTGCGTATGTTTGGCTTGTTAGATTGCAGAGATAACCGACGTAAGTTTGTAAAAAGTAATAAAAAAATTTAGTGTGGCATACAGCTTATTTAGATGAAATTTCAAGTTTAGTATAACAGCATACCAAAGAAACCTGGTGTTGCATTCCACTACATAATCCCTCAATTTGCCGTTGGTAAACGTGAGGTTCTAACATTTAGTCTCCCTCGAAAAGCGGGTGCTCATAGCCTAATAATGGGCGTGTTCGCAAAGCTGATGAAGAAGAAGGTGATATGAGATTTAAAATAATGAATACTGGTATACACCCCGATGATAGGTTGAAAAATAGTCTCAAGAGTAGAGAGAGGATGAGGAACAGAAAGTGAAGTTGACCGAAGTCGGTACAAAGTTGATTAAAAGTGTTCAGAAACGCCAATTTTATTCTCATATGTCTCCCAACCACTATTGGTAAATATGGGACCTATGTTATGGTAACTACATGTAGCAACCGTTTCGGACAGTAAATCAAAATTTGACATTACCAGAAGTTACGAGTACATGCCAAACGTGTATCAGCTCTCCAGATTGGTCTAATATGATAATACTCGTTTCACAATTTTTCGTTAAACTAGTTCTATTGAGCGAAAGTTATATGCGCGAAGTGAAAATATAACATTAATATTGTGTGTCTCTCAGTATTACCCAACATAGAACATGTAATGTGCAAGATTGATTTAACATTTTATATCTGCCAACCATATCGATATTTATGTAATGTAAGACTTACAGTATTGATAGTTCAACACTATTTTGAGAGAATGTGTGTTAACGTGACTCTAATATCTGCAAACATTAGCAAAGGCATAGGTTATGGAAGTTATAGGCGACAGACCATCGTCCAATGTTATTCTGTGTGGCCTACGACATGGCAGTTACATGTGACAGTTATGGTAGAAAAGTTTATAACACGGAAACTCCGTTTATCACAGCTAACAAGCTTAAAGGGCGGGTCTTACAGTGAAACTGAGGACTATTTTCTCACGATACTCAAGACAGTTGTACCTGGAAAGATACGGGGATGAAATCGTATTATTTGAGGATTTCACCTGGTGTATATGGCAGCGATGTAATGGACAAACTTCACCAGGAAAATATTCCTCGGCGATGGGAAGTATGTACGTGCCAAGCGCTGAAATTTGCATCTACCTTGTTTCGTGATATCTGAAATAGCGTATCTGCATTGCGCTTTACAAATGAAAATGGCGCAGGAAATTTAAGAACCCCATTACGATAATATTGATAAAAATACATTTATGCGTGACAGCCTTGCATCTGTGACAGCAACAAAAAGTAACATTCGTGACGTCACGTTGCGCGATACGCAAAATATTCGCATGAGTTCACTTGTGAAGAAATACCACAAGGCAAAACAATATTGATAAACTGGCGCTGAGCGCTTAAGGCGTTACTAAATAATACCACCAGGGGGAGGGAGGCAGATCCGCCAGTGATGGTCCGGTAAAGGTGCGAAATTTGAATGGTTCTACACATGATATGACGGGAGACTATTCAAGGCTGCGTCGACTTGTCGAAGAAAGGATGGATAGCGGTAGTTCAAATATTAGTTACCAGCGTCGGCGTGGATTTACATGCTGACGAGATGTTTTCCAAGGGCTGCTTCGAGACGATACAAGGGGTCTATTAAATATATTCGCGGTTCTCAAATGAGATAAAGATAAGGTTTTCCTAAACAGCTACATTGCCAGAATACATAGCGCGCACATCACATACAAACCACTAACATGACTATCCCTGGTCAGCTGAAAATCTGTTCCCTCCTCGCCTGAACTTAGTGAGTTGAGCTCTACCTCTACTGGTGCATTAAAAAGCCAGTGACGGCATGGAATCCCAACCTGACCTACCAAGCTGCATGTTGAATTATCGTTAGACATTACTCTAATATCCGACATAATAATTTTTATTGCTTGTTTGCTTGCTTGACTCCACTTTGACAGCGAACCCGTGGGCAGAATTGGCTGATTTTGGTGTTAATCTACTCAGGGCGACAAATGTAAGACAGTAGTAAGGTTTTCAAATTTTTACAAGTGACTTTTTTATGTGGATTTTTTTGTTGATAGCTAACCTCAAAATTAACTCGATATACAAAATGGATTACTCTTGTACAAATTGCATTAAATGAATTATTTCGCGCCCAATTTGGGTGCAGAACCCTAGTATCCGACAAAATAATTTTCATTGCTTGCTTGCTTGCTTGCTTGCTTGCTTGATGCCACTTTGAGAGCGAACCCGTGGGCCGAATTGGCTGATTTTGGTGTTAATTGACTCAGGGCGACGCAAGTAAGCCAGTAGTAGGGTTTTGAAATTTTTATAAGTGACTTTTTTATGTGGAATAGCTAACCTCAAAACTAACTCGACACACAAAATGGATCACTCTTGTACAAATTGCATTAAATGAATTATTTCGCGCCCAATTTGGGTGCAGAACGCTAGTATAATAATAATTTTCATTGCTTGCTTGCTTGACGCCACTTTGAGAGCGAACCCGTGGGCAGAATTGGCTGATTTTGGTGTCAATCGACTCAGGGTGACGCAAGTAAGCTAGTAGTAGGGTTTTCAAATTTTTATAAGTGAATTTTTTATGTGGATTTTTTTGTGGATAGGTAACCTCAAAATTAACTCGAACCGCAAAATGGATCACTCTTGTACAAATTGCGTTAAATTAATTATTTCGCGCCCAATTTGGGTGCAGAACGCTAGTATATCATATGTTAGGCACTGCTTAATTATAACGTACGGCGTGGAAGTTATATGTACGAAATATTCATGAATTTCCAAAATTTGTCTGGGTTTCTCTGTTAATACCAGATAATCATTCTGCTGATGATGACAACCAACTCTGTATTCATCACTATACCTTTTGCTTTGGGGTTTATGATTTTTAGCAATTTTTGTCAGGCGGTGATTCTTCAATGTGGTGATTCCATTATTGTCTTCTTTGTTTTGACAATTTCACCATGGCCTGTCCATTATTTCTTTCCTTGTCCCAGTTATTACTAGAACTGTCGAATTATTTGGAGTTCAGCAGTGCAGGTTCGGTGTTTTGAAGATTTTACGTCTGCTCTGGTTTTTATCCATATGATAATATAGGGCATACTGAAGTATCCTATATCCCCATATTGCTTTGGAGGTTCATGTGTTTATTGCGCCATATATCTCATATGTAATTCTCCTCGTTCTGTATTGTTAGGTAATTATTAGGTATGTAACAATGAACGGTATATAGTAATATTAAATAAAATTTAGTGTTCAAAATATGGAAAGCACCAACATCCTTCGATGTATCTTTCCCTTTAGTGGCAGCACTGCTGATACGAATTATCCTAATTTCCTTTGCTAGTATTGACAAACAGTTAATATTGTATACAAGTTAAATATCGAATTAGTTAGGCGACGTGATAGGGGTTACTTAGAGCAATGTTTTGACAAAGGAATAGCCAATGACCGGTGTCCACGATTCGGTCGAACTTGTGCGTAAAATGCGATAGCTTTTCAAATTTTATGAGGCAGAAAATGTAATTTTCCTTAGCAAGTTTCCATGGGGAAATGCGAAGTACCTTTATAGCTGCCAGTATTTACAGGAGCTTGAGTTCGTTCTAAGTCATTCCAGAGGCGCTCTAAAGACCTGCATTACCCAATCCTTTTAATAGATGACTATACCGACTCGTCACGCTCAAGGCCGAAACTTCTTCCGATTAAGTTGAATAAATAACGAATTTCAGGGAAAGTTCTTGCTGCTTAGAGTGTCTTTTAATTGACGGGTTAAGCAGACCAACGCGCGAGGTTTAGCATTGCAAGTACATTTTCTTAATTATTTCCCGATTAATTACTTTTTTAATTGAGTAATTAATTCCGACAACTTATTTTCTTTATCTAAATTGGAGATCTCTTAAAACTTAACGAGTACCTGTTTCCCTAATTTCGTATATAACCTTTCAGAGGTAAAAACGACAACATTCTCATGAGCTAACTTCCTTCGCTAAAAATTATTCGAACATAATATTTTGAATAAAAAACGTTATTCAATATAAAATTCCTGAAATTAATTTTTCAGTTTAAAGAGAATAACAATTGTAAATACAGAGTATTTACGGTCTTCTCTGTATTCTTTTAAAGGGCAATAGTACTACGCCTCAAAAGAAGTCAATACACCTTAAAACGCCTTGGTAAAAGTTGTCTAATAAGCGAGATAATAATTCTATTATTACATTAAACAATTAATTTGTTTTAAAATCTAGTAATCTACTACGTAATCAGTATTTTCCACTACAAAGAGTTATCACCATGTTGTATATAAGGTCTGGCTCGGACGAATTGACGAATTTCCGCCGCTGCTGCTTGCACCCGGTTGTAGAGATAAACATAATAAAAAAATTAGTCAATCAAAGGTGATAGTAACCGTTAATTATTAATGATAACTTTGCCTGCCAAATAAAAAAACTTAATAACAACTGGACAATACTGATTAGGTAGTAGATTTCTAGATTTTATAACAAATTAATAGTTTAATGTAAAAACTAAAACAATTACTACCTCCCTTATTAGACAATTTCTACCAAGCCATTTTAAGGATTGTCGACGCTTTTTGAGGTGTACTATCGCCCCTTAAAAGGATACAGAGAAGACCGTAAACACCCTGTATACGCATTCCATAATCTTTAGCCTATTTTACCTTTCGGTGTCGAGGATCATTCATACTATGCGGGAAGTGTAACGTAAGCACTGAGTCACAAGCGACTTGCATTACGTTCTCCCGCATGCAATACACCACATTTGACAATTTTAAATCTAACTTGAACTACTTTAACTAATGAGTTCGAATGCATTGCAGCCCAGAGAAAATTCACGGCTATGACCAAATTTGAACTGATGGCCACTTAGAAGCTAAGCAGGCTGCTTACGTACTCAGCCACTGTTTATTACAACCAAATGCTATAGCTAATTGGTTATCAGTAGAAAATGAAATGAGACAACTTCTTTAGATAACCACTTCAAGCAATCTATTAAAACTGGCTGTAAAATTTTTACTTTCGGACTCATCAAACTATATAAATTTAGAATAAAGTTATATCTTCCTTAATCTTAGTTTCCAAATTAATAATTGTTCGTTTTAAACACCTTTCTTTTGAATAACTATTGTTCAAACAGTTGCTATACAAATGGTTTACTAGTAGCCCCTTTTGTTTTGTGTTTCAGTTTATTCCGAAAATTAATTTTCCGATATGAATGATTGGCCTTTCTATTGACTTCAGCTTCTTGCAATGCTTTTTGTATCCGAAATATAATTACAGGAAAAATATGAAGAAACACAATACTATTGCATTAATGTCCTTTTTCTGACAAACAAATGCTGAGCAATATGTATGTCTTTCATTACAACGACTACGTTAAATTTGATGGTGCGTTTATTTCAAAGCCATGTTAAATTTTATAAATTTTTATAATAATGTTGGGTAAAATATAACAATAAAAGAAAGTGTCCAATATTAACGCCAATATTCAAAACAATCACCTCACAACACAATGCAGGAGAAGGGCCGCAGACATAAAGCGATGCATCATGAACCTATCTAAGTGTCATAATCAATAACATATAAATAGTTAAGAACGACAGGTTGAACAACTTACCATGACATGCTCCGCTGAACTACACGGAGTAGCCAAGATGCACGTAAGATAGGCTGAAAAGAAACAATAAACACTCAACAAAAACAAAAATGGCTAGTCTCGAGCGTAAACAACATATCTATTCAAAATATGAGCCTTAATACACAAAAGATATACTGAGCCGGCTTCCTAAGGATGTGCGGTTAAATAGCAAATCCAAACTTAATCATACGGGAGGAATGCTAACTTTAACTTAGTTTCATTATGATACATCAACTGAAAATTAAAATTTAGGTGGATCCATATAAAGAATTCACAATGAATCGAGATTTGAATAAAGGGTACAGCTCCAAGCAACTGTCAGATTAATAACGCTATGTTCATGTATTCACAGTAAACCTAGAATTTAAACTCTTACTATATAAATTATTACAAAAGACTCCATGCACAAATCGTATACGGGGATCATGCAAGTTAAAAAAATTATTTGATAAGGGTGCACAGAATCGATTGAGCAAAGTAGCAAAAAGCATTAAATGAAAAAGCATCAATTATTATTTCAAAAAGTTACAGATTAAATTCGCGAATGCAACCCTCGACGAGGTTACACCGAACGTAACAGTAACGCAGGTATGTATGTGTCATCGGATCTATCCGTTTACTATTCTTAACAAACAAAAGGCATAATAGAAAATCAGAAAACGTACAAAGTGAAAGAATTTTGGTATGCAACAGAAGTCGGAATAGGTCTAAATAATAAAATTGCATTACATTCAAAAGTAAACACGCATGAACTTGACATAGCAAAAACGAGGAATGCAATGAAAATGCTGTTACTATCATTGCAGATGCTAAATAGTGGTTCGACTAGGAATATAAAACAGTACTAACGTCAGCAAAGTAAAGCTTAAAATGCTGGAAAAATAATAATGAGTAACAGAAGAGAAATAAAACGAGTATGCAGGACAGTAACTGCGAGATGGAAAGAACATTTTTTTCAGTGTCTTAAGAATATAAAGAATTACATATAATATGATATGTGAATAAAAGAAGAAATACCAAATAAGTAGTCCCACTCTATAATTTGTCCCATATACAAAAAGGGACATAAACCTAGCTTATAAGATCTTAGCTACATACGTATGTAAAAGAACAATTTAATACGTGGATTAAGTGCGCACTGAAAGAGTATCAATGTTGGTTAGGGAAAGAATACGTAGATGTGATGTTTAGTGACAATAGGGGAGAGAAATGTATCTTAGATGATACTTTAAGGCCTGCACTGCAGGAGAGTGAAGGGTTAAATGTCGTGCAAAGGTGTAAAAAATGGAAAAGTAAATGGGCCAGGCGACATACCAATAAAAAATCAAAAAATCGTTCTGCAGTCAGTGTCATAGAACTGACAAAGATTTTCAACAACGTCTACGAAACCAGCACTGTTGCTAATGATTGATTGTTCTTGACTTTAGTCGCGCTGACAAAGAAACCATCGTCTTTTTGAACATTATCATGGAAAGATCTTTAAAAAATGCAATTTGGCTTTCGAAACTTCATGGGCATAAGGGTCTGGTTCATCGATTACGCACAACCATTTGACAGATGGAAGCATGCAAAAATGGACAGAACACTGCATAGAGTGGACGTGGACGATAGTGATATCAGAACAATCACCAACCTATACTGTGGTCAGACAGCTCAAGTCGAAGTGGAAGAGCAGCTAACGGAACAGGTTTAAGATTCTCGGAGATCTGTGATAGGATTGTGTGTTGTCATCTATGTTGTTTAATATCTACACGGAGAAAACATTCTCTGAAGCATTGCCAGACCTAGACGGGAGATATTTAAACAACTTACATTAGGATGATGGTAGTTGCCAGTAAATCTAGTAAGCGCTTCTAGTAAAAATTGTGGCTTGGAAATAAAGATCCAGAGAAGCAAGTATCTCGTTATTGGTCGGACACTTGCGCAGGGTAGCCTAAGGGTGGGAGACCAAAAGGTCGAGAAAGTGCATACATTTTTTATCATGCTGCAGAAAAAAAACAACGCCCCTAAAGAACGCAACATCATGTTATAAGTACGCTGTAAGTTTGGATATTGACAAAAGAATCTGTAAAGAATATAGAGGCCTTCGAAATGTGCTTGACCAAGTGATAAACCTTGAGGTATTTGCTCAAAGGATCAGATAAAGAACTGCTAAACTTCATCAAGCAGAGAAAGTTAGCATACCTTAGTCATAGCATGAGGAACGAAAAGAGATACTCTAATTCGTGATGCAGAGGAAAATATTCGGGAGGAGAAGCAGCGAATGTCGCTGAATTCATTGGTCGAGAAACCTGAGAGACTGGTAAGAAGAGCGGCGAAGAAAACAATGATAACTTTAATAGCGATGATAGGGTAGCAGAGGAAGAAGAAAGAAACATTTTAAAATTACTTGAATGTTATAAGGAGATATATGGAGCTGTGGCTATGACCAGATGGCACCACATAATATGGATGGGGCTTATTCTAAGATTATCAGATGGAAGAAGAGGGAGATGAAAAGTCATATGGATGGATAAAGTGCAAGAAAATTGTGGAGTTTGGATAGCATGAAGAAGAATAGTTTATTAACAAGCTAAGGGTTTTCATGCCATATAGTGTTGTCATAGCATTCATTATATATGAGAGTCTAGATTTGCAATTTTTTGGTAGTTATATCTGCCTAGAATTGTAAAAAGTGATTATCTAATGTTAAAGTATCAGCAGAAGTAGTTATATTTATTATGCATAATATTAAAAAAAAACGAGTAGCCACAACTTAGTTTGGGAATGCCAAATTTAATGTTTCTGTAAAAATGTTACAATTTTATAAATAGAAGAAGAATGAATAAATTATGACTTGTTTGTGAAAATGCGTTGCCCTTTATGAAAATCACGCTAACAACATTTCGGTATTTATTCATTTATAACAACTACAGCTAAACAATTAAATTCGTTATCCTCAATATGTGTGATTAATGATTGGAAAACTTCTATGTGCCCTGACAGTAAAACCAACTGCAATTTAATTAATATAAGCTTTATGCTGCATTTCATTTTTTAAATTGCTCTGTGATGTAACACAAATTAATTCATTATTAATACTGTAATGCTTTAATTTAAATGGAATGGACAGTGAATTCCCAATACTTCAGTTACTAATTTGGTTACATTTTGATGGTGTAAAGAGGTTTAGACTCCACGTTTAATAACTCATATTCTCTAGTTTAGAGTAAATCAGCGTAAGGAATTTTCTTAAATGTGCAATATATACCTTTTGCATCTTACCTTCATAGCACACACTCTATGTTGTTATCGATTTTACTAACAGAAATATGAAATAGCATAATTGTAAATACAAGATGATTCATAAGTATGGTCTTTAAATTAAACGGTAGTTAGGGGACATCAAACAAAACAACTTTGCATGATAAAATATACGTAAAAAATGATTAATAATCCCACAAAAAATTAAAATATTTAATTGCGTAAACAGTGACCATCAATCGTCACTGGAATAAATTTCTATGAACTTAAGTTCGCACAGGTGGTTGCGATAAGACCGAATTTAGATGAACTCTAGGAACAAAAAGCACTTGTTTGAGTATTTCAATCACATTTGGTACATTGAGTTGATATACTCTTTCTAATTTAGCGTTGGTTCTCAAACGTCTGCACCGATTTTTTTTTTCTGTAAGCGATAATTTTTAGGGCGACGTACTTCTACTGAGGTCATACTTATGAATCGGCCTGCATAAAATTGTTAAAATTTAGGCTAACACGATTATAGCTGTACAAGAATTCAGATGATTTAATTAAGGATGTTTATAACGGTTTTGCTGACAGCATCATATGCCAGCGTTAGGCATCAGATAAGTACTTTACACACTTAAGCTACGGAGTAGTACTGAAGATGCTTGATCATTATGTGAGAGTTACTCATTCCAATGTCAACAATTCTGTTGAGGACGTACGTCGAAGCTACAGAAATAGCTTCATCAGTCGTTTACGTTAATCGCCATTTATAATGACTATTTAATTATATACTATAAATCCGGATCGGCCAGAGGTATGGTCATATACGCATGGTATTTACAAACTATTCACATGTTGAAAATGTCGCTTATCCGAGCATTTCAGTTTTTGATGTCGCTGTAATACCAGGAAAATTAGTTATTAGTGTACAACGAACACAGACAAAATTGGAGCCATTTCAAAGCATTTATTCCTTTACAGTTCTACGTAAACAACTTTAATGCAGTGGTCACGCTGCTTCATCTCTGGATAATAGGATCCTATCACTTTTAACTCTATCTCTACCTACAAAATACTTACATGATCTACCATGGTGGGTCTATTGGACCCATTATTTTAAAATGAAAGTAATTAACTCAAAAATTATATTTACTTCTTATGGATTTATTTCCCAGTTAAATACTATAATAAACAATATTTTTAATGTTCATATTGTACATAATGCAACTGAATTTTCCACGCACATATATTTTTTTTACATTTTGTACATTTGGTTCTAGTTTTTTTATCTTTCTTAGATAAGCAGATACTGCAACGTGTCTTTTTCTTTGGCGATTTTTTGTGACTTAATACTTCTCGACGGTTCTTCACATCTTTTTATTAAGCTAACTCTATTCCCAAATTTGTAATAAGGTTTCTTCTTTTTTAAAATTTCGCCTTGACATTTGTCTTTAGTGACATCCAAAGAACATGATTCATTACTGATATTAATTATATTACTAAACACCACAAAAGATCATCTTCGTGACGATTCACGGTATAACATATTGTCATTTTATCCATTGTGTCCACACCACTTTTGGTACTGCTGTAGTCCACTATTACACTGCTCAACAAAATTAACGCATTACTCAATATTTATAGATTACAACTATTTCTTCTGTGTTCTAATGCTAGATTCTTCATTTTAAACATAAAATAGAATAAAAATACTAATTTTATTAAGAATAAATAACAAACAGCAACAAATTTACAAAAAGAAGAAAATATTACAATAACGCGATTTTTTTTACTTAAAAAAGGAACAATATAACAGCTAATATAGCGTGTTTGCATCTCTGGCATTAATAACAGCTTGCATTCTTCTCGGTAAACTTTTAAATAAGTTTCTCAGTGACTCCTGTGGTAAATTGTCTCATTCTTCAGTCAACGCCCTACCACGGTCTGCAAGTGAAGCAGGGGCGACTTCTCTTTGTCTGATTCGCCTTCCAATCATGTCCCATACATGCTCGATTACGTTAAGATCTGCACTACAAGCTGGCCAGTCCATGACTGGAATTCCGGTATCACGAAGATACTGGAGCGAGACGCGAGCCACGTGGGGGCCTGCCATTGTTTTGCATTACTACAAAGTTATCCCCAATAAAAGGGGCAAAGGGCATTACATGTGTTTCTAAAATGTCCGCTACATATCTGTTTGCTGTCATTGAACCCGTATCCACCACCACTAACTCCGTACGGGCGTTCAAAGAAATTCCGCCCCATACCATTACTGAACCACTTCAAAAACTCGTAGTTGGAAGAATGTTTCCTGGAGCGTACCCTTCTCCCACACCAAGCCACACATTAATACGTCCATCAGACGATGTTAAGCAAAATCTTGACTGGTCTGTGAAAAGTATGTTATTCCAGTCGTTATAATCCAATTAATGGGTTCATGAGCAGACCTTCACCTGGCCACACGGTGTGTTCTGGTTAACCGGGTCCATTAGCAGGCTTCCTAGGCTTCAATTCCACATCCTTTAATCGTTTTCTAACGGTTTGATCACTTACTCGTACTCGTCCTACTTCAGAAAGCTGATTTTGAATATTGACGAAGAGCACTCATTCGAATAAATCTGTAGTCTCTTTCGGATGTGGCCCTCTTTCGGCCTTGTCCTCGTCGACGTACATATTCTCTAGTCTCTCTGTATCTTCTGGCCTCTCTAGATATGGAAGATTGCTGAATTCCACATACTCAAGCCACATATCTCTGACTGTGACCTTTTTGAAGGACAGTAACAATTCGAACCACTTCTTCATTACTTAAATGTCTCTGTTGACGACGAGCATCCATTACTGACAACAATGAAATGCACCTTACACAAAAATCACCTCAAAACAGTCGATTACTGACACAAGAATGAGCTAGAATGAGCTTTGTTACTGATTATCATATGTTTATGTACAAACCATCAAAGCCTCCAATTTTTTATATTTCAGACAATGAAGATTCAAGCTTAGGCATCAATCTCATATCAAAAATAATTAAATCCATTCTTTGTAAAGAAAATTCTATTTTGAAAGGTGATGCGATAATTTTGTTGCGCAATGTATTTCAGGTTTCTTTTTCGTATCCTCCTCCAATTTGTCGTTCTCGAAGCCAACTAATGTTGTAAATGGTTGGCAATTTTTGGGAATTACGAAACGGCAGTTCTGGTTTATTTTTTCTCAGTGTGCCAATTTTTGTCAACTTTCTGTGTTCAGCCATACATTAATAACGTAAAAAATGTAACATTTCGACCCCATTTTTCTATTTTATCACCAAGCTTGTTATTACAGTCCCACTTTGCTTTTTTTTCTCATCCATTTCCCACTTTTCCTGTGTATACCTCCAACCTACAACTGCCATACTTATGGTGTAATGCTCTCACATATTACCCATGCTTTTATATCATATCTTCCAGGTTTTCAATGAATGTATTGCTTAAATGGGCACTTTCCTCTGAAAGTTACTAATTGTTCGTCGACTATGATAGACCAGGTGGGAATATGTGCCTCTTGTCGGTATTTATACCATAATTCGAAGCATTTTCGTATTGGTTGCAATTCAGCTCCTTTCGAGAGCATAGTCAATTGCAATACTCAAAATATATTTTGAAATCTGCTGCGGCCCATAATGTTATTTTGGGACAATTTTTTGTCTCATAGTTGTTAAATATCTTTATTTTTGGACTTTCACACGCCGATAGGTATTAGACTCCCACATTTTTTTCAGTCATCGACGTAGACGTGCATATCTTCTGCATTTGTCCATTTTATAACAATATGTATAACAATGGGCTTCGAAAATAAATGAAAAGGGAAGAAGCACTTGGGTGCACCTCTCGATTTGTAAAAGGTGTAGGACCCACTCTATCACATAAAATTCTGTACTCACGTCACCTTCCTATTGATAATGAAACTCGATTCGAGTGCCATGTTATTTCACCATTTCTTGATATCTGTTTGTAGTTTTCATTAACAAATGCAGTGCTAGGACCAGCTTCATCATTTTCCAAATTAGCATTACTCACTCGAATCAGTCTTAGATTCTTCAAACATATTTTCCATATTGTCACTTTCACCCTCATCGTCAGAGCAAACGCAGTCTTCGCCGTATTTGATGTCACTTATATCTACTAAAATCTTCTAGAATAGCAGCTAAATCTTCAGGTCTAAGCGGCCTGCGATTTTACATGTTGAAGAGTTGCAAAAGAAACTAGACCAAATACATTAAATAAATAAAAATCATAACAATAATAGCAATAATAACATAATTAGTACTTACCCATAGAAAAAATGGAAGTAAAAACAAATCATTGAAGTAGCTGTAACATGATAGTAACAATATATAATTGAATAGCTGGTAATTCACAAACTGTGTAACTTTATATAGCTTATGTACAAATGAAATAGATGCAAATTCTAGAGCTCACTAAGGTATTCGCTGATAAAAAAATCGGGTAAGGCCAGACATCATTGAAATCGTTCAAATTTAGGGTAATCCTATGTTTCTGAAGGTGTTTTTTTGTTCTAAAAGTATACAAATACAAAAGAATTAAGGCCTCGCCAAAGATATTACTAGTATACAAAAATTTGTGAAATAGTAATATTGTTGCGTCCGATGGACACTGGTGGTAGTTCATGAAACTATTTTTGTGTGGGTGAAAATATGAAAACTAGAATTTTCTTTTTAATTTATATATACATCTAGGGCCTATATTAACAAACTCATAAACTTACGGACTTGTAAGTAGAATGATACCAAGGTTATCCCACCTTAAAATTGCTTCAGGGTCCACTGGCCCATGTGGTAGACATAGGGGCTAATTATTATAAGGTGCTAGGTCAGCAGATCGAATAAAATTAAATTCTCACGATCTATAGTGCCCCGATAGGTTACATACGTTACATACGTGATTTCAGCACACCGCAAGGTAAATGCCAAAGAATCTTAATAAGACTTGTAATTGAATTATAGGAAATATTAGAAATAGTAAAATTAGAACTATATTAACGATGAGCTGCTAATAAGAAAGGGAAATCAGCTATCAGACGACTTTACGGCATCAAATAACGTTAATTTAAAATTTCTATAACCGTAGCTCAACCATGATAAAAGGTACGCCATACTTCAGAACTATACTCAAATTAGCCTTTACTGGCGAAAATTAAATGGAAATAAATATACGTGCATTTGTAATATCTGAAGCTATTTTTAGTTGAAACTAGTTTTTCGTTGCCTAAAGCTGCCTAAATGGATTGAATTGAAAATAATCCGTTGTTTATATGGCCCGTAGAAAGTATATTGTTATGAATTTTAGCCAATAATGTTTTTAAAGAATTTGTCGCATTTCCAGATTTTTTGAACTATTATAACTACCATCTGTATGTATATTTGGGCTATATAGAGAAGAAATAATTTGCTTTTGCAATTTCCTTTTTGTAATTACAAACTTCCAATAGGGCGTTACGCATAACTGCTCTGAAAGTCAATCATAGGATCTACTACGTTTAGTGGAAAATAAAGCTTCTTCTTCTTCCACTTATTATAGGCCAGTGGCCTGTTTTTACGCCACAAAATGGTTCTATGAGTCCTCTTGGCTGTTTAGATAATTTTAAATTTTGAAAGATATTAAGTCGGGAAAATATGCAACTATTACAAAGAACATGCCTATAGAAGTCAAATATTGACAGTTCATTATATTTTCTCGCAACAGCTAAGACAGAGCTGTTAATGATCTGACCTATCTCTAATTAATATTGGAAAGTATCTGAGAAATGGGTGTTCAATTTATACTTTCAGATGCGTTTTAAATTTTCCACTTAGCTGTAAATAGATTTCTATATTCCAAATAGGTTGAAAAGTTACAAGTTTATTAATACATTTGTCCACTCTCCAAACCGCTGATTACGGTTGAAGGATTTTATTTTCACAATACAGTACCTACTAATTATTTACAGCAGAACATTTAAAAATATAACACGGTTGTATGCGTATATTTATTTCTATTTAATGTTTATTCGCAGATACTATATTTTCGAATACCGCCCTGCAAAGCGGATAAACTTTATATGAGATACTCGTACCAAGCTTTTGGATTTATGGGATCTTCCAGAAACTCAATGACATAAGATTCGCTAACTGCTGCTTAGGCTTTCAGATGAGCGATGACATAAGACCGGTGGTTATATCAATTTGAATCATGAAATTGTAAGCGTTACATTATTTAGCTACTATTTTCCAAAACAGCAATAAATAATGTAATGCAAGCGCAAGATAGTAAATTGTAAAATCTAAACGTGCTAAGAACGTAGTGCAAATACACATTTTTTGCACCGATTACAGCGGCATGCCATTGCGAAATATTGCTGCGAACGTTTTGCAAATCGTAACAGCGATTGGATGAAAAATTGTGCAATAAGTATCAGCAACTAGCAATGATACCAGCATTCAGCTAAAAACCGCGAGTGATTAAACATTATAGAACCACCCGTGCATGTTTATCAGAGATAACGCGGGCTCTATGCACCATCCCTTTCAAGTTGGAGCAAGTTGGTGGTATTGCAGTAATCAGATAGACTCTTATGTATGCAATTAGGCACGTAAATCGTGTGAACTTCTTAGCCCCTTTCAGTTTGATCTGATGATGGAAGTTGAACCGCCCTAATCCGCTCATACAACAAAAACTACGGAAGCCGCTGGGAGCAACCCGCATCAGAATCGAAACCTGATATTTAGATGATACATAAAACTGACACAAAACTTATCGATTTCGTTCGTCGGGGATTACGAGGAATCAAATTTTTGCCTGAAAATCGTTCCAAAGGTGGGGCTTCGATGTATGGAGAGATGCTGACCTGAAGCTTCCGCGTTAATGTTGCAGTTGGTAGTCTTAGGATGATGTCAGACTTAAACGAGATCCAATAATGCAATCGTTGCTTCCCTAAATTGTCCTTGTCCCAATACGCTACACAAATTGGCGGCCACCCCGTTTTACTGATTAGCTTTTGATCCACCCGAAGTGTTCCCAAGGGCACCATGGTGAAATTCCGAATTTTCGCTTTTAAAATTGCGTTACCCCTTTTTCCGCTGCAGCAGTTCTGACTCCTTTGTGGTGTCGTGGTTGAATAACTAAATATATCTTGGCTGGAGTAGCATACAAATGCACTGTCACCGGGAAGATGAAACTGCATACCCGTTTATGAACTCCCTGGAAATTAATATTTTCGTGTCAACCACCATATAAATCACCCTGCTCCGTTTCGGTGTGCATAATGGTAACTGCTGGAACTCTATATTCAGCGTTGAAATCAGTGTAAACCAATCTGCGACTTTGGGAAATCTCTCGTGACTCTTTTAAAAGTAAACAACGTGATTCGAAAAATAAAATCTAGTGTCGCTGATACACCAAATAATTAACAATTGCAGTCAAATTGAAACTGTCACAAATTAAATTAATTTAATTAATAAAATGTGTATCTCTAATGAATTTTGAGTAATAGAAATGCCGATTCTTGCGTACATTTGTTGTTTCTAATATAAGGGAATTATTTTCCATGCACCGTTTCTATACCGTTCACCTATGCATGTACTAAGCGAAATATTGTATCTACAATATAAAATGATGACTGAATACTACATTGTGAAGTGAGTCTTTTGTTGACCCCTCACATACTTATGTTAAATAGGAATAAGAAGTCTCTTATACTTAAATATTGTTATGGTATTGGTACAGGCGTTTAAAATCAGATTAATAAGGTTAAAAGAATACAGTATTAAAAATTACAAAGATGAATTTAGGTATGAAATTTATATCAAAAGTAGTAAAATGTATTTGTTAAAGAAAGGAAATAGAATTTAAAATTCAGTTAAATAAAGCTACATAAGAAACAGCAATATTTTAACATAATTTAATTTATCTCAAATGAAAAGGGGAATTAATGGCAAATACCTTTTCGAGATTTAACATAGTGGGTATTAGACAAATATAATAAAGCTTCTATAGTCTGTTGGACTGTGTAATAGATGCTAAACTAAATCACTAAGGAGATATTTATTGATTAGTATAATAAAATTTGATACAAAAAGATGTAATACAATTTGTAGCGGTTGAAATTATTAAAATAAACCCTTTATATAAGTTTTAAAAAGCTATTTGGTGTATAAAAGGGTTACAAATTAAAATAAAATTGGCGTCATGTAAATATAAAAGTAAAATGTTAAAAGGATAAAAGATGTGCAGACGATATGGATGAAGATAAAGGATGTGGTGAGAATACCAAAGTAATACAGTTATAACCTACAAAAGCAAATTTCTGGAAGGAGATGCTGAACTAAGTTTATTGTCAAATTACATTCCATTATCTGAATTAGATAATAAGGAATGTTTTTCTTACTGGAAATGGTTTACATCGAGATCATTGGCAGAGGGAGCGTTTTGTGGGGTGGATAGGAGATTTTCATCTGAAGGAGTTCTAATTCGACAAACTTATCATTGCAGTGATATCTTATAACTTGCATCTAATCGAGGTTTGTGATACCAGGTCGTCGGTGGATTGAGGATTTTGGTAGGACGACGTGGATGGTGAATGCTGTTGGCATTGCTGCTAAATAGGGTTAGTAGGTGCCTTGTCGTAATTTGGGCAAGGAAGTCTTTGAGGATCCAGGAGTGTTTTTGGCGGAGTTCGTGCAGGCATTGTTTTTGGAAGTTGGGAGATTTTGGTGAGGTTGCTGGATGCATTAGGCTTGGTAGAGAAAAGTGTCAAGTCCAATAACAGGTGACACAATACAGGTATTTAAATAAAAACTGAAAGAAAATATAGAAAGAGTGAAGTCAGGTAATTTTAATTAAGGGAATACTTACCATTTGATATTGTTGAATCACAAAATGTAAGGAGAAACTATTTGTAATTAATTTTGGACAAAGATAATTTGAAGTGTCAGGTGACAGACGTAATAGTTGTCATAAAATAAGAACATCAAATTTCAGAATAGAAGCAGTCTAGATTATAAAGAATCCGACCTGTGTTTCAGTCAAGTGTTTTTACCAAAGCTGGCAGTTTAATAATCTTGATCATCCATAATTAAAAAAAGAGCAAATGAGTTAATTAAAATTCAGTTTTAAAAAGAATTAATTGAGAATAAACTAAAGTAAGGTTTAAGTCAATTAAAACATAAAATAGGCGTTACAATGTGGTAGAGTCATCTTAACAATATTTAAATAATTATTTGCCTTTTTATCCCGTAACTAGCTCAGTGTATACATGAAACCCTGTTATTCTCTCAGTTTACGGCTTATCAAAGACCGCTACCCGCTAAAATCAGAATATGGTTCCCGCTGTAGTGTTATCGGACTGAAGCTGACTTCAAACAATGCATAAGAGAAGCCATTTTGTTTCCACAATCTACTGACTTCAAAAGAGAAATAAAGACATAAAGAGATAAAAGAAAATATCATTAAAATAACGTTGAGATATTTTTATTTTTAAAGAATCGGGGGCGAATTACACACTTTTTATTGGCTGAAAATCACATTCCTTTGCACTTGCAAAAATGTCTCGTAGTTAAACGTTATTTTATCACGTTGATCCGAAAACATGTTATCAGGAACTAGCTGATGCGAACCTTTGAATTCAGCACGCCTTAGATTGTGTCATTGACTCTGGACGGTACAACACGTGATACGGCGAATTCTCGATAGCCGGCAAGTTTTCGCAAAGACTGCAGAGTTGGCGCCTTTCAAAATTGACGCTTCGTATGCGCATTTGAATATAGCACAAAATGCACTTTAACTTTATTTACAGTATTTAACTATATCTTTTGCTGTTAGCTTATAACCCTTTCTACTTAACTTAGATCGCCTTGCCAAATTTGGCCACTATATTTTGGAGTCGTAAACACGTGCAGGCCTCAACAGAAGCTGCCTGCGACTCCTTCTTCTTTCTCAAATCTGTATGAGTTAGACTTGCGTTCTCGCTGCACTGGCGAATTTTATTTCACGATGAGTTCATTATACAGGACCGGTTTTGCGAACATTTGCAGACATAAAATGCATTGATTAAATATAATTTACAATATTAAAACAAAGAAAACCCAAACTGGCTTTTAACTTTGAAAATAAAATAAACACTACAGGCCTAGCATTCAGATAGCCTATTACAACTGTTCTTCGACAGCGTCAATTATTACCCCTTCCAATTATATTTCCCTTTGCGTACTACTGCTTGGTTTTGGATTAGAAACACAAGGATAGGCGAGAATCTTCCATCATCCTAATTATGTATCAGTGTCAGATTAATCTCCTACCTTATACCGCTGATGGTAGTGTCTACTTCAGTTCTCGCCTTGATATCTTTATTTCTAGCTATGCCTAATCTTGTTACGTTATATATTCATCATCAGCAATCTATTTCCATTTATAACAATCAGTAAATAAAATTGCTTTACACTTTTGGCTGTGCGGAAAAGTGAATCTCCATACCATATCTCATTTCTGGGATGAAGGATTAATATTTTGTTGTGGCTGTTCGACTCCTCTAGAAGGGTAGGTAATGAGGTTCAGCTATATGCGAGGTGGTGTTGTATTGGCAGAACGAAAGAAAAAGTAGCTGAGGTATTTAAATATTATATTATTTCTTTGATGGAGAATTCGATTTAGCTAGAAACATAAAAATCTAGGAGAATTCTAACAAAAAAAAAACTTAACTTTGAGTACCAGGTCGATCATCATCAACAGAGCAAACCTTTCCACATACTTTGCGAAGCTCAATTTTAGACGTTCTGCAAAGAACGACTTTTATTTTTCTTCCTTCAGCTGCATGCAGTTTAATTCTATAAACGTATTCCATCACGGCACTTCAAAGCGCAGATAAAGTTTCCCAAATGTCGTTGAAACATGCTGGAAATTACTGGCCGTTCCCAGTAAGTGCCATTACGAGTTTAGTATTATTTTGCGATTTACATATACCATCCTTTGTAGGTGATAATTGAATTCAGCTTTAAAGTGATGCCACCCAGGTTAATTTTAGCAAATTGCATTACGTTTGTGCCCTGCATCTATTGAAATGCACACTTTTCTGTAGCGCGTTGCAATTGGAACGCCATTGAAGAGGACACGTTTCAATCCAGCGAGATTTAATCATTTTTGTATTGCCCGTTTTGAGAAAATACCTTATATTTGATAAATGTGAAATAAGTGCATAGGTTTTAAAATATTTCGTTGTCAATATGGTTGAATATAGATATTTAGTGTTTATTTAACGAAACGTTAACAACAACGAAGTGACTAAAGTGCATACTTTTGTTTTCAGGTAACTATATGAGATGTTGAATTCTTACAAGAAACGTTAACTCCGTGAGAAACTATCAACAAAAGACTCAGAGGCAAGTACGTATGTAATAGGTAAAATATTTAATCAAATCCCTATATGTAAAACATGCTTATGAACCTATATAAAACTCAAAATTAATTACACATAGATGAAAGTATTAAACACTTAGCCGTTGCCGTATTATCAAACTCGTTGCTGTACTTACAGTGCAACGATGGTAACAATGATTTGGTCCAGCTAACTTTCAGTCGAGATGAGGGCGGCTTGAGGTACCTGAAATGAGTTTGTTTGCTACTTCAAAATAGGGGTACGTCGAGAATTAATTATAGTCAGAGGGCCACGAATTCTTAAACTCAAAAACACCATTATTTTCTTTCAAAATTTGAGACAAGGAAGAAATTAAACTCTAGGTATTCACGACGTCTCTAACCTTGAAGATCTCAGGAAAAAAATTGAGCTGGTCCTTAGTAACTTACCTTTGCCGTTAGCTATTAATTTCGCTATAAAAGTACGTTCTGCATATCTGCTTTACAACAGAACACAACAAATACACCCAGTAATAAAACACTATAATGAACGCACCAAGGTACACGAAATGCTGGTGAAGTAATCTTAAGACCAATTTCAACTCATTATTTTCTTATGTGACGTTACCAGAACACAACTATGGAAAAGTTTACTTCAAATACGCAAACGACGGCCAAGAAGGAATTAAAAATCCCACAAGGGGCTACTAAATCGTAAATACAGTAACACATAAATTTAAATGGTAACACTTCGAACCTAAACCGAAATCTAAGCATGCAATCACTTCAAAAAGGACGGTAAATTGGCGACACGAAACACTTGATGAACAGAATTGCCTGGCGGCTGGACAGGTTTCCGTTACTTCCGCTGATTCTGTCCCTTTAATTCTGAGAACATGGTTGAGACTGCAACAGTGTTTTAAGACAAAGTAGTCAGGTCACTCAGAGGGACGTTATAATTTGGTAACTACCCTGAAGTTCAGCCTCACACTTCAAAATTTTAGGCTTGGAAGGGTAGCACCTCGGTGTTAATGAATCAAACACTTAATGCCGATTGGTTTTATTATAAAAATATTGGTGTATATATACAGATATATTTGCTTACTTCTAAAATTGCATTATATCAAAGTGCAAAGTGTTTATTCGTACTGGATCGCTATACAGTGTCATAACAACGGTCAGAACTTAAGCAAGCTTATTTTCGCGATATGTGCATTTATGTTATAGTGAACTCGTATTACTAGGTTGTTCGTGCTTGTATTAAGTAAGGTTGCTAACTTGCAGTTGTCACATTTTAAACTTTCTGAACGAATGAATGTGCTACTATTTGCATTTTTAAACCTATTGAACTGTATTTATTAAATTTGGAAATGAAATTTAAATCTGTTTAATCTGAGATTAAACACTTGATCTGCACAGCATGCAAAGGTTACTCAAATATATTTTAATATAGCGGAAATGCAAAATTCGATACCCCAAGTTACGGAGAGAAGGCATGCGCCCAGCAGTTCGCTCACTAGATGTACGATGCGCGGAACAATCGAGAAGACTGTGTATTGGCTAGGTCAGCGAGAGATGATCATAAGTGACTAGAAGATACCTAGGCCGGGAGATGCAACATAAATGAACTGGCTGCAGTGGAATGCTTCCATGGAGAAACTGTGCAGTTGTTTGATAGTCTGATCTGATATAAATACGATATTTGGGGTTGGCGGTAAATACGATGCAGTAGAAAAGCGCGAAACCCAAAAATGTTTATATTTTATTGCATGTGGTTTCTTTTTTATAGGAATTATTGTTCACATTTTCTATAAATTGGGTATATGTCTTCTTTAAATTCTGTTTAGGACTTGTGAAAATCCATCTCCTATGCTTGGGAAAGATAATTTCTCATGTTTATTCCATTAACATTGCCGTTTTTGTTATACATCTAAGGCAAAGTGTGTTTTAATTGTTGTACATTTCAACTTTTAAAAGTTGTACTACATCATTTCTACTTTTTTTGAACTCTTTATTTTCTTTTTATTGTGTGGTCGTTGCTTTAGTAAATAATCTGCCCCTATCTTCAATTTTCGGTTTTAGTTTCATTTGTAAACCATTTTATATCTGTATACTTGTTATTCAGTTCCACTTCCCTTTTTGAAGCAGATATATTGTTGAGTGTATTTAATATATTTGATGTTCATCTTTCTGCAACTACATTAGTATTGACACATGCAAGTGGCTATACTTCATTTCTTGATTCTACGATTTTGCTCATGAACTCTGAGTTTTTCTTTATTCCAGCTACTGTCTCATTAATTATTGAGTAATCCGTTATTTAATAAGGCGTTGAATGCATTTTAAATTCTAAATTCATTTGGTTAGTTATTAATAAATCAATATAATTGTACTACTGTGATGAACAATGCTTGTAAATTTATTAATACGTTAAACAAGACCATTGTTTTTTTATTTATCCAATTATTCAGAATAAACATTTTTGTTGCCATATATATATCATATTAAGAAAGGATTGTTCTTCAATTTTCTAATAAATCAGAATGACTTACATTAGGTGGGCGCAAATAATAATATATTACTTATCTTGATCCCTGAATCACCATGCCCACATCAATCATTTATACATTTATTCATAAAGATTCGAGAGTATTTGATTTAAAACTAAATTCATTCCTTATACAAATTATGAATTCTTTCGTGTGTCTACTTGCGGAATTCGTAGAAACATATTTATAACCTTCAATGTTCACTTTTGCGTGTGTATTCTGTAATATGGATTTCACTAATTGCTTTCCATTGATTAATAAATAGTCCACCCAAGTTCTGATTTATGAGCAATCAAACTTTGTATATTTAAGCACATAATTTGAGTTTCTGAGTGATGTTATTTCAACCGTAAATATATTTTGTAAGATTCAAAAACGCCTTGTGTTTGTAATCAATATTCGTTCGCAGTTTTATTGTACACGTAATTTGCAATTTTTCTGTTTCCGATGTTCACTTCTATACTTTATGGTTTTCTAAGTAGTTAGGGCGCAGATTTTGTTCTTTATGGCAGTTTTTATTCGTAGGTCCAACTTTTATACACAACGCATTGTATATTAATATTAAGATGATTGGCATATGCATTGTTATGATGTGTGCATGATTTGATATTGATATTGTTATTATCAAATTTTTAACATTGAAAATGTTTAACGAATTGGGGATGTGACGCTAGTACAGTGCTCTTTTAGCTATTTGTGTGACGCTTGGAAAATGCACAGTTTTTAAGAATTTGTGCAAGCTGTACATATTGCAGGTGAATGTTGTTGGTGTAATTTTGAAGCTCTCGTCAAGGGAGAACTTTCTGGAGAGATTGGGAAACTGTAAAATTCGAGGGGGCGAAAATACGGGGGTTAAATCGATTTTTTTGACACGAACGCGTTCGGTGCTGTTACATCGCATATTTTTTTAAAGATCTAAATGTGATTTGGGGCTAGTTGGTAAGAGGATGAACCAACGCTCATCGTACTGGCTGGTTTTTGGGGTCTGCGATGCACGGGGGCGAAGTTACAGGAGTCAACAGAATAAACTATACACAATAACAGCCGCCGAGCGGATTGCATTTAATTCTTAGAAATCCTTGAAAACAACTTGCACAAGATGCTGAGAAGGCTCCAAATTGTAGTACGTAATGATCTCCTATGCAGTAGAACTTCGCAGGTAGGTTTGCCATTAAGTCTTTATTAAATGTTTTAACATTGAAAATGTTTAACGAGTTGGAGATGTGACGCTAGTACGGGACTCTTCTAACGATTTGTGTGACGCTTGAAAAATGCGCAGATTTTGCGACTTTTTGCAGGTAAATATTGTTGGTGTCACTTTGAAAATCTCGTCAAGGGCCAACTTTCTGGAGAGGTAAAAATGTACGATTCGAGGGGGCGAAAATACGGGGGTTTTGGACACGAAAGCGTTCGGTGCTGTTACATCGCATACAGGGGCAAGAGGACAACCCGCACTGGAGGTAATATTGGGACTCCCGGGCCTCGACACTTGGATAAAGAGAGAGGCCATGGCTACCCACCTCAGAATGCGGGATACGGGGCTGCGGAATGACCAGGGAGTTCGCACGGGCTGCTAGAAAAATACATCTATCAGCCTACAGGGTAACCGAAGCAGAGGACCGGCTAACGTTAGAAAAAGGATTCTCTTTCACTATCCCAACAAGGGAACAGTGGGAGCAAAAAAGGGTTAAGCTCCAGTCGAATGTATTGTATTTTTTAAGAGAATTCGGGTTATGGGAATATTGCGAACCAGGTGGATTTGGAGCTGGAAAAATGGGGAAAACAATATAATTATCAGAAAAACCTTAAAATCAATATTTATGTGAAATTCGCTGTTTGGAGGCTTTCTACGGGTCGATATTCGGGATGTGGGAGTTTTGCGGCCCAGTTGGATTTGGGGGTTACAAAATTGGGAAAACGTTAGTATTATAAGAAAAACCTTAAAATCAATAGTTAATAATAATAATAATAATAATAATAATAATAAAGTGTCTTTATTGACATAAATATAAAAAGAAAGCTTTATACATGTAATATTATTAGTGCAGGGCGAAGTTCAGTTGGGCAACATAGTTGCAGACTGCTCCTCCACTTAACCCTGCACAAAAACTAAAAACTAAACCTAGAACTAAGTAAACAAATAATTTAAATATTAAATAAAAATGAGAATGCGCATCGAAACTGCACAAGTTATTTTGAAATTTTTTTCGTATTAATTAACCACAAAATATATGTATAGGTAAGTCTAAGAATCAAAAGTTCAAAAGATAGTTGTGTGAAATTCGCTGTGTGAAGATTTTCTACTGGTCGATTCTATTTTATATGAGAGTCGGTGATGCGGTTCTGAGGGGGGGGGGGTTAGCCTATTTTCTTATTTTTTAAAAAAGGAAAATGTTAATTTTTTTATTCTGGCCTTTTGTGAAATTGTAAATTTGCAAATAAATAGTAAATAGCGTGTCGGATTGTATTTTATTTTAACATATTTCGTGGGTTAAGGTCATTGCCGCCATGAACTTGTTCGCAGAATAGTAGTGGGCACCTGCAGGGTTGGAATGTCTGTACTAAAACTTAATGCGCGATTGTAATAAAAAAAATTAATGGGGACTTTAAAAATATAAATACGATACATATGTATATATAAGGAAAATGCAAAGTTACTTAGTTTATACAATGTAAAATCACCCCATACAACCAATCCGTTTAAAATATATTTATTGAAAAATTAACACCAAACTAACGATACATATCGATTAAGCAACTCAAAGGTCTAATAGTATCTAATTGCTTTTTTCACACTGCCCTGTTCCTTCTATTAAAAGCATCTACGCTCCAGTTCTTATATTTGCTATTAAAGCATGTTTTATGAGTAAAGAAAATAAACTATTAATAATAATAATAATATGTGGAGCCGCCGTTCGGTAGGCTTGTAATCCTCAGAAATTCTTTAAAACAGCTAATAAATGTAATAATAAGAATGACTCACATAACCAATACCTCTTCTAAAGTTATATAAAAAAATGAATGTAATATCGAAATAAACATCTTTATCTAATTGCAAATATTAAAGTGTGCAAGATGCTGAAAAGATTAAAAACTCTAGTGCGTATTATTTATTAATGATTTGCTATGCAGTAGAACTTCGTAGTCACGTTTCGCGTGGCGTATAATAAACAATAATAATACAGATGTGAACAATTTTAAAACTTTTTTTATTGCTATCCCTTGTAATTTTTTCAGATTTTGGAAATTTTGTGCCAGACTTGAAAATTAGCAAAATTCATTTTCAATGCATTAACAAAGGTTGGTAAATTGCAACTTCTGTAAATTTTATATAAATATATGGCTCTATTATCTCAAAGAGTTGCGTTTTCTAAATCCTAGCAAATATGATTGAATGCATAATTATAGGCAATACATTTGATATTAAGATAATTATCGTCGTTTTTACAATTTTAAAAGTAATCGCTTTAGCCACCGCTTGTTTATCTGATGGTACCATTACAAAATTAGATATTTCAACTGATGGGAACAACTTTGCAAACTTATCGCCCTAAACTCATAATTTATCAAAACAAGTTGGCTTCGTATTAATAATTACATCAGTGATTAAATAAGAGTGAGTTGCCTAAGTGATTTAACAAATGTAAATAAATATACGCCACAACAAAACACTCACGATGCGAAATAGGACACCAGGTGTCCCCACAGCAAGTCCCACGACGGACAGGAGCTTCTTTCTCTTCGTTCGCCTGCTTTAACAAGCCAGATATCTCTTTGAACTCCGTCTGTAGCTTGCACCACTCCAAAACTGCTTACAACTCCGTCTTTGTCCCAGTCCTACGGCTCCGCATTTCTCAGCACGAATGTCGCTGCCTTCTTCTCGCTTTCAGGTCTATCCTAACCTCGCCACAGCTTCAAAAACTGCTACAGGAATACCAGCTAGCACTCGTCGTACTATTCAACACTTTTTAAAACTCCTGTACGGGTGCAACGAATCAAAGCAACCCTTCTATAGCCTATCCCAAAGACACTAAAATAATTATAAAACACTGAATTGGGAAAATGGGTAGGATTTATTCGCTTTTAAATAATTTATTTGTAGGGTAGCCAAAATAACACACTTCACAGCTTGGCTTCGCTTCCCTTTTCTCCTCTGTTTTCATTCATCTTACATATTGTTATTCATTATTGCTAAACCTGCTCGGTCTGATTACATTTTATGTTTCAATCAAAGCTAATACTATTTTTAATTACTTTTTTACAAATTATTAACTCAAAGTCAATGCTATTCATACAATTTACAAAAATTAAACTAGCACATTTATAGAATATTTTGTAAAGTAATACTATTTGAAATGCTTGAAATGTTATTAATTGCTATCATAATTTTAGTGGCTTGAAAAGTGTTCATTGTATGTATATATGTGAATACCATCCCATATTAGTTTGTCCTTTTGTGTAATTAATTAATATGTTTTTAAATGTACTTTCAAAACAGCATTAATAGTTCTTTTCTTTGCATCCTACTTATGTAGTACTTTAGTGAGGAGTTTACTTTTATCCATTGTACAGTGAGTTGTCTTATTATTTTATCAAGAAGAACCTCTTTATCCGCCAAGAACTTTTTATTTATATTGAATATTTTTATAGAAAAATTTTTCTTTTACTTTATAAGTACTGTTGTTCTAAAATTTTCTTCGTATTTCTACCAATATTGTCTATGGTTTTTTTGTTTTTGCAACTTATTGTAGTACCCCCATCTTTCACATATTTTATTCGTGATAGTTTGGCACTTTCTTGATAGTTTGGCACCCAATTAACTAAATATTATTTTCTTTCCTATTATTTGTAGTAATTTCACTTGGTTGCATTTTATCTTTCGGTTTCATTATATATACGTAATTCTACGTACATCGGAAAATACTTAAATTGTATATTAGCATATAGAGTTTGTGATCATTGGAACACATCTCTCTCATGACATTGTCCCACTCAAAATATATGCCTATTGTTTGTATTAACAGATTGCATAATAAACGTTCAACAAAAAAAAATAAAACAAACTTTTCTTTGTAGTTCTTGGTGCTCGACAGTAACTTACCTGCTGTTTTAAAGTTTTTAGCAAAGGCTTGGGCAACGGCTTTGGCAACAATTAGGCATAAACGTCTCCTGTGTTTGGAACTTGCACACATCACATTCAATGATCAAGGTTAGATTCACCAATTTTCGTTATTATTGAAAAGTTTGAATAATTTTATTTTTCTTAATGCATAGCAAACTGTGTGACAATAAACACAGAAATCGTTTTATTCTCGTTGCAGACTTGTGCCTTTGAGTTCTATAAAATATCTGAAAGTGGCAAAATGAAATTTAAGACATAAACTTTATAAAAATTGAAAATTAAATTTCAGACCTGGACCTTGAAAATTTAAATAAAAGCAAAGTTAATTTTTGGTTTTATTGATAACATTTTACTGTCTTCGATTCTGTTTGTAAGGGCTTGGCAGGTGATGCCGGTAAATTGAAAATATTTGTGTTACCTAATTTCTTTAATACAAATTTAAACAGTTGCAATCAATTTTCTTTAAATTTTGAGAAAAACTATGACATAATGTTTGAGGTTTTCCTGGTTACTCGAATTGCCATTGTTAGAATTAAATTTCTACTTAGACCGCGTCGTCTTTATAGATAAACATCCAGTATTGTTTGTCTTAATGTGCCTAACATCTTGTGAATTCAAGCAAGGATTTGTGTGATGGTTATGTGCTTTGGTGGCTCGTGAACTCTTACAAACCAACCACGATTTGGTCCATGTTGTTAGAGTACCTTGTGGACAAGGATACTTAAGCATATTTGTCCTTTTTACTATTTGTGCACGTTTCACAAGACATTGAAGGTTGCATTATCAGACTCAAAGTTGCTCGAAGAGCTGGATGTCGACGTGAAGGTATTTATATTCTTCTGTGCCAGCCTTTCTGAACGGCGTAACGCTGATTGGTCGTTTAAGTCCAATACACATACAGTCAACGGAGTGTGACCGGCTGATGAAAGGCAGTTGTGAGGCTTTAGACTGTAAATGGCAGGAGTTACTTACTTATTAAGCCTGAAAACCTCTTTGCTATGGCAAGTACTCTGACCCGTAAAATTCTAAGGTGCGCCCATATGTTCTTGGAGTGTTAGGTCAATGGAACTACCAGTCTGTCCAATGTAACTCGATCCGCAAGAGCAAAGAATGTGATATACGGTAGCTGTTTTTAAACTTGAATTTTGTCTTTTACTGACCTTAAATCGTTGGCCAAAGTTTCATTGGTCGTAAACATAGTTTTGATATTGCACTGTACTAGGGCACGTCCAGTTTTTTATGACTAAATTGACTATCAATAGTATTATCGATATATCGATATTTTCTCTTCATAGACTATCAATAAAACGATAGTTTATCCCCTCTATTCGAGATGCGGATTCCACTTTAGCCTTTTGTGTCATAGTTTTGTCTAGCTGTAGTTATATATCCATTATTTTGTAAAGAGTCAGATAAATGTTCATTTCCTTTCTCCAGATTCTCTGCAGTTGCGATACGAACCGATCTTGTCAAAGTCTTAAGAACTGTTGCTTTTTGCATTGAATGATGATTGGCATTTAGATATATGTCCGTGTGTCTTTTCTTCTGCAGACTGCATGACCTAAACTATCATCTAACTTAAATTTACGTTTTACCAGAACGTCTAAGAACGGAGTACTGCCATCTTTTTCACTTCCATTGTGAATTGTATGGTTTGATGTACAAAATTCAAGTGTTTTAGAAACCTATCCAATGTCTGCGGTTCGGGTGACCAGATGACAAAGATATCGTCTACATATATAAACCAGCAGGTTGGTTTTAATTGAGATTGTTCGAGAGCCTTGGTTTCAAATGCCTCCATGTAAATATTAGCGATTACAGGTGATAGCGGTGAATCCATAGCTGCTCCTTCAACCTGTTCATATAATTTGTTAGGCACAAATGGTGAATGTTTATCTACAAAGACGACGCGGTCTAAGCTTAAATTTAAAGCTAATATTGACAAAAACTAGGTTGTATGTTAGAACGGATAGTGAGAATTTTATAAAATGCGTTAGGAGTACTATATATATTTAGTGAGGATTTTCCAATACCAATAATTGGTGTGTGATTTATCCCTACGTCGATTTATTCATGTCTGCTCATCTTCGATTTGATGATTCGTGCCAACAAACTTGCACGCATCTAACACATATACAGATAAATGAAGCATTAAATGTCCTTAGACAGGTAAATCATATCGATCTTGAGTATACGTGGTGCTGTCCCACTAAACTAAAAAAATGTTAAATCGCTGTTATTGTCTTCTCATTGCCGATTAGCCGGTCCAAGATGGTCCGGATAATCGAGCTTCGACTTCAGTTTGAATTGCGATCATGCAGTATTAAAAATCTGCGTTTTAACTGAAAATGCACAATATTTAAACCATAATGTTATCTTGGTATTGCAATCAATGGTTTTTCAAAAAGCAATATTCGCACCAAAGCTCAAAATTGGCATTGACGCCATTAATTGCTATTCATCAAAACGAACGACTGCTTTGTTTTCGCGAGAAAATACTTTGCAGCGGCACCAATTTCGGGAATTACCTATTGAATCAAGGGTTCCACTGAACCGAGGTTTCCAAAAAAGCGTATTTCAGTAAAGCAATATCCAAGTTGTATAAGAAAATAAATATCGTTTTCGAATATTGGATAGCGACTGAGTGCCTGCCTCATTGCAGGGTTGGATTCCCAGTCCTACTATTTTATTTCGACAATAATTCAATTTGCAAAAGCGACGAAGTTCGATTCGGAGCGAGGTTGTCATCGTAAGTTCGGAGCTTCTACATATTAGCAGCTGCTGCACACATCCTGCGCTTTACAAATAAATAAAAACTTTAAGTTGACTGTAGATGAAGCGAACAAATCTGTTTAAAATGTGCGTACGGCACTCGATTCGCCCACCCTCGGATTTCCAAAACTGCGCAATGTTCCTTCCGGTTCGCGTATTACGAAAGTTTACTGCTGAAGTTATAGCGGGACGCCATAATGAAATATTAACACCAAGTGACAAAGTTGTTTTAGTTTCGCGGATTAAGCCGCGACGCGCCAAATTGGAAATGCATCGCAGGCAATTAGTCTAGTTTCTTTATTTAATTCGCAATTATATCGTTGCGACGGTGGCACAGGGCGGGAAACAATTCAGCTCCCACCGCCAAAGCCACATTTTGTCCAATAATTGTTTTCATATTTAAACCGCGTTACAGCCACAGCGCTTGCGACAAATAGAATTTAAATTTCTTGTATTCACAAACAGAGCGTGGACGTAGATTGTCACAGAGGAAATAATGGTTTTTAAAAATGTATTGGCTCACAAAGAGTCGGTTTAATCAACATACCCGTACGTTCACCTTTGGGTACTAATTTAATCGACTGGGTAGTCACCAAACGACTGAATGAAAATATGGAACCACAGTGAGCAGTATTAAAAAAAAGCTTAACCCACCTCTCATAAGACGGAATTTTCTTTTTCTACAACTTTGAGCTCTTCTTCTAGGTTGGGTGGTGCATCTACTTTTTGGGTTATTTTTCAGTCTCCCCTCTGGTTCAGTCATTCTAGAAACACTTTTTAGTCTGTCGTTATTGATTATTTGAATCAATTCCTGTATTAAAATAAATAACAGTAAAACGAAATATCTAGCAATGCGAATTACATTAATTCGCAACTATAAAAATTCGATCATTTTCAATCCAGCTTGACGAAATAGGAAAAAAATGCTTCAATAAACGATAAATAAGTGCTACAAACTTGGAAAACAAAAAAACACGAAACATAGTTGAAAAAGAAGAGACCAAAAGAGAAACTAATTAAGAAAAACACCTGCAAACATAGGTGACACTTCTTCACTTTCTTAAGAAGTATGAAAAAGTTAACCAATATTTTTCACTAAATTTGTGAAAACTAAAATTTGGTTGTTATGAGAAGCATAATGCTTAATGGGACATCTTGCAAAAGACTAGGTAAAGTAAATGCGTTTATTATGAAGATAAATGAACAAAACGCGGAACAGCATCCACCACTTAATCTAAGAAAATTTAAATGAGTTAAATAATTCAACAGTCTTAGTTCTATATTACTAGCAGCACATATGGAGTACATGCCACCTAAGAAACCAAGACTCATCCAGGGAACGGAAATCTCAACATCATATACTCACAAAGTGTAACTTTTGCAGATGACACAGATGTATTATCGTATCATCATAATCTTCTTCAGCTTTCAATTGTCCACTGCAGGACGTAGGCCTCTTTTAGTATCTTCTTCCAATGTTCTCTATCTTTGATTTCTTGTTGCCATTTTCCCCCTGCTATTTTCTTATGTCGTCCACCCATCATTTCTGTGGTAGACCTACACTTCAGTTCGTTGTTCTTGGTCGCCACTGAATTACTCGAGCGCTTCCCTCTTCATTGTGTTTTCTAGCCAGGTGACCCTTTCAACTCCATTTACGCTTGGAAATGCGTTCGTTAACATCCAACATTAGATTCTTCTTTTATTTTCTTATTTCTAACCCCGTCTTTTAAGCTGATACCCAAAATCCTTCTTTCCATTGCTTTTTGAGTTATATTCTGTTTTTAGAGTGCTTCGTTGTTAATGTAGCAGTTTATATATATATACCATATGTTAACTCTGGTAATACACATGAATCAAGCACTCTTCTATTTAGGTATATTGGTATCTCGCTGTTGTTAAGGATGTGATCCGAAGGCAGCCCAATCTTGCACTCATCTTGTTCTCTCCGCGACCTGATTGGATTTTACAAGTTTTATTTTATGCCCCAGGTATATGTATTCTTCAACACAAATTCTTACCTATATGGAGGCGTTGTGATAAATATGCTTCACTAACTCGATGTAATGTGAATCAACTGTAGGATCTCCTAGCCGTTTTGGGACAGTTCATGTTTCTATCGTATCGATAGCTTTTAAACAATCAATAAAGCATAGATGCAGTGGTTGATTGTATTCCTCACATTTTTCTATTAGTATTTTCACTGTTTGCAAGTGGTCTACTGTGCTGAAGCGTCTTCTAAACCTCCTTTGTTCATTTGGCTGATGGAAGTCTAGTCAATTATTCGTTGTGCTCCTTTTAATAACTGCTCGAAGTACAATTTCCATCTTTCTATAACTTCTACTTCGTTTACCAGTATTGTACCATCTTCACTTTTACACATCGTTTCTTTCGGTTGGTATGTATTATTTGCTTGCCGTATGGATTTGTAGAAGGTCCTTCTTTCTCTGATTCCATATACTTCTTGTATTTTGCCTAGTTGTTTTGTAAGTTGTTGTCTTTTCTTGCGCCTACATAGGTATTTAGCCTCTCCTCTTCTTAACTTGTTGTATTCTTGTTCCATCGTTCTGGTAGTCCTTTGAAGAAGTTTTCCTCTCGCCGTATTTCTTTTTCTAATTCTTCGTCATAGCAATTATTTCCTTCAGGCTTTTTTCTACTCCTAGTAGATGCAAATTTAGTCATACATCCTTTGATGTGTTTCCATTTATTTTCTATACTTTCTGTATAGCTTTATAGATTTTGTACGCTTTGTTGTATGTTAGAATAGTTCTGCAGAGTTTCTTCAAGCCGCGTTAAGTACCTTCCTAATACATTTTCATCTTGTAGTTTCTCTACCATATATTTTGGAGATTTCCATCCTGGCATTTGTTTTCCATACCTTTTTTTCGTCTCATAACATGTCCAAAAAAATCTAAGTATCCGACTCTAAATGGTTGCGGAACGCATTTGTTTGATATTAGGCTTACGGAGTATGGATATATTTGTTCAATGTGAGGTTCAGGGTATGAGAAGTATTCTACGGCAACAGTACATCTTTGTTGCATCGACTTTTTTCTTTTATTTTGTCTGATGGTCTATGGCTCTGATGAACGGGAAAAACGAGGCAGTTAACTAGACGTCGTTTTAAGTGCGATCGATATGTGTTTATCTCACCAGGCTTTTGTTAGTTCGTTATAGCAATCTTGGCCAGTTCGCATCTACGACGAACCTCGCCTTCTATAGAACCAACATTGCTTATCAGGGAGCCTAGGTACACACTACTCATACTTATTCATGACTTCGAAGCGGTCTATTCTTGCCAGCTCAGGTTTATTGTTGGTATGTCTATCAACAATCATTATTTTCGTCTTTGAAGTAGTTAATTCTAGACCAAATCTTCTGCTTTCGGCTCCTACTAGTGGCATGAAATACCGTAGATCCTCTTCAGTGTTTGCCAAAAGCGCTGTCTTATCTGCACCTCGAAAAGTGTTGAGTGTAATCAACATACTAATGCGTTTGCCTTTAGACTACCAATTTAGCAACCGATAATCTGCGAGTCCATTCAGAGAGTGAAGTTTGAAAGAAAGGTTGTGTACAAGGATATCGGAAATGCTATTTGGGGACGTTTATTTCTGTCAATTTATAAACCAACCACCCGGAGCATAATAAATTTAAAAGGTCCGAACAGTATTGATACAAATATAGGCAATACAATGAGATTGATTTGTTTTCAATTTTTAATTTTGCCTCGTTCGAACAAAACTTCACGAGCAAGATTTCGGGTAAGTCTTGGGCTCTTCGCCTCGCTGATAGTCTTGACTGGAGTTTATGTAAATTAGCGAGATATTTTTAAAAGCGGATATTTAATCGAAACAAGCCGCGTTTCAGAGTGAACCGCTCGGAAGATGGACTAACAACATCCTATCTCTATTCATCGTTATTCATAAACGAAAGTGGGTTTTACGCTGCGAAACCGTTTGTTGGCGATGCAGGAGCGCATATTCGAAACCCATTTACTTTATAAAGGTAAGGCACTACAGAAGCGAAATAGCCCATAACTCCTGCTAATATACATTCAAGTTTTCCGAGTAATTTGGGAAAAATCAGGACAAAAACCGTAAAATCCTCCACCTTGCCGTACTCCGGAAGTCATTACTTACATTAAAAACTAGTTAGGAGTTCGGGAGATTGAACGCGGCCAGATTATCCAAGGGTCAAATGGGAAATTGTGATGCCTCGAAAATTCCTGCGCCGAAATCTACTTCCAAAATTACCGACTGAACATTTTTATGAAGACGTCCCATGTTTACCAAGTGTTCAGATTTTAAATTAGGTGTTAGAATTACGCGATTTAAAAACTCTCCGCCGTAAACAATATCGGGAGGCTGCCGAATTTATTATTACCCGCTTTATCGCGACAATCTTTCGCTACTTTCGCATGTAATATACATCGAAGGTATATTAGCGACACGTCATCCCTACGACGGAATCGCTCAAAATTTTAACATCCACGAAGGCCGCCTTCGCGCGGCGCATTTAATGCCTCATTTACTTATATTTGTTCAGTCACTGTATATGGCATTAAAAATTTGACATTGTCGAAAAAGTTCGCAGGCCTATCGATCCTCCTCGATCTACCCGAAAGTTGCCTCCCTGGAGATCGATGTAATTTAGACGCGCCCCTCCAGTAATTACATTGATTTAATACGCCTTGCTCTGAGTTATCGTCATTTTAATAAAATTCAAAAGGAACGATGACCCGAATCTTAAGAACCGATCGGCGTTATTACAATTTAGTAATCGCGTAAACCGAATTTGAAGTGAACATCAAAAATTGGTTAGTGTTATCTGCTGCAAAAGACAAAGATCTCATTACGTATTCCGTTTACGTCTTTTGAAATATTACTTGGCTAAAACGAATGAAAGCCTTTAGTTAATATTACATGAGCGTTCAGTGTCGGGTTTTATAAGCAAATAGAATTATTTTTCGACTGGGATAAAAATGATCCGCAGGACATCCGCTCGCCAATTACCGATTATTATTTGATGGCGCTGCCAGAAATTTCGTTTTGACTTTTTCAAATTATCCAAAATATCACTCGTTCTTTATATAATTTCTAACCCTACATTATCTAGTAGCATTATCTAAACGACAAGATGTCCAATTTGCAGCAGCCTAGGAAATAATCGTTTACATTATATTTTTATAAAGGCAGTAGTTTAGCTGTACTTAGCTTGCTTGCTCCATTTAGACTCAATTATTATTATGCAGCTCTATATATATAGTAATGGTTTATTGTCGCAGTGTTTATTTGTTTACTCACTGAGTTATGTGTATTTTTTATGGTGGCTTTCACCACACCAATCATCGTTACGCTGCTGTTAAAAAGCAAAGCTTCCCTGAGCAAAAGATAACGATGCGCAGTGCGATTATTAATAAGTAATCGTTACTCATCACAATTAAATCACATATTGCGAATATGTCTTTGCTGGACTGTACTGCGTCATAAAGGGGTTTATTAATGATTTTAATTAAATTTTTAGGTTAGAATTATTTGCATTCGAATGATATTAATAACCGAATGATTATTTGAATAATCATTCGAATAAATTTTGGCTCTCGATTCGTTTCGATTAAGTCAGCCGGTTTGCCGGTTGGCGGTTCACCGTCATCTGCATCGACATCGTAAATTGCAGATAGCAGAGGAACCAAAACATAATATGTACGGTCGGCGTCTTAGAAATCGGGACACGTAATATGTTCTTCTAGTCTTTGGAGTATTCTTGCTCCGGTTACTTCATTAATGTGAGATGGCATTTCATAATTGACAAACAATAAACAATCTGACGTAACAATTAAAACCATAATAACTGTAAAAACCCAGTTTATATACTTAAAAAATACATGCAAAATATATCATAATAGTGTGTAGTGCCCGATTTCTAAGGCGCCGATCGTACATTATGTTGTATGTATTGGAAATTAAGAGGTATTTATTAAGAAGTGTAGAAAGAAAGAAATATGCGGGACTTTTTGCTAATCGCAATAAAAACAGTTGCAAAACGTTTATCTTTATCGATCGGGCGGGTTAAAGGCGCCGCCTCTTGTTTTAAACCTTTGGAGATGTAACCAAATAAAAAATTGTTTTATAGCTTGATGCGTTTGCAGTTTTTAGGCGTTCAGGTTTCAGGTCCCCAGAATTTAATAATTTGATATTTTTTATGATAGGAGGTAGGTACGCGATAACCAAATGGTGTTTTCAGTACAACCTGCTTTGTTTATGAGTTATAACGTATTTATATTTACAGAATTTTGAGCACTGCTTAGGTTGCTGAGATATGGCACGTAGTACCTTTGAATAGAGGTTTTATATTCAAAGCGTAGTACGTATCAGCATGAGGTTATTTTTGATTCGAATACTTGGAACGAAAACCGAGTTACATAGGTTATGGAACAAAATATACGGTTTCATAACAAGCATTAGGAAAAGTATCAGAAAGCTGAGTTTAGTTTTGGTGCTGCTATTTATAGGTCGCTAGTTTTGTGATAACAAATCCGTTTTCGGCCTCGCTTAGAACGTGATTCGGCATTTTAAGTTTTGATGGCAGAATGTCAGTTGTGCAACTGACAATTCAGTGACTTTAGTTCACTTCATAAAATTACACATACACAAGGCAAACAAACCCTGCGAAATATTTTTTCCGCAATAGTACAAAATTGGCGGGATGGTAAATCACACACCCAATAAAAACAGATTCAACTTAGGTTGTGCAATAATTCAATCGACGCCAAAATTGGTAGCTTCAAAGTTGTCGATTGGCGGGATTGGGGTCAATCTCTTTCTCAGGATATACTCGAGATACAGAGCGTCGACGGGATGATACGAGAGCACGGTAAGGCTTTCCGAAAGAGCTACATTTACGGAATGATGACGCTCACAGGCAAGGTGCTTCATCGTGTACAAAATCTATGTAGGCGTCATTGTTCTTACTAGACGATATCTTTGTTTTTCTGACTATCGGATAATTTTAATTTTATACTTTGTTCTCTCGGTAACCGTGTTTCACTTCTCCCCAATTGTATCTCACTTAATAAAGCTTTAAGATTTTTAGGTGTACTTGTGCTCCTCTAGTTTTAATGCTATATGTTGCAAGAAGCAATGAGCTTGAGTGGTGACCCTTGAGATGTTCCTGTTTGGCTGTTCGTTTATTTTGACTCGTCGAACTTTTTGACCGACTTGGGCTACGTCTAATTACAGTATGATGGCGGACTTTTTTAATGACAATCAACAGCAGCGTGCATGACCTCAGTTAGATATTTATTTAGCCACTTGACCATTTGTAATACTGAATTTTAGTGGTTGTAAAGTAGTAAACCTCAGCTAATTTATTTTGAATCTCTATTTATGCACATTTATGTTGTGAATAATGTACTAATTTAGATAATTAAGCAATTTGCTACTGATCATTGTTGTTGTTCTTCTTCTTCTTATTAGAGTCATCGTTTTTAACCACAAAATGGTTCTAAGGCCCTCTTTATTCGTACGTCAGGTAGGTGGCAAGCCTTGCCCGTCGAAATGGAGGAAGGGGTTAACAATTATTCTGTAAATTAGAATTGGTGTGTTATAATAATTATTTTGTTTAATATTAAAACATTGTAAAGCTTCAATCAGAAAGTGCATTTGTTACAGTTAGAATACAACATAATTCTTATTTGTTTATTGTGTAGTTTTTACTTACACCGTTTGCAGGTCGCCTTAATTTGCAATAAACAAAAATATCAGTAATATTCGAAATGTAGTCCGATGATAGTTTATAAAGGGCTATTCCAGACCATATATGTAGCTTAGGGTGAATTTTACGTAAAATCTGTAAAGGTCAACGTGTTATCAATTATATTATATTTACATATTTAACTGGAGCGGAGTGGTAGAGTTTCAGGTTTCATAGGAAAAAACATGGCTGAATTTCCAGACATGTGCTATACTACGAGGCTTGTTCAATTGAAACCCATCTTTGGTCCAGAAAAAATTTATTGGCAAATATATTTACAAATAATTACCACTACAATTAAGGCACATATCCCATTGTTTCACCAACCGATGTATACCCTGCTTAAAGAATTCTTGTGGCTGCTGCTTGAAGAATTCTTTGACGGCATTTTGTACTTCTTCGTCCGACTGAAAACGATTACCTTTTAACGCCTTTTTCAGTGGCCCAAAGATGTGAAAATCCCAGGGCGATAAATCGGGACTATAGGGTGGATGCTCTAATATCCTCCATTTCTTTCGTTGTAGATTTTCTTTCACTACTTTGGCAACATGAGGCCGAGCATTGTCGTGAAAATCGCTGTCAAATACAAATGATAGGAACTAATCAGTGTGACGTTTACAAACACAACTAACATTGCAAAACGTCAGTTGAGTTTCCAAGGCTAACCTGACCAAAGATGGGTTTCAATTGAACAAGCCTCGTACATCCTTAAGGTATAAATCTCCCCAAAGGCTGACCAGGACATACGTAATTAATCAGATATGACCTATAATCAGTTCATCAATAGATACTTGTCTCTTAGAATTACTAATAACTATACACGTGGTTACTTTTTAAACATTTTAAAATTGTATTACTCGTAACCATAGTCATGTAGCAGGCTTTGCAAACGAAATTCGTAATGCCTCGAAAAATGTTGAAAATCGGGAATCTAATGCATTGCAAATAGCTCAATCCCTCGAAGAATCTCGACATCATTAACTGCTCATTGTCTGAAAATTCTGGAAAATCAAGCAGTTAAAAACTTACAAATGTGGATGCCAACTGACAATGGGCAACACTATATAGAAGGGTTTGCGAAGTTGAGTTTTTCCTTTATACATCGGCAGTCGCGTTACTATTGTTTCTACTAATTTGTACTTGTAGACGTTGAATATTGAATTTGTTTGATTAATTTACTTCGCATTTTATTTATTTGCGTGTGAGTAAAGCAACAACCTAAAGTCGCAAATGCGTTATTAGCAAATTCATTTCTCTCCCACCATTGTACCTCATAATTTGTTGTCGCCCGGTTAAATTATAATCTGCAAAGCTTAAACTATTACTTTTAATTCCCTATTTAGCTGATTGCCAATTGTTTCGCATTGGGCAGTTCTTCAGTTAACGCGTTCGTGCACAAATGATTCTTTTCAAAATTCAGATTGAGCATGAATAACTATGCCTCTATTTTCTTAATAATCTTCAATTGTAAGAAGCATAGTAGTAGGGTTGTATGCCGATGATCTTCTGCATTAATCTATTTTATCGTTACTGTCTTCTATACACTACACAAAAATTCATTCTGTTTGAAGCGATTCATTTGTTAGTTCTGAAAGGGATCTATGTTTACCATGAAAGGGAGACGCATTTTCCGGAAGCTGGAGCGCAAGCGCGTCTTTAGCACCATAACCCATTCAATAAAAAGGTCAATTGACTTCAGATAGGAGGATGAAAGTAAAATCGATTTGCCACAGGCGCAATGATACGTAGCCAACCAAGCACTGAAACGACAAAACAAACTGATGAAATTTTAGGATGTTATTTATAGCTGACCGCTGCTCCTAATCCTCTTGTTTAAAATGCTTTTAATTTAATTTGTTTCGTTCAGAAGGAGCCTTCCCGCAAATGCGATTGGTACCGTCGCAAGTTCCACCAGAATTTCCCGATATATTTCATCTTCATTTACTCCCGGCCATTAACCTGACGTCATAATTGAGAAAGTCGATTCCAAAACGCGCTTTTTCATTTCGGTATAAAAAAAAACCAACAATGCCGCAGGTTCGGGCCGTCTGATCGTCTCAAAAGAGCCTTAATCCGCTGCTTCGGTAGTTCCTGTTGTGTATGGATTAGCCTAGGATTAAATTTACAATATTTAGCAGCGAGAACCACTTTGCCATAAGCACTTTTTAAAGTTCTAAGCACAGAAATCTGCTCGGAATAGCAACTGCCCAAGAGAGGCATTTTATTAAAATAAATAAAGATTGCGTGGGTGTTTTGTTAAGCGTTTATTACTTTGTGGACACGAGGGCTCTACCCCTTCGCCAGTTGTTTGTGACGCCTGCAGTCCATTTGTTTTATGGAAAATAATATAACTTGTTTATTCAGTGATTAACACGGAAATTAAGGACCAGCGTCATGAGATTGAATGTGACAACAGCGGGCTTTGCAAGGACGACCAGTAAAAAACGATTCCTTTGTATCAATGAGGTTCGCTCTAAAGAATTCACAAAATAAACAATTCTGTTGTGTCAATCTACTACTTCATTAATTTTGATACTATTTAGCACGTTTTGTTCTTAACTATAATAAGATAAGTGAAAAAATATAAACAGTAACTGCACAGCCAAAATTCCTACAATACTTTAGAGTAGACCAAAACAGCTGCTCTAGAAGTGAAAAAATGAAACCAAACAGAAAACAAAACAATAATGTGCAGATATGCGGTTGAGGCCCTGAACACACGGGGATTCCATATCCCAGAGTCGGTATGCGGGATACAGAATCTGGGTCTGTTCAGACGCGGCGACTGAATCTCAGACGCGGGCCTTCAGTCACTTGCAGTGCCGTGTTGTTATGGACCTAGCATTGCTGTTCTTGGTTTCTGTCGAATTAGTCTAATGTGCTGTATTTAAAGTCAGGGATTGGGCTCTACTAAGCTAATAAATTTTTCATTGTCAAATAATGTACCCTCTATGATCGTTGTATAGTAAGGAACGCCCTGCTTATTCGATTTAAATAGAAGTTGAAGAAAATCTGCTACGCCTATGATATGATATCATATGTTCTGGCTATCAAAAGTAGGCGTGTCCAGGCCCTGGTACACGTGGACTCATATGCTCCATATGATCCAATGGTAAATCGGTATCCGAGATACAGAATGTGTCGCCGGCGGCCGATTTTCCTTATCTCTCCATTTCGGCCGCCGGCGACAAATTCTGTATCTCGGATACCGATTTACCATTGGAGCATATGGAGCATATGAGTCCACGTGTACCAGGGCCTGGACACGCCTACTTTTGCCAGCCAGAACATATGATATCATATCATAGGCGTGGCAGATTGTCTTCAAATTCTATTTAAATCGAATAAGCAGGGCGTTCCTTACTATACAACGATCATAGAGCGCACATTATTTGACAATGAAAAATTTATTAGCTTAGTAGAGCCCAATCCCTGACTTTAAATACAGCACTTCTAGACTAATTCGACAGAAACAAAGAACAGCAATGCTAGGTCCATAACAGCACGGCACTGCAAGTGATTGAAGGCCCGCGTCTGAGATTCAGTTGCCGTGTCTCAACAGACTCAGATTCTGTATCCCACATACCGAATCTCGGATACGGAATCCCCGTGTGTTCAGAGCCTAAGACATTGCAACATCTGTTGACGATTATCGTCCCTGCTAGACTATAGCATTGCATTATCTGCATAACAAACAAGTGTCATCTGTTAGCCATTTATTCAATATTATTAGCATTTTGTTTTACTTTATACAATTATTTTATTCATTATTACTCTAGCCCGTTGCTATTGGCTTAGGTTTTACAAAATTATCGTAGACAGAAAAGTTCGAGGAAGAATAAAGGAAAACAATTGATGGAAACTACCATAGTATCGCTAACATGACTACCCATGAATTGAGCAAACTCCATCATACAGACATTGTCCCTCACTTCCCAGACAATGAGCAGTTACGGATTTCTAAATTCTTTCAGGGGTTCTGCGCTGCATTACGTATGTCGTAAGTAGTTTGCAAATCCTGATATAAGGTTTAATTGTACAATGTTTTTGGTAAATATTACAAAACAAAATTAAGAATAGACATTGGATAACGAATAGGAGGGAAAACTGGATTTATCGTCGGACGATGTTGTGTCGATAATGTATTTATATTACAACAAGGGTTTGAAAAGCGAATTGTAAGAGAAGAATACGAGCATCTTACTCTTATAGACGTGGAAAAGGGTCATGGCCAAAATGTAAACTTTGGGCAGCACTACACTACATGCGTATTGATACCATCATAATAACGACAATCTTTCCCATGTGAAGATCGAAAGACAACTCTCCAGCCCCATATAAACTAATAAGGTGTTGCCGGTAAATCTTCTATTATGGCATCCAACAAGCTTATGGGGTGCTCAGTAGCCCATCGGAAAAGTATAAGTCATTTGACCTTGATATATACTGGACTACGCAGATAAATGTTTTTGTTATTGTTTACGCACCACCTAGTGTTGAAGCTGATGATGTAATGGAAGTTTCCCTAGGAAACACTCCTGGTGATGGGAAATATGTACGGTGCTCAGCTTCGATGTTTCAACCTTACCTCATTTCTGAATAACATAAGACATATTTCAAATTGAGGATAAATCATACATGCAAGATGATACACTCTTATTGCTACTTAGGTGCTGGATACGAAAACCAAGGGAAGTACAGGTTTCGGACATTACACAAAATTTTGGCTTTCTGACAAAGTTAACGATCTCCTGGCTGCAAAAGAGAGCAAAAACGGAGGCTACGGGCTGAACGGCGTCAATGCTTCTCGCTAAGATGGGGAATATATTATATTTATCTACGGGAATTCAGTAGAAATCCACTAAGCATTGAATGATAGGTTTTTCCTGTGCTTTTCGGAATGCCGGAGAGTTGCGAGACGTTAGATTAATGTACAAGGCGTCCGTGATGCTGCCACTATATAGAACGTAGCGGGATGCGATACAGGATGTTCGTTTCAATGTATTCAATTATCGGTTGATGTGAAATTCCAAAATTTCAAATTTATAATCTAGTGGTATGGCTATTCCCAAACGATCCTTACCAAGGGACTTAGACAGGCATGTAGCATTTCTCCGTTATTATTTAAGTGTTGAAGGCTCGCTGCAAGATTGGAAGAGGTACTGCATGTGCAAACGAGGAACGACTTTCCACCTTGAGTTTTCCTGACAATCAGGCGGTATTGGCATAGGGCTCATATGATCTACAGTGTATGACAAAATAGCTACACAACAAATATGGAAAATGGAGCTGGACGTAACATTTAGTAGTGGAAGCAAACTTTTGAGGTACTTATTAATAATGTGCAAGTTAAACAAGTAACGCAATTTAAATATTGGGTTCACTAATCAATAAATAAAGTTCAGGAGAATTTTTAATTAAAAACAGAATCCAGTAGAGCGTAAAAATAGCCGTAAACAGCTAGAAATAATAAAGAGAAGGTAAAGTAATAACAAAGTCGGCACTTTCTTATGGCTGTAAAGTGTGGATCATGAAGCTGAAACGAGAAAGAAAGCGTACAATTGTTGAACTGTGCTATTTGGGAAGTAGAAGTGCCAGGATATCTACGAACATGTTGCCAATGTAAATATTAGATACCCTATGGAAGCCAACGAAACAATAGTCTAAAGGGTCACGAGACGGAGCCTTAAGTGGTTTGGATACGTACTTTAAATGCTAGCGAATATATGGCCCAAGAAGGTATCCTACTCGCAACCCCTAGGAAAAAGAAGAAGAAAGAGGAGGGACAAGATGATCAGGTATGGGTCAGAGAGATTTCGCGAAACGGAATCGGGTATATGGCTACATCTGTGCTATATAATCTGTATTGCCTTTGCTTTATTGTATGTATGAGTCTTCCAAAATAAGCGCGTTGTAGGACAGAGCATGCAGTTCAATGCTAAATCAAAGCTTGTGGGAACTACAAAAGTTACTGGCCATGACCACCATCAATTAGACATAAATTAACACGCCATTTCACATGTTTCAATATGTCTAGAGTTATATTGTATTCTTCTGTAATTCGCTGAATTTTTAAGGTGTCCAAAAAGAAGGAGATCCAAAGCAATCAGATCTGGAGAGTGTACATAGAATTCTATTTGCAAACGTTGAAGTATTATATGTGCATCATAAAATTCCCGAGCCGAGTACGCTCTTTGGCCAATCTGCTGGAAACATACATTTTGCAGTTCAACATCATGTAGCAGGTTTGTTTACAACCACACTCAAAATATTGTTGCGGTATCTCTCACCAATTACAGAGCCCTAAAAATATCGAATTGCCCATATTTGAAACTTTTTAAACTTTACGTAGCCCGAGACACGAAACTATGCCCTAATAATATTAAACTATGCGCAAAAGCGAATTTGTGCTGACAGATAGCGGTTTCTACGGCGCATTTATGCTAACAGCATATTACGCAATTTTGTAGATCCGACGCGGGCACACCGAACAATAGAAAGTTACGCGTGGTCGCTAGCCTCGGTGAATTACTTAGCTTCTGCTTCGATAGCTGCTCGTGCATGACAGAACCTGGTATGAATGACCCACGATGATTATCGACTTCCGGCTGTGGACTTGGATCTGATTCTCACAGGCCTTTCCGGCGATGCTTTTACTATTGTGTCATTGCAGGGCGCAGGCGCTTACTTTGTGCGTTAATTGAATATTTGAATTGTCGCACGGCGTTCATTTGTGCCTACGAACGGCGTACACATTCACTATGCCAGTTTAAAGCAGATTCTGACGCACTCGGTAAAACCGTACACGTTTATGCGCGGTATGTTCTATCACCTCAGCACCGAATGCGCATATACATTGGTGCGGTATGCGCGAACACATTTTTGGATTACTTTATTAAACCTGCTTATCAACAGCTATTAACAAACAATACAAACCTGTACATGTACAAATCTGCTGTATATCAAAGGTCAAGGCCGTTACATGAACAATTCAGTTATCAATTTGTCGGTATTTTATTTATTATTTTTATTATAGGTATTCCATCATAGGTAAACTATTTGTAACGGTTTTTCTCTTCTTATTTGCAATTAAATAAGGGACATATTCTGAATAGCAAAGTCATCAAAACGATTGAAAGCGAATTTTGCAATATGACAGTATCTGGCATTTGAATTTAAATTTTTAGTTAATTGTAAACTCATCGTTCAGCTTGAAAAATACTTTTTATTTAATTGAGAAATTTGGTGTTGGAGTCAGTGTCGGTATTTTCATCACAGTTGACGAATTTTAATTTTGAATATGTAAATCGAACATTTACTCACATTGATAAGGGTTCGGAACAAGCAAGTGGTTTCTTTACATAACAATTAAAACTTGCTACAAATCGTTGCAGCTGCTCAGAGCAAACCCAACTCAATCCGAATAATTGACTATAAATGTAACTCATCCGTCAGTAACAAGGAAAGTAAAAATCGGACCGGAAACGAAAATGAGTTCAGGCGTAACTGTGCTTATTAGGAAGTATTGATAGCTTTCCGAGCCCTGAAGCTGGCAATTTTCATTGTTTGTACTATCTCGAATGCTTCTTTTCTTTGTGGACGTTGTAAACTTTATATCAAAACGTCGAATTTACTTGGCGAGGTCGGTGGAACTTTCGGATTAATTATCAGGGCCTAAAAATTCCCAATTATTCGAGTGAAAGCGAGTTTGTTAATAAAAAGCGAGTTTTATATTTTAAACGAATTCCGCTGCGTCGTAATACAGTGACAACAAAGTCTGTCGAAAACTGTCCATAATTCCAATTTTGACATTCTTGAGACGTCGGGTGCCGTTAATTCAGTTTTCAGCTTTCGTCGCTATTGATCATTAAACTTTTTGTCGTTAAACCGGCTCAGTCGGTAATTTAAAGAAAATTAAGTCTAGTTCGTGTAGTTAGTGTGAGGGGCACGTCTTCGTGAGGGGCGAAACCCTTAGGTATTTGTTAGTTATGTCCGCTGGAAATCATCGAGAAAGAATGCGAAGGCACGCGTACAGCTTGGATCCCCCGAGAATTAATTTTTTCGGTCTTTCTGTATGTGAATAAGATATCTACCTACATTTTCGACTTGATTTAACTCAGCTCATGTATGAAATTAAAGGTTCGAGGTTGGAGTTTGCAACATGTTGCTTGTCACGCCACGTATTAGGGAACTTCGCGGTAAACAAATTTAATAAGAATGCGTTTGATTTGCTTAATAAGTGGAAAAAGTTTGCTTGGGAATACGAAAAACGTGGCCGGACCACACTGACGGTCTTAAAAACAAAGAAAAACTTTCGGCAGTTGATTATGACATCGGAAGATAAAACTTTACATTCGATAAATTATGCATGGGCATCTATACGTGATTGTTTATTACGACAGGCGTATACTCTATAACCAGCTCACTTCTGGCCATCCACATAAAAATATATAAATATTTTATTGTCTTTTGCGAAAAATAGAAAACTGAATAATTGACAGCGAACAAGGGCAAGTTCGAGAGTTGTAATCCGAAGAAAACGAAAAATCCTAGTTGTAAGGTTTGATTCTACTTTGGATGTCATTGAGCATGTGTCATGTTAACATATACATATAAATGTCTGGGGGTATGATTACTTCTTGGCGATAGAGCCTGTGAAGGGCTTTGACTTCCTTTAGAAAAGTCCACCATTTTGATTCTACGCCACTTTCTTCCTCCATTTTTTTACCTGTAGCTTCCTGAAATGTTGCAACTGCAGAAATGCATGGCATCAGATATGTGTAGTAGAGAGTCCGCTCTAGACAGTTACTCGTCTGATTAATACAAGTACGCTTCATTAAGGGAAGCCCTGTTTTACAGGCGACACAAGCTCGGCCCAGGGGGAGCACAGACAGGATCTTACACAGCCCAGCGCTTTCAAGACCGTACGCTTTCTCGTGGCGGAGCTGTTCCAGCTTGCTGCCCAGAAACAGATGAATGGAAGTGGTGAACGGGGAGTCGCCATTTGAGGTGTCGGGCCAGGAGCAATCCAGCCTTAGTATCCGAGGCGCGTGGGAGGTCAAAGCCGTCGTTTCAGGTGTCGCACAAATTTAACCAGCTGTGCTAGGATCCGAGAGGAGTCGGGCAGTCTATGGAGGGGCAGGGTCAGCAGCGAACCTGGTTAACATTCCGAGATGCATCACGACCCTCGTTAGGGTGTCGGTCTGGTTGCACTGTGCTAGTATCCGAAACGAGCTCGCCCGGGGTAGGTCGCACGAGTTCATCCCTTAGAATCCCCGGAGATCACCTGTCCCACAATTGTGGGGGTTTGCGTATTACGAGAGCGTACAGCTGCGCAACAGTGGGCGAGGACGTTCGAAAGGAGGTGTGCACGGTACGACAGAAATGCTGAGCTGTAGCACAGAAATGTGTGGTAGAGAGTTTATTCTCGAACGGTTACTCGTCAACGGTTACACGAAGACTACGGGTAGCCAAGGCAAGCCTTGGGTGCCTCGGTACATGGAATTTCCAAGCCCGGTATCTAGGTGCTCGGCTGACTGAGATGAGGACGGACTCGTAGTGGCAGTTCTTGGCCGCATGTTGATGAGAGACTCTAGCTCCGGTCAACAAAGTTCCGGTGGGTGACCCAGAACCAAGAGAGCAGGATAAGTCCTCGGAACCATACTCGGTTTAAAAGAATACAGCAATTGCTGGGGGAAGCTGGGTGCATTATATCCAATGGCGTCCCGAACGTCCGAACGGACTATAAAATCGAGCGCGGGGGGAAGTAAATATTTCGTTGCTGGTATAGACCAATGTGTGTAGCTTCCTGATGCCTTCCTATACATAATCCAGCCAGCTCTATTTTTTCTCAGAGATTGTTTCTAGATATCTTCTTTGCTATCTTAGTATCTAGCACTTGTTGCATGCAAATGTCCCCTGCTACGTTAACCCGGATTGTTTCATTGTAGAAATCACTTCTCCTTGTTCTAATATACTTTCTTGTAAGGCTACCAATTCTATTATCTACTTGTTCCTTCAATCCCTGTAGTGCACTTGCTTTTTGCAGACTAAGGACCTTCAATATTGCTATCGCAAATCGCACTTATTTAGTTTGCTTAGGTCGTTGCATTAAATGAGTTCAGTTATTATTACAATGGTGCTGTCAATCTTACACCTTTATCCAAGCTTGACGGGATCGGCAAAGATTGATTTATACGAATATTCCTCAGAGGTGGAAGCTTAAATAAAATAAATAAAATGGAGTTGTTGGTCTACCTTTCTGTAGTTTTCTTTCTATTCTCATCTCATCTAATTGCATTTTTTAAGAGTAGTGTATTCTATCGTTTATAATCGTCATAACAATTTTCACCTCAGTTTTGTGACATTTTTTGGTGAGCATACCATTTTAGGTGCTTATTTTCGTTATTTGCTAGTTGTTCTGCTTTCACTACGCCGCCTATGGGGCGATTTTAATTGTGTCTCTTCAATTTGTCTAATTGCTATTACTTAACTGTTATTGTAATTTCTAACAGTTAATGGTCAATATAATATATCTTAATGTTAAGAAGTAATGACTTAGATATTGCCTCTACATCTTTTAAGCGGAATATATTTTGATTTTGCAAATTATTATCTCCGCTCGCTGTCATCCAATCTTGTCGTGTAGGGATTATCATATGTTCTTATAATTTTCTTCATCTGTACCTCTTACTTGAGTTATACCAGTGGTAGCGTTGATGGCTCTTAAGAGGCTATTCGACTGATAATGATTTGAGGGTGGCTAAACTATACTCTTTCATTCTGCTGTATTACTACATATGCTTACACGAAAGCTTCTCTTCTTCGTAAAGCTTTCATAAATTTTGTTATTACTTGTATCGTGGCGCAGTTCATAGGTTGAGATTCGCTTTTTTAAATGAGAATATGAAACAATTACAAATAAAAAAATCATAGAAATACGCTTTGAATGGTTTTTTCATTAATTAAATACGACAATAATGGGAGCTAATACATTTAAAATGTAGTGATTATATTCGAAACAAACTCATAATTCAAATTATTAATATAAACTATTACAGAAGATTTAATGTACAAATAGTATACCAAGACCATGCAAGCTAAATGACCAGATTATATAAGAACGCTCGGAATTGATTCAGCGAAGTATAGAAAAACCTAATTGAAACTAGCATTCTTTAAAAGCTGTATACCAAGATAATTCGTGGGAGCAGTACTCGACGAGACGTCACCGAAACATCACACATTTAGAAATATGGTAATCTTTATCGTATTCAAAAAACGCACAACCGCCGGATGGCGAGCATACTGGTATATCAGTGAAATGACCCGTGTACTATTCTTGGCAATTATAAAGTAGTACAGTATAAATTCAGAAAATTTATAATAAGTAGCCTCCACAATCAACGCAATTTATCAAGTTATGTGTTTCCAATCGCAGCGGGAAATGCAAGGGTCGTAACTGTTCTTCGGGTACTCAAAAGGTTAAATAAAAAACTCTGACCTTTAGTCGAAAGACTAGTATGAAACTAGTATGAAACCTTGTGATCAAGCGGTATGGTTTTTTCCATTGCAAAATGTGTAATCGAACAGATGGGAAAAATGGTAACGGTTAATTTAACAGTCGAAGATAACTTGGTTAATATAGGGAGTTACTCCGAAAAAGGAGCGAAAGGTTTGAAAATAGATTCCATTAAACCTCAGGCCACTTGAGGATAGAGACAACACTTTTATTCCTGCGATTTAGAGCGGCCAACAGATGTTTACTTCCAAATACTATCAAATCCGATTTAATTAGACTAGCCCAGTAATTCACCAAACCAATAAAGCCAGTTACTGGCGATTTTTAGGAATAACGCCGTTTCAAAAATGTCACCAAAAGGAGGCACAAAAATGCATCTTGTAGCACCGGAAGTAAATTTAAGATTCAAAAATTTATAAAACTGGGAACTGAAGATTGGCTCTATACTGACGTTGTAAACGGACAGTTTTCAAGAGAAGGAATGCCAATTACCAATTAAATATTACTAAAAATCACAGAGGCAACATGATATACACAATGATGTTTAAAGTTGCCTCATCACAGTAATAGTGGGCAGAGATCGTATTTCTGGACGTTATATAGTCTACTCTACTTGTGGAGACTAATTGGTGTGTGATTTTATCTTGTATGTGGACTTCAAAAGAACCTTTTTTGCACCCTAATTTTTAAGCTGAAGTTATAGCTGCTTTCAAACAGTGTCCTCTTCTTCTCCTTATGTTTTAAGGTGACTTAAATGATGTAGATGATGCACAACTTTTGTTTTTCATAAAATATTTTAACCTTAGTTACCTAGGTTATTATTTTAATCTTTAAAGATCAATTATCTCTATGTCCATTGCTCTTTATTTGCTGTTATTTAGTTTTACTGACAGAACTTCTACCACGCACATCTTCATGGAACGTTTGGAAAAATTCAGATTCCAGTTGCTTTCATTCTGCTAGCCATTATTACTTATTATGAGTTTAGTCCTGAAGGATGTATGTGAAAGTTTCCGAAGAGCATGTTATGAATTTGGATATTACAGACGTATCTCTATAGTTCATCCAGAAGTGATCAATAACTTTGGAAGTTTGAATGGTATTCCATTTGCACTGCAGTTCGAATCTTGATGCTGAAAGTAGTTTGTCCTATTCAGTGTTTTCGCATTAATCTGATAAAAGTTTGCGACTGTTAGTATTGGGAACTGAAGAGCAGTTGCGTTGGGTTTTTGCGGATTCTTTGAATCAATATGTTCTAAGAAATAAAATAATTTTTGATATACGATGGAAATGCGATGGAACGGTTGTAAAAATGTTTTAAATTCCACAATAAACTGTTAACGCTAAGAAGCAGCAGTATTTTAGTGACGTAACACCCACACATTAGAACAAATTTGCAACAATTTATATCACTTTTGTTGGAAAGTATCTATTTTTCTCAGGTCCTAATAATTCCTATCATTCTTATCTGGGAAAAGAATAAAGGAAATACAAATTCAACGTTAAGTACATGCTTTTGTAGCAATTATGTGTAGTTTCAGTATTAAGGCCAACATTGGTGGATATTTCTCTGACAATTTTAATGCTACGTGTTTCTTGAATTTTGTTTATGTTTCGTAAACGTGTGAATGAGCAGATAACAATGGGAGGACTGAAAAAACCATTTTTAAATATTTTAAATTTATTTAATAACTGGAATTTATTTCCTGATGTAGCGTACAAAATTAACTTAGATAAAAGCTAAACAAAAGTTGCAAGAAGCTCAACAATCCATCAAAGTTTCTATGTAAAGCACAAAAAGTGAATGGAACCGACCAGATGATGCGACAAAATATTTGAAAATTACTGAACGGAAGTTCAGCTTAGCTCTTTAAATAAGAAGCTGGATGAATGCCACGCCAGTCTATTTAATAATTTATATTCAGTACTAATTCTCAACTTTAAATTAAAATTACTTGCGGGGAGTTAATCCCTGTAGTGGTGTTAGCGCTGTGTGAAATGAACGCATGCCGTCTCATTAGTTATTGGTAGCTCCTTTTTAAACTTTAATTCCTGCATCCCTTGGTTTTTAAAATGGTTTTTAATGTAGCTCTATGTGCGTGCTATCAAAAGCTTAGATACTGCTTAATTAATTTATTTCGGGCATGTCCCCTGTCCGTAATAAACAACTGGGCTTGCTATGACGAAAATAGTAAATTATTCGAGGCAATGCATGAACAATATAAACAAACGTAGTAAAGTGGATACTAGGACCTGACCTTACCCTTGTTAGGACACGCGGGCAGCTATAAAGCTTACAGGCATCCTTTGCATAAAATCAGGACCGTACAGAAATCAATGCTCCTGTAGTTTTGCCCGGATGCCCCCGGCAATTAGCGCTTTATTTTTGAAGTGGACGTTACCTAATCTGTAGCATAATTTTAGGTCATTAAATGTATTATTTTTTGTAACGATTAAGCTGTTTATTGATTAATTGGGCATCAAGTAGGCAGTCTGTATGAAGGAAATTTGATCAGCGGCTTTGGAATAAATGGAATTTGTGTTACAAAGCAGGCAGGGGACGTCGATCTGTTCGAAATGGACATTTTATTCAGGTGAGACATCTTTTGAGGTTACGTTCAGATACTCTTCATATAGTTTGTGAACTTCTTTGCACCCCGCCAAAGTTAGAATATGGGTAGCAGTCCGAGAGGACTCAATAATTCGTGAGATATATCGAAACAATATTTTTAGTGTGCCCGTAAACCAACTTTATGATGTTGAACTACAAAATAGATAAGTTCAGCAGATTGGCTCCACAGCGTGCAAGGCTTGGTAAACATTGGACTACCTACGTCAATTTTATGGTGACCATATAATAAGTCAAGGTTCGCAGACATAATTCTCTGCATTTTCTTCAGATCTAATACTTTTGGATTTCTTTATTTTTGCACACTACAATAATTCAGAATAGCAAAGTTTCGTAAACGATGCCGAAGAGTTAAAAGATCGAATTACAGAATAATGTGTAACGGCCACGGTGGTTTACTTTATTTTTGCCTCGTTACCTTTGTGCCTCATGGTAGCTCATGCCAGAGTTCTAACAGGAGCTGCATCCAAAGAAAGAAGTCAAAATGATATTGTCTTTTTCATAATTTGTAATAATAAAATAAAATTGGTTATCCTTTGGCTCGCCCTACGCCTGTTGTTATGGCAACCAGCACGACTCTGAGGACGACGAAGCCTCCGCTATTGCCGGCAGGTGGCGTGGCCGGGGCCGTTCATCACGCACTTGCCAAACCCAAATGGTTGACTTCTGTTCTGTAAACGGGCAAAGGTTAATTGTAATACGCAACATTGGGTGTGTAGGTGTATTCGCGGTTGGTATTTTACCTCGCTTTGCCCCTCCCAAAAGAGTTATCTCAATCTCAATTAAGTTTTAAACGCTTTTTTAACTTTAACACGTATTTCAGGAAGCCATTCTTAGGCCCGCGAGTGTCAGATATACCTGGACTCCAGGTAGCAGATACATTTACAGAGGTGTTCGACTGGCGCCATTGAAGCAGTTTTAATTAACGATAATTGTTGTATACAGGGGCTCTCGGGAAAGCGACACAGTGGCATCGGGGATTTTAGGAAAGTTTTTCGCGTTCTCTCTATCGGCGATACAACTGAACGAAAATTCAGTACAGAGATTGCGGAAAAGTTTGCAGCGTGCACTGACCAGCGCAACAAGGTGTTGAAAGGGTGGGCTTCTTTTTAGACTGGATTCTTCTGGATTAGAAGAAGGTTTCGGCTAGATAAGGCAGAACTCTGAAGTTCCCAAGTTGGAGAGCAGCTCCAAGTCTTCGTCGACGGGCTAGTTCTCAAACAACAAGGCTGTTTTCTTATCCAGGACAATGAAATTGAATTTTGGAGAGCAATAAGGGAAAGGGAGAGGGGGCACCAGGGCTGATCGGATGATGACATTCGAGGAAGCCTTCAAATATCTCCTACTATGGAAGCAATTAAAAATAATGAATTGGAAAACCTATGTTGAAAGAACGGAGCGACAAGTGATACCAAGGATGGCATACACATATCGCCCACGTGGACTGGAAGGGCCCCTTTTTTTCGCGTACGCGTAGAAGACTTCACTATTTTACACGCTGACACATGTTGGTTAAAAATATCATCAGTCGCAACGTCAAAATCAACAAGACGCGTGAGATGATTAAAACAGTGCTTTAGAAAGAAACCGGTAAGCAATTATTGTAGATCTTAAATAAAACAAAAGACGATGGCCAAAACCTCTTATAAATACTTCGGCACCCTGTTGGCATGGAGCGGTTTTTCTTAAGTCACATTCAGTCTTCGCAATTTGTTGAACGTGTGTCTTCAATGTGGTATGGTTGTTTTCATATATTATGTTATATACAGGATTGTATCGTTATGTGCTACGACTTCTGCTAAAGAAAGAGCGTAAAGGGAATGGGAACTAATTATTGCGAAGCGTAGATGGAGGAAAGCGATTTTTAAAACGAATCGGCAGTCGGTATCAGAGACGGATGGGGTTGGTCCGCTCGGCAACTGTGTCACCTGGAAGTGCTTAGTATTTTTATATTTGAAGCGGATGGCACAATTATTAAAGAGTGCGGAAGGTATAATTCGGAAAAATTGAAAGATGGATGGTGGGGTTTGGTGTATCGGGAAAACGAAACATTTTTCGATTTAACTCCTGTTTTCTTTTTCTGTTTAAAATCTAATTTATTTTATACGTTTAATAGGTATTGTACAATATACATGGCAATTGTAATAGGAATACCGTCAGCTATGCAATCTATGAGAATTTAAATTCCACCTAGGAAATAAAAAGAATATAACCACGACAAGAAAATTGTTTCTTGGAAGTTTATTTTATTTGTAAAAGTAAGCAAACATGAATTCTGAAAGAAAATTAAAACATTACGAAACCTCAGAGCAACATAGGTATCACCAAACATTTCAAATATTAAAAGGAACAAAGAAAGGTACAACACTAACGATTCCAAAACATGTCAACTAATCTAACACAAATCTTTAAATGTTTTACCTACACTATAGTTATAGGCACAACCAAACAAAACAAAAATACTGAAGCGTATCAAAGATATTACATACTAGTGAGTCACCCGAACTACGCTTCGGTTCGCTAATTTAAGAAAGATTCATTAATATAAATTTTAAAAAAGGATGCATCGCCGGGATCGAACCAAGGGTGGCCCGCGGCAGGCGAGCATTCTACCCCTGAACCAACCTGGCTTGCTTGACTAATGCGCCGCTATAACGATATATGAACATAGGCGATCACCCGAGCTAACATCACACGGCCACAGCAGCTGTCACACCGTAGCCCACGGCGACAGAAGCTCCGCTCCGCTGCTTAGAGGATTTAATTAAATTAAAACTTGTTCGTATTTTTTTTGTAAATAAAAACCGCCCTACGATCTAAGTCTAAAATTTAGCAAACTTTTAAGCCATCATACTACTTTGTCGGTTCAGTATCTTCGGTGGAGATAGCGATCAAAGATACATACAAACATACCATGATACTACTATTACCAAGATAAACCCAGGCGGCGATCGAATTTCGTACTAAATTCCGTGACAAAAATCCTGCTTGACGGTATGGAAATGCATTGCTTTAAAGCGGTTTTTATTAATGTTTACTGTTTAGTAGTATATTTTATTATAATATTGATATATTACATTTTATTCAATATTATAATAGTATAAGAGATATTTCTTTTATGATTTAATATAGGATTTATGGTTCATAATAGAATAAGCCCTTAAATAAAGTAGATAGGTCTTCAAAGTTTAGCATTGTATAAAGGTTTTTTTTCTAAAACGAACAATAAACGATTTTGAATACTAGAGTATTTAAATTTAAAAGTAAAGGAAGATACCAACATATGAAGAGTGAAAAGTTTAAGGCTTATTCATTATCAAAAATTATTACTTTAATCCCTAGCGCAAAAAAACGAACTTATGTTTTTTTAAATCTAAATAAATATTGTTAATTTTAAAAGAATACCTCTGTAGAAAACATGAATGATATATGAGCATATGTATACTGGGAGTCCACTCTCAAAGTCAAACATAGGCAATGAACATTGTGCATTTGATTTTTAGGTATTTCTCCATTATTTCTATACTATATCAGTAAATATTATTATTACTAGTATCATTTGATGTGCAACAATTTTATCTTTTTATTGATACCACTATCTTTCCTTTAAGTTGAATTGGCGAGTAGGAGTCAGCAAAATCGTTCAATGCAATGTTAGATTCCTATGTTCGAGTTTGAGAACTGACACCCGGTATATATTATTAACTATTTTTTATTACAAGTTTTTTTTTGGATTTTTATGGGTAGGTGTTAAAAATTAAATGAAGAGAAAGTACTGCATCACTTTTCAACTTCCATTTATTTTGCGGTAATTCCAACAGTTTCTCTTTGGAACAGTAATCACTTTCTACAAAATGATTTGAACATATTCTTGATGTTTTCACATTAAATTTGTGTTGCTGGTAACACTTTAGAATCCATTGTTCGCAAACATGTCCTTTGGAAAACTAAAGAAACGGCAATCCGAAACTTTCTTGCTCTTTTTGTTGTTGTTGCTTAAACAACCCATCACTGCACAGAACACCATGGTAATAAATGTTTAATGCAATGTTTTAATTATAATTTATTAAATTTCACCCACATATATATGCAAACAAAACAAATAACACATTAAACACCGAACCGAAACCTTTAACCGCCGTATCAAACTGCCTGCTGCTCTGGAAATTTGTCACGGAGTGACGTCAGGCGTGCGAGAGAGATGGGCTTATCACATGCGCGTGGGTTTATCTTAGTAGTAGTAGTATCATGCAAACATACAAACAAAGAAAGAGAGCAACGATTTTATGTTATAGGATTTTGGTACAAATCATTAATTATATCATCATTTTCATTTCGGTCTCGCAGTTTATCAACATAAATTTTTCTAAAAGAGATTGTGCAAAGGTATTACGTATTCGATTTTCTACATACTTTAAATTTGACAATGATCTTTTGCAAGCCACTTGAGGTATGTGTAAAGTGAGTAAAGCAAGTGTAGGATAGACTCTTGGCACATGTTATATTTAAATATTGCATGATCAAAAAGTCATCTATGGAATTTTTTTATGTCATTGACATCTGCCAAAATTGTAATGAAAGCCAGCGTTTGCACAACTAGTTTCATTCGAGTAGATCATAAAAATTGCATGTTTTAAAAAAATATTTTTAATCACAATCCGCTTACTTTAGCAAGCAGTCAAGTAAAGTAATGTCAATGACATAAAAGTAATAGAAGTAAATAATTTCCTAGACTTTTTGATCATATTATAAACTATATTATCGAGTAACGACTTTTAAGTAGGGCAGGTTTTACAGCTTTTACATAGCATTGTATCTTCTTTCTCATCATTTGTGTGTATTATCTTCACCTATGTAATTTTCTTTTTCTTCTTTCATACCTATATAATTTGAAACATTTTTGTACTTTAGTTTTAGTGAATTCCAGTTAGCCTTAAAGTTGTCCAAATCATTTTGTAAAGTCTTTATGGTGGCATCTGAATTAAATGGTTTCAGTTAGTCAGAGAACGCATATAAACAGTATTTGGGGATAGTTTTAGGATCCAATATGCTGAGATCTTTGCATACATGAAAATTTTTACTGAACGGATCTTCCATTGACTCTATACTGATGTCGAAAAAGGCATTAAATGTGTCTGTTGTGTACCTGTTCTTTTTTTTTTGTTTGTCGTCGCTGGACGCTTTTCCTAACATTTTTGTATTCTTCTTTTTCGTATTTCTGGTAAAGTTACTTATTTCTATCTCTGCATCAGTAGTACATTTGGATTTAATGATTTTGTAAATGGCATTGGTCACAAATTTGTCAGTAGTTTCCTCTATATTGGGTAAATATCCTCGGAACCTTTTCAGCTCTAATAATGCTGCTTTTACAATGTTACTGCACTTAACAAGGTCTAGAGACTCCAGAGTGTATACACCCTCTGTTTGTAAATACTTAGATAAAGGAGCGGTGATATTAAACATTTTCAGAAGAATATAGGCAGTTAGAATTACTTCATATTATTGACATGGCTCGAGCAAGGTTTTTGTGGTAGCTCGTGCATTCAAATTCATGTTTTTTACATTTTTTATAGCCTCTAACCTAAAAAAAGACTCCTACGCTACCAGCACATTGGGAAATTTCTCGACGGCTCCATCAGCCCTTGGTCCTTATACAAATCTATAAACATACAAAAAGAAAAGCGACCGATCTCATCCAAAACCTTTTCAGTTCTTTGCATTAATATTCTACAGAAACTAGAGAAGAAATACTGATAGATTTTGCCGTTCTTTAGTTCTCATGTTTACATACAACTGGCGTGATATACACCTTTCAGTTTTTCGACTTTCCTTTGAGGCCAAAGCAATTGCTGTCTTTTATAGTTTCATGAGATCTTTCATGTAGCTTTAGGTTGGTTGCAATCGATTGAGTGACTACCACAAAAATCAGTATTACTAAATTAACATTAATTGGAGTATTTTTATCACATTTCATACTTGCAAGTTGCTATTTCAAAAATCCGCACACTTTGTCGATTTGGATATTACAGGGGTGTCTTTGTGGCAGTACTTATTAATATTTTTAAAAAGTACCGTGACCACGCGGACATAACAAGAAGTGCAGGTTAGAAACATCTGTGAGGCATTCGGCAGCACTTTTTCATAAATCCCAATCTATCTTTGTTCCCCTACCCAGTACGGGTTAATTAGCTAGCCCGTGCTAATTACAGTTAGCCGTTTTTCACGTTTATTGCGCGAATTTCATCATAAGTATTTTTGCGTGCTTCAGTTATAAAAATGGCGACGGTTTCGGGTATGCAAAGCGAACGGAAGGGAGTAGTTAGGCCATAAAGCAAGTCGCTTTCCAGTGCGGTTGCCCTAAATGACGTTTTGTACCCTTCAGTTATCTCCTTGAGGCAATAGCATTGTTTCATCTACAGTATATATTATCGCGCGAATAGTTCCTAATTAATACAAGCCAACGAATTTATTGGAAGCAAATGTTCATTGTGTGTTAAGATATAATTATTAGGAGAAAGCTAATTTGATATGATTTAATTTCCGCCTGTACGCTGCGCGTAAGCCAAACAATTTAAGTCCATGACAGTAGCATGGCAGTTGATTTATCACGGTGATGTATTTATTAAAATTAGGAAGCTAGCGCCGACCTGTTCCTTTCGATTCAACTAGCTGCATTGTGAGTTCTTCTATTTCGCGGAAAACCGGCGTCAGTTTTCCTTCCGATTTTTCCAATTTGCTTGCGTAGGGTCGGACCTTGCGTGCCAGCCGTGGATATTTAATTTATAACTCGTAATAAATAAACCGATATTTTTTGCATCCGTATGGTATTATTGTTAGGCCAAGGGTTCAGCTGAGAAATCAATACTATTGCCAATGAATATAACTAGTTTGTTATTTCGATCGCTGCGGAATATAAAATTTACATGCCAAGTCATGTCAGCATATCAACTTTACGCCACTTAACAAGAAGCAAATTGATGTAATTAAGTTCGGCGGCTGAATTTTTAAAGCAAAACAAACCGGGCTATTTTTAGCAATTATAACCTTTCCGAAGTAAAATGATATTATTTGTTAAGAATTACAAATTAACAAAATTACCTTATGACGAATTCAGGTGAACAGTTAAGCATTCCTCTAAGAGTAAAGTGACCCCATTTCTTCATTCCCATTCTAGTCCAGCTGAAATACTGCATTCTGCGATAACTTCGCTATGGTATTTAATAAGGTGAGTTGGAGCAAGATCGAACGTATTTTGCTTTAGTTGAACTTTAAAGGGATCTAACAAAAACAAAAATAAATTATATTTAGCTAATCTTTGCCAATAACATCTTTACTATCTAGCGTAACTATATAATAAATACTATGAAGATATATTGTGATTTTCTCAATTTTCTCAAATATATGCAGAGGTCACGTTTCCGAACTTGCCTCATGTACCGGGGCAAGATCGAATTTATCTATAAATTCCTTTACCTACCTTTAGGTCATCGCTATATCTCTTAGTTAACAATCGATCACTATAAAAGTATATTTGAGGCCCGTCTCTAGCATCAGTGAAGACGTCGCGGATTCTAGTTTATGATGTTATAAATGGCGCCAACAAGTTAAACTCAAATATACTGATATAAGCCAAGAAACTTGTAACTTCACTTTCTATCAACTAATAACAATACGATTATTGAACTCCCTATCAAAATGAAAGAAAGCAATACTTGTAGCTGGTTTTATTACTACTCGAACATTACTACCATCGATCAGACAATTAGCATCTTTACTATTACTACCTCACGTAGGGTACCCCAAATAGTTTAACTTAAACTGCTCGTAAGTTTAATGGTTACACAGTTTTTATATGCAAAAATATCATCAGATTCTAGCTAAAACACTTATCTTTGTGCCGATATACTCGCAGACATTTAATACGTCCCGTTACTCCTATCACATGTCAGCTTGACAGGTTCCAACCTCGGCTGTCATTCGCTATACATCGACCCCCAATACTGCGGTAGATTAGCTTTCCAAGATTGTCCGCCTAATAGTTGTTGCTATAAATCGAATTTCCAGGTAACAAAAGTATAAATCGAATTTCCAGGTAACAAAAGGCAAATTCCACATTAAACTACATACCCTGTTCACAGGCAATAAACTTCGCAATCGTTGTATTCGTGTTTCCCAGATCGCTTCACAGCTTGAATATAAATATTCATTGGAAAAATGACATCTGCTTAATGATCTCCCTTACAGGAACGGCTGGCCAGTAACCCAATTCTTTACTATCACCAAACCATAATAAATGGCGAGATTGTCATTTACACCCCACGAAAACTCTTGCCTTTTTTAAAAGCTGATATACAAATTTTCTCTCAAACAAAAACCAACCTTGTTTTTATATCTCCTCTAGCAACGAACAAAGCCAATCTGATATTAATTTTTATCGCGTCACTCTCACTAGATTTCTCATTCAACACTAGTATTAAAATCAAATGCTTTTGACACGTAACAAACTCCCCCCTTACCAGAAAGGAAAAATTTCAACGAAATTTTTAACTAAATAAAAACTTTATCCTAAAAGGATACATACATATACGCTAGAGAGTCATTAAACCGTCTGTCATAAGACGTCTCTAACAATTAACCAAAAAAAAAAACCCAATACCCACACCACAAACAAGCAACTACAATGTAGAGACGGTGATGACCCCAGGAGGAATCCAGGACCAGATCAACCCCACGACAAGGATCAAGATTGTTCGTCGCTGCTGGATGTAAATGCTGCGCCGGTGAACAACCCTGTAACAACCTGTCGTGACGAAGCTCCACCCCCATGAACCCCACAAAATCACTCCAAATCCCCACAGCGTACCCCCCCTGACAACTTCCAATAAACCCCCGAGGCGGAAGCACACCTCCACACAGTTGCAGATACTGTCAGACCGAAAATAGTTAAGCCAAACGAAGAATAACCAGGGTTTTCCTTTTGACATGCCTGGGGAGGAAGTAACTCCAGTGACAGAGGGTTAAAGAAACCAGAAAAGTGAGAGGCAGAAGTCAACATCCACACAACTCTCATACGCTCCGACGGAGGGATCCTTCAGCGCCCCGAACGGCCTGAAGAAAATCCCCACCAATCTTCATCTTACATCCAACAATCACTCATCCCCAGAGATTTCATCCGCGCCAGATCAAAGAGAAATAAAAGAAAACAAATTGTCATTCATCTAAGTAAACAGTTCATTCAAAACAAAATCGACATTCACTACATTACAAGAGAGAAATATAGACAAAGCTTTAAGAAGAAAAGAAGGCAAAGAATGAAGTACTGGTCATCTTAAAAATTTTGTTTTGTAGGGAAACACCCTATATCCCCAAACCCCAAGGGATACCTAAAAGAAACAAAGAAGTTGTACTTCTTTAACGATTAATCTCGTTACCCTTATGTCCTCTTAGGAAAAAGCAGGATAACGTAACGCTCTTCCAATACAATCAAAAAGAAAACCATCCATTAACATTTCCCAACAGGGAACTCCCTATACGTTATACCCAAAAGAGGGAAAAGAACAAGATATTAAAGTTTCCCAAATAGTGTCCTTCCCGACTGTGCCCTTCCAACCACCCTAAACCTTAAAATGGGGAAAGAACAAGATATTAAAGTTCCCCAAAGAGTGACCTACCCTACTGTGCCCTTCCAACCACCCTATACTTTACACGAAATTCAATAACAGCTGAAATAACCAATCACAGCAGCAGATCATACCAAAGACTTTATTCGGCAAAAGGCTCAAAAGGAAACTAAAGGACATTAACTCGGGGACAGAGGCAGGTCCCATAAATCCGGAACAAGCCGATACTCTAAATGAGTAAACAAAACCGTTCTCCAACTCCAAGCATGACCAAAAGCGAAACCAAAACAAGGATTCGAGACTCACTTGTGGATCTAAATCCGCGTAAGCAAAATGGATACCAAAAAAAAAAAAAACTCACACAATACACATAGCTGAAGGTAACCATACAACAACAGCTACGCCACCAAAATCCCAAAAAGGTATCCAACAAAACCCAACAAGCTAACTCAAACTTACGCTAAAGCGAAAGATGAACTTCACTCGACACGAATGCAAGTCAAACCACACAATGAACCCAACAGCTATCTGCAAGCTACTCCAGTGTTATTATAGAAAGAACTAGATGAAATAGCTCCCTACAGTGACCTTCCCTGCAATGCCCAACCAACCACCCTATACTTTACAAGAGGGAAAGCAAGATAAAAATGCTCCCTAAAGTGACCTTCCCTGCAGTGCCCATCCAACCACCCTAAATGAAATATAAACCCAATCAAAAGAAAGGAGAGAATATTCCACAACCGCAAGTCCACACAAAACCACAATCACACCAACGATCCAGCTGAAGGCTGACCGACACCAAAAGAACCACACACCAATGCACTAGTAGAGCTCCATACCATAAAACGACTACATAAAAAAAAACCCGAAGAAACAAAGTCTATCAACACACACAGAAATCACCAGAAGATCGAAAGCGCAAGAAGTAACAGAAAAAGAACCGATTACATTAGTCGAAGGAAGGGACAATGTATTGAGAAAAGAATTAAGTTCCAATTTACCAAGACAGCCAGCAACCCAATGACAAATAACCAGTCACAAAGACTCCGGGAAATCGTCCCATAACAGTACCCAAGACCCAAAAATCCGCATACCAACGGAGCTTCATCAGATCCAATTAACAATTTACCAATCTCTGAAGCTAAGGGATAATGGTACACACAATTCAAAGGTATGCTGCCGCCATTACATCACCAAACCGTTTTCTCAAACATGTCTAACATCGTTACACAACAAGGAATGAGAATCACCCCCAGGAAAAATAGATACCACTCAATTCGGGGACACAAAAACAGCCACCGAAGGAACCACCACAAACCTAATCTCGATAACTAAAGAGCTAATCGACGATTCAGAAATCACAATCAAAACCCTATCTTACCCAACGGGCGTACTCGAACCTCATCAGAAACAAAGGAAAATAAAATTGAAGATCCAACAAATAATAACTACCATAATCAAAACTAGGAAGATGGTTTGAGAGACGTGATATCTGCATAAGCAAAATCTCCCAAACACACCAACACCAAGCCACGTTATCTTACCAACAAACCAGAAGAAGATGAAAGAGCCAATCGAAGAACTGTATGCCAACCCAAACTAGAAAGATGTACTGAGAGACCTAAAAATCATCAAGGATTAAAAGAAAACCGCAGAGCGAATCCCTCAGACACACCAACATCGAACCCACATCACAATCAACACCCCAAAAAGAAAAGGAAAAGAAGCAATCAACTACACCACGCCAACCTAACTAGAAGGAGGCTTATAAATCCCGCAAGAGCAAACTGCTCCAAACACATCACCATCACACCCATAACAGAGTTAACACCAAACTAAGAAGACACAAAGACAATCTCAAACACACTAAACCTTTCACACATACATTCAATAAAAAAAATCAAGCACATCAAACCACCAGGACTCTAATATTCAATGAAGAAAAACTCAAGCACATTTGGCCAGCATATCCTCGAGGTTCCGTCAATGAAAATCGCAATCATTCAATGAAAAACTCTAAAAGATAATTCATCATGATACCTGAATAGCGTGATGTCTTCACCATTCATACAAATGAAAATAAAACCAGCCTTTATAAACATACACACAGAGCTCCTAAATCTAACATGCAACACACCCACTCAATCAAATAAAAATAAAACCATCCAGGATTAAATGTCCAATTATAAAATATCCAAATAAGATACTACTTCCACAAATCAATCAAAAATCGACAAAGGCTCGCTCGCTTATTTCACCTACCCCAAGGTACTACTTACATAAGCTTAGTACTACTACGAGTACTATACTTGTTAAAACCACAAATAAACAATCCACATTAATCCAAAACAATCCCGTATTAAACACAATCCCGAAAGTTTAATTTCAATCTGATTAGCCAAAACAAACTACTCAAAATTTTGCCAAGTATACCGTTTTATGTATTATTCTCAAAGTAATTCTTTGGTTTGTCACGTTCTGACGATATTTTTCCACTTACATAAACGAGTACAGAAAGTTATGTATAACTATTGTCAGTATTGCTCCTTTCTATTATAGTACGACCTAAAGGTATATGTTCCAAACTATAGCCACTCGTTAGCTCTTCAAAAATCTTATTAAAGCCCCACGTTGGGCGCCAAACTTGTTAGCTATATTTATCTATAAATTCCTTTACCTACCTTTAGGTCATCGCTATATCTCTTAGTTAACAATCGATCACTATAAAAGTATATTTGAGGCCCGTCTCTAGCATCAGTGAAGACGTCGCGGATTCTAGTTTATGATGTTATAAATGGCGCCAACAAGTTAAACTCAAATATACTGATATAAGCCAAGAAACTTGTAACTTCACTTTCTATCAACTAATAACAATACGATTATTGAACTCCCTATCAAAATGAAAGAAAGCAATACTTGTAGCTGGTTTTATTACTACTCGAACATTACTACCATCGATCAGACAATTAGCATCTTTACTATTACTACCTCACGTAGGGTACCCCAAATAGTTTAACTTAAACTGCTCGTAAGTTTAATGGTTACACAGTTTTTATATGCAAAAATATCATCAGATTCTAGCTAAAACACTTATCTTTGTGCCGATATACTCGCAGACATTTAATACGTCCCGTTACTCCTATCACATGTCAGCTTGACAGGTTCCAACCTCGGCTGTCATTCGCTATACATCGACCCCCAATACTGCGGTAGATTAGCTTTCCAAGATTGTCCGCCTAATAGTTGTTGCTATAAATCGAATTTCCAGGTAACAAAAGGCAAATTCCACATTAAACTACATACCCTGTTCACAGGCAATAAACTTCGCAATCGTTGTATTCGTGTTTCCCAGATCGCTTCACAGCTTGAATATAAATATTCATTGGAAAAATGACATCTGCTTAATGATCTCCCTTACAGGAACGGCTGGCCAGTAACCCAATTCTTTACTATCACCAAACCATAATAAATGGCGAGATTGTCATTTACACCCCACGAAAACTCTTGCCTTTTTTAAAAGCTGATATACAAATTTTCTCTCAAACAAAAACCAACCTTGTTTTTATATCTCCTCTAGCAACGAACAAAGCCAATCTGATATTAATTTTTATCGCGTCACTCTCACTAGATTCCTCATTCAACACTAGTATTAAAATCAAATGCTTTTGACACGTAACAAATTGTATATGACGCGCATATGAAAAGATTCGGGCTAGATCGGAATCCACTTCCCCTGACAATTGTAATTAGTTAACGCATTTATTTAATAAAAGGAACAGTTATAAAAGATTATTTACGACAAATTAATTCCGAAAAATTCAATACTAAACGTGTATAAACCTCGACGATCGTCTATAGGCTCTGATAAAATCATTTTGATATGGTCACAGGCGATAGTATCTGTATTTTCAATATCTGGCCAACAGAATTTTTGGCTCGAGCTACTAAACCACATGAATTTAACAACCCATTCATTTTTCTCTGACAAGAATTCAATGATTTTCCCTGCAAAATATTTTATTTTTTTACTTGACCAATACCCAATTATTTATTTTCAAATTGTCAATATCAGGGGGTTTATTCAATACAGGATCGTCTTCGTTATTATCACCAGGTATAAAATTTGAATCATTATCAGATTCTTTGCATACATTTTCAATGTCGCTTTGGTATCTATCGCTGCTACTCTCATTTCGCTTCTTTCTTGCTCTTATTCTGCTTCTGATTTTTATTTGCTTTGGTTAGACATTTCTCTCTACATTCAATTTACATTCTTTCTACAGCTGCATCAGTCGTGATTACTTCTGCACCTGCTGGAACACGTTTCTTTTTTGTGACTTTATCCGGTCTGGCTGGAGGAGATCTCCAAACGACACATTTGACGTAACCTGTAGGGGTCAGGTTTATTAACACTTTCCCACCTCTTCAAAGCGGCTGGGTGATATTTCTCTTTTGGTATGACTGAGGAGTTGAATGGAATGATTCCCGGTTTTTTAAATCCTCTGGTTTACATTTTTCCAAACATGTCGTACTTTTTCAGAAAAAATCTTTTTGGGGAGTTCAATCCCGTGATTTTTTCGTTGCCAATTAACAAGCTCTGCATCCCACGCAGTTTTGAAAGACTGAACACTGCCAAGTCTAAAGACTGTAAGGGATGTGATGTATGGGGAGCTAGCTTCAGAATAGTTATATTATTCTCCAGTGCAGCTTTTACTACTCTGTGATCTACGTGAGTACTATGTCTATCATAAATTAACAACACGGGTCTCTGCACCCAGAACTGGAATGAATGTTTTCTTAATGTAATTAACAAATATGTCCGATTCAATCCACCCATTTATTTATTTATTTATTTATTTATTTATTTATTTCGCACTCAGCCAACAGCCGTTAGGCCAATTATAGGCGTCGCTGTGCATTTATGGGGATTTCCAACCCCACTAACGACTATCATGATGTTGTTATAAGAGCCGGGACCAACTATTTCCGTGACAGCCGTATCACGAGGGGCCGAGAGATGCAACCGTGGAACTCCCATACAAGCTCTGACCAGAAAGAGCGTTGCTTAACTCTACTGATCGAACGTGGACGCTTGTTCAAGCTACACCACTCGGGACCCCATTCTGGCTGACAGCGTATGCTATATCCTAACCATCGTCAGTTTTATCTGCCATTCACTGGTCTCAAACATTTTTTCCTTTAAAAACGATTAATGGGGGTGCTTTACTTCCTGTCCCATTAACAGCAGACAAAATCGTTATATTCTCTATTTCTGGGCCACTAGTAGTACCAGAACATGCCACTCCTTTACCGCCAACCATTGTAGTCTTTGATGGGTCAATAGCGAAGCTAGTTTCGTCCAGGTTTCAAATTTGTTGAGGACGTTCGTTTAGTTCTAGCTTATTTAGAGTGTTTTCTAGAAGTTCTAAATAGGCGTCAGTTGCAAGCGGGTCCGTCATGTTTTTTCTTGCATACCCCACAAACTGCGGGTTCGTGATGGATAAGTTGTGTCTTTTTCTGAAGTTAATGAACAGTGGGGTCCAGGAATATTATTTTGAAATGGAATTTTGATCACATACTTCCTTGCGGGAAAGCCCAAATCCCCCTTTTTTCAATGTTCTTATACCGTCGGCTAATATTTTTTCATGCGTAATTGGAATAACGGAACTTCTACCAAGTGTTTGACTTTTCATTCCAAACTTTTCTTTAAAATGATCATGAAGCGTAGATTTAGGAATCCTGATTTCCTTCCAGCTTCATATAAAGACGAAACGCCACTCCTTAATTCATTCAAGGCATTCCAGATCTTCTTTGCTATATTTTGTCGCTCTTTTAGTTTTTCGTTCATAGTTTCGAACCATCTTAAACAAAAATAAAAACTGTGTAGGCGTATAAAAATTAAAATCATTAGGGGGCATGATCGGGCAAATACCATCCGGTCTTAGCCCGCGCATAATTTCAGGGGGCAAGATGGAATGCGACAATATAACGAATATGGGTTGAGGTTATGTCTTACATATAACACTAATTTACTGTGCAATAATGAAATATCATTGTTCATATTAAGAACAAATTTTTACTTTAACTAGCCAAAAAATGGTAAGAGGGGCAAGTTCGAATATTTGACTTTCACTCGCAAAACACAAAAACCTTAATTAAAGTAACATGCACTACAACCACAAAATCACACCTAACTTGACGCATAGACCATCCAGTTAGCCTGTTGTTTGAGAGGTGGCAGCACCGAGTTTCCAGGTACAAAGTTATTATGTGCTATGTTCAGTCTTACCTCTTGACCGGTCTTACCCCAGCGCACCTTAGATATCTTTCTCGTTGCTTTAGCTAGAAAACGTTAAGTAGATGATGATATGAGATTTATTTATATGAACATCAGCATGCCACTGGTTAGTCCTGTACGCAATACACGATATAAATTAAACTGTTGAGCCCTAAGAATTTTCTTTTTTATTTTGTGATATTCTTTTTATTTGAATTTTGAGTATTAGCTTCAATATTACTAGAATGGCGTTATAACCATTATTAGCTAATATTAAGTTTGATTCACACTAGGCTCTCGTACGCAAGCAGAACACGCTCGCTCGCAACTTTTGTCCCGGTTTCCGGACTAAATTGATACATTCACAATGATCCGTCATCGACTGTAACTGCGCCATGGCGTTTCCAATTGAAACGGTGAGCTGCTTGAATTACGCGTTTGTTTTTTCCAAATTATTAAAAACTCATTTATAAAAATCAAAAGATGTTGCTACGTGGAAAATTATGTTGAAAACATCAGTTACTTATGCAGAAATTGTGTTCAATTTCCAGTTATTTTTAATTATTTGGTATGGTTTGGGTTATGTAAGCCGTCTGGTCTATCTTTGTGCGAATTTAGAACATAGGGAAACTTTTGAAATCCTTAGGAAATATTGCCTATATAGAGAGAGAGATTATCAGTAGCCATCTTGGGCAGATTGAGTCATATATTGCTTCCGGTACTGCGTGGTTTGTTTCGGCGATGCACTTCCACCTTCTGGTAGGTTATTCTACTTCCGCTTTTATAATAGCTGTAAAAATATTAGGACGCAAAAGGCCTTCTGCGCTAACCTCTGTTTCTAAAGTAAACTAACTTCACATGGGAATATTAGCACCCGTACTCCGTTTTCGAACAATTTTCAATTATAGTTGCAAGACGTGTACTCGTATAAAATTGCGAATAAAACCTTACACCAATGTAGGCTTTATTCAGTTTATTTGCATTCTATTTCGCCTGTAGAACTGTGTACATACGTAAACAATCTTATATTCAAAATTAAGATAAAACCTACAATAGAAGCAACGTCACAATTACTACACTCACAACAAATTAAAACGTGTTAAAATGGCATCACTACAAACACATTAAAATCCACAAGATTATAGCTTTATGCTTCTTACGGTATTATTTGGTATTTATATGAATGTAGCAGTTACAATTTCTGTTTTGCTATTATGCATGTCTTTTGCTTGTGATTTATGTTTTTCAGCAGCTGATTTTACATATTGTAAATAAACAGTGGGTTACAGCAATTTGGAATTTATTTTTTTTCTTTATGGCAACGCTATGTGGTCGGAGAATTTACACCAACAGCTGTAGGTCTTCTGATTTGGACTCTCTCGAACCAGTGGCGCTTCCGGACAACCCACTTAATCCTGCTCAGGAACTAGCTGGCAAGACTTCGCTACAGCGCTAAAAAATTCCTGGATTACAATGTTTTGTTTTCGTAAAGCATAGTTGAGCATTATTTTAATTTATAGAAATTTCTTGTGTAGGAATGTGATGCATACATGGTACTTTTCGATACTAGATAAGGTTTTTTCTAGTGGAAGACTTCGTATCTGCAACAAAATGACCTTTATTAGCTGTTTTCCATTCGTGAAGGAAACAACTATACGGTTTCCTCCTGGCAGGCTCTCGTATGTCTCATCCAATTACTATTTTTTTGTTTCTTTAGTCACATATGCAATAAAAGTCTTTTATTCGTATGTAATTTTACGTGTTGTTAAGTGACTTTTATCAGCATGGTACGTAGAAATCCTTTAATTTTAAAATTGTTACTTTTCTATGTGCATAAGTATTCATGTGTTTAAGCAAACTACTTTGATTGGCATTTTATAATTACAAACAGAATAACAAGGTTGTTTTCCCAGGGTGAGATTTCATGTCTGTAATGAGATTATTTATATTCGGTACCTTATATGTATAGTAGTAGATGTAATTTATTTCTTATGACTAAGGTCTAAGTATGCAGAGGACCAAATACGTTAATCGACTGGTCATCTGGACCTGTGTTAGAATTCTATCGAGTTTAAATTTTGATGTGCTTGTGGTGCTGTCGGTAGCTTAAGTTTTTTAAATGAATATCAAAAATCGTGACAGGTAACAACAATCCTTGGAGTAATAATGCGAAATTATCTATGTCCTTTTTGCTGTAAATACGGAGGAGATATTGGAGATCTCGTGGATATTATATATTTAGTCACGAGTTGTTCCTTAGCAATGCATTATCAATGGGATGCAGTTTCGAATACAGTAAAGTATACGATAATACTAAATGGCCAACAATTTACATGATCATCAGTGCCTATCGAACGCTAGTAGTTTATTGAGCACTGTCACGGACATAAGCAAATTCACCCTGATAACACAATGGTCTTAGTTGCTTTCCTCGCTCTGTATAACTATTTTACCTTCAGCTGATTTACATCGGTTATTATTTCCTCAAATATTTCTCCGTTGTCTCCATAAATTATAGTGCTACTTTTTCAGTTGTTTTAATATATGCGGTTATGGATCCTTGCTCTTGTTTCTATGCATCGATGCTTACTTTCCGTATTGCACAGTAACACAACTAATAATTTGATTACTCTGCTTCTGGTAGCCTTAGAGTTTGTTATATCGACCCCTATAAATGTCAGTTAAATATTTAACCCACCTGTTATTGCCAAAGTGATATTAACTTATAAACTACAATTTATTTACACTTTTGTCATTACATTGTTCCTAGTGTCTTTTCTAAACGAGCCTTTTCAGCGCGTAGAAGCAAATGTATCAGCTAAATTTAATGGCGTAAGAGTTGTTTTTCTGAACACTAAATTGTATTAGAAGTGCATTAACTAATGCGCTGTGGCATCGATTGACAGTTTAAGAATTATGTCAATTGTAGAAGTGTGGCTGTTGCGGCATATTTATATAAACTGTCGAGAGAAGGTGGTGGGACTTGCTTTTGCTTATTTAGTTGGAATTTTATTGCATTTTTGGCGCTTTATTGTGAATTATGACGCAGCGTCGTCTTCACGCGACGGTTTATTCCCGAGAGGACTAATTTCATTCCTGCTATCTTAGGTGGCCAAACCTTTTCATGGATTTATTTTAATTTTTTCACGCCTTCTGCTGCAATGGTCGTCTGCGCAAAACGTTGAAATCCCGGGTTTCCTTCAACTCTGATTAGCTCAGAACTTATTTTCTATTACTATTTTCTATTTTAAATTTCTTAAACAAACGAGAAGTGTTAGCATTCATGTATTGTTTTAGCAAAAGTAGCCAAAATGTTTTTATGTAAAAAACTATTTAGTGTCATAAAAACATTTTATAATCATTGCAAAGTATGGCAATAGACAAAAAATGTGTACGTTTTTTGTTACACAATAGGCTTTGTATAACAGACGCGTTTCACAAGAACCACACACAATAATTGTGATTACTGATACGCACTTGGTCGTTCTTCTTTCATTCAATTAACGCTGCTCATCGTGTTATTTCTTCGTCTTTCAATGTCGAAATTGTTCGAAGGATTATGAAGTCGCTGTGCTGTTGCACGGATCGTTGCTACATGCTGATTTTAAAGATCTGCGTTTCCATTCCATATAATAATACCAAACGGACATGGGAAGGGAGGGTAAAAAAATTGTATTTTAGAATGGGAAAAATTCGTGCAATTTACATGTGTCTGTCGAAAAGGAATAGAGGACTAGCTGCAAAAGATGTGTTTAGCTTTCAGGATGTAACTTACCTCGAGTCGAAATATTTCTGGAAATATTGTATTAGTTCAAGAATTCGCATAACTGCATTTCGCTTCACAAGCAAATTGTACAAAGTAAAATCTGGGACAACTAAACACAAAATATATTTTCTGACAGTCACAGATACATGCTTGAACTGCATATTATGCTAAAAGTACCTGTACGTTGTGGGGTCACGTGTGCTAGACAAGACAAGGAAACCTTGCGGATGTTTAGGCGCAGTGCATTTTTAGAGGGAAACCAGTATTGATGCTCTGGTGACAAGAGCGGCAGCTTGTAAAAAAACGTTACTGTATTCTCAATGGAATGCACTCAAAAGCTTGGTTCGCCTAACGCCGTCAGTTCTTAACTATTTCATAACATGCATCGCTAGACTTAATATAACATTAAAAGTTGACGGTAATTCACAATGTGCATTACTTAACTCATGAAACAGGTATAATTATTAAGTAGATCACACCGAGCTGAGCAAAGTTTTAGCTGGCCGGCTGACTGCGGTGGCGGGTGGACTTGTGCAGCAAACTTCGGGCTCAATAGAAATAGGCAGCTGTAGCTCGAAGTTTCGGAACGTGCGTTGATGAAAGAAAAGGGGCAATCGCATTTTCAAGAATGAATACAGACACATCAGCTTTGATCCACGCGCTGGCTGACGTGTTGGCCGAACAATATAGGGTTCCTTCAACGATCCGATCCGATGCTCGAAATGCATTTTCATTACAGAACAACGAGACGGGAAATAGAATGTCGTAGGCTATGCCTTGGAAGCAATTAGATGTACACGCCCACTTCGCTTGTTTGATGGCAACCTGATTGCTGGCTTCGGAGCCCCGGCGCTAACTTGAGCCCGCATAAGAAAACTGATCAATTGGACAGCTCTCCGTGTGCATAAAAGACAGTGGCGAAGTCAGTTTCTAACCTGATCTAAAATATTATCGGTTGAAGTTTATGATTTACTCAATAGTTGCATGTTTTTATATTCTATTTTGACGTTTTTAAGCAACACTTAGGGAACTTCAATGCAGTCAGCCAAGAGAGCATATCATCTACGCACATTATCGTAGTGTGTAAATTTTTGTCCACCCGAATTAATTAACCAGGAATTGCATCTTCATTCGATGCATCATTCGCAAACCCATGGTATGGCAATAATAATATTCGGAATATTGTTAAGACTAGGGCTATGAGTATACTACAATGAACACTATAACTAGCTTGTTTGTTTAAACTGAGACCATGTTAATACATTTCCAATATTGAACAGTTCTAGGTAGCGTTGAACTCATCCTTTACCAGGAGTGGGCATTTAAAAAAAGATACCTCGTCCTTTAAACCGTGAAGCGTTTGCTGGTTTCATTTTTAATACTTTTTTTATATATTATTGATTTCGTACTAGTACTATACTAATGCAATCAATACTATCGAAAATATCGAGAACATGCATTTTTTATACTGAATTTTATGAATTAATCGTTTATAAAAACATTTATTAAGAGCTTATGTAGCATAGTATAAAGCGTTGTGGCAACAGAATAACCCAGCTGTTATTTTGTGCAAATATAAAATAAATTGAATTTTTGAGCTTTCCTCATATGCAAATTCTTGCATAGGGAGCTGAATTTGCTCAGTGTTTACATTACAGTTTAGATAACTAATTTTACCTTTTCAGTAATTGCGTTATATAACGTTTCAGTTAAACAGCGATGCAATTATCCAGCTATGGCTTCCTTTGAGTCCTTTTCACTGGTAGATACGGGTGCTGAAAATCAAAGCAGCAAAAATTTCAAATTGTATTCCGACAAGTGATAAATGCCTTTGTTTCCGATTTTCAAGAGTATTGGTTTGTAGTAAAATTCAAATAGACAAAAGGCAATCACTTGTGAAATGGTAAACTTGTAACTTTTATAAAGCGTTTCAGGAACTGCGCGCGATTGTAGCGAGCAGTAACTTATTTGAAAGATTTCATGGATGCTGTGAGATGCTTGATAGTATCTCGCGCGAATTTAGCTCGAGTTCCAAAGTGCATGAAAAACATTCAGCTGCAGTTGGTTGGAAATCGGGCAAGGGTTATCGCACATAAACGGAAGAGAGACGGGGCGCGTGCATGTGAAACAGCCCGTTTCAATTCGCCCTCCAAATGCACAACTTCATGGTTAAATTTGCTCTACTGCTCTTATCTCATAGATCTCTGCTCACCGTACGTGGTTAAAAGAGTAACAATCCCATTTCTACGACCACCTATGAATAATCACACACTGAAACTGCACTGGGGTGGATTACAGCGAGGGTTAATAATGCATGCAGCGCTTCTCAAATTTTATACCAACTACGAGTTGAAGTTTCCGGTAGATTTGCTGCCTAATATTGTTTCGGGAAAACTTCATCGTGTAATTAGACCAACATAATGTATGTATTCCAGGGGAGTCTATTAATTTGCCACGAACAGAAGTTACGTTCGAAATATACACTGCTGAGTGTTTTACCAAAGGAGAATTTAAACATGTGCAAGTATTTGATGTTAATATACACAATTGTCATTGAAATATGATTGTTACATACGGTCTGACAATTTCATTTACAAGCAAAAATTATCTTGTTACTCTTGCTGCGTAAAATAACAAACAGTAATTTAATACTGACACCTATACAAATATAAATGTAACATGAAGAATTATAGTAACTCTAACCAGAATTGAGATGAATTGAGAGAGAGCCCAACTTCGCAAACTCTTTTGTACAGTGCTGCCCATTGCCTTTTCTTCGAAATTTGGCAATTGTTGGTTTTCCCCTACAATGAACAGTCACGAATGTTGGCATTCTTTGATAGATTACCGCGAGCTGTTTGCAAAAACCCTAGATCCCAAATGTTGAAATTCTTTAAGACAAGACGATTTATAATGGTTTTCGCTTCTAAAAGATCATCAACCAGATGGCACAAGGAGAATTATTCTCTTCAAGGCTATACCTTCAGATAAAAATGTTAACTAAGCCTCCTATTATCTTGCTGCTTTATGAAAGGTGCGTGAGAAACTATGCAAAAAAAACCTGTTTCAGGCATATTCCCATGCAACGCTAATTGCCACAAATTTTTTGCACAGCAGACAACTTCTTGTGCTTAATATTAGAATGTACAATTGGAAATTTTTTTAAAAGACAAAAACATGTTGATGTAGCTTTAAAGGTAATTACAAGAAATTTTGAAATTTATGGGTAGTATCTCAGTGGGGAATTTTCAAGGTGAGCACACTAAAGTATAGCAATAACGGATGAGAAAGAAATAATTTACAGCTAAATATGGCATGTTTGACCAAACGTAGCATTACTGTCATTAACAAGAATGATCGATTTCCGAGTAAATGGCAGTAGGCAACCTTAATCTAGGTTGACATGATTGAGATGTTTGTAGATTTCAACTGTTTAACTGATTTATAAGTAACAGCTTTACTGAATAACATTTGCGACTGATATCCTGTTAGTAATGATAAAATGTAATATAATCTTAAGCAAAATTTCTGCGTAGAGATAACGGTTATCAGGGAATGGATTTGCCTAATGTAAATCATTATTATATATTTGGATGATAAACCGACCATAATAGGGAATGACAGAGTTAAAGAATTTTATATATTCGCAAGCCACCACAAGTTAAGAATACAGGAGAAAATATAATGTAATCTATTCACAATGGAGAACAATCTTGCAGTAAAATTAATATTGTTATGCAATTTTCCAAGAAGACGCAGTGCAGTGTTGCCCATTTTAGACGATGAATTGGAACTGGTCCTAATAAAGTAATAGACTTCCGTCGACAAATTTAACTGTAATATCCAGTTTTTCTACATTCACACCAACTCTATTATGCACGCTAGGGTAACTCTTCATACAGTAAATTTGATAACATATTTTTATCAATATCTGCTGCAAATCCCCGTCTACGATATTCAACAAGTTGAAAGGGTCTCGTTGGCAATAGTTAAAATAATAGTAGATTCTTGTGTTACGATATAAAGATGACTTTACAGCAACAATGCCCACGATTGTCCATAGCTAGCTAGCGAGGAGGGAAGGTCGACGGTACTTGTGAAATCCGGTCCTGTTTCGGGATAGTCAAAAATACTGAAATACTAGGGCGTCACCGTGAAATAATTTCAACCCATAGCGCGATGAGTCAACTCCGTTCACGGCCGAAGCGAATTGGGTCTAGTGCAAAATAAATACTTACGGGTTTGTCGACTAAAAGATTGAATTGCTTTAACTATTATAGTGCAACTTTCCTTTTACAATCTCTTCACAATTTACTACTCAAAGGTTAAACACAATTTTTAAATTCAACGGGCCTGAAACGTGCTGTTCCTAACTGCTTAGCTAATTGACACTGTTACTCAAAGAAAACCATAATATTACAAATGATCTTTATTAATCTATTTAAAAATTATTGAAAATGTTAATCAGTCAATTTACAGTATAACTAGAGTTACGCAATATATGCAACAATTTACAAAATTCAAAATACAAGTAAACAATTCGGTAAAAAATGTTAAATAATGATAAGGGGACCTGTAACCAACGAAAATATATATTATAAAATTACATTGAAATCAAAAGAAATACAGCATGTAGTGACATGTAGTTGTCAATCAAATGAATGTTTTTTTTTTAGTTTGAACGTACACTGAGATATTCGCACGGGTAAATACCTTACTATCTAAGCTACAGCCGAATACCTGTGTTAAAACAAAGTTGGCTTTAATAGGGGTTCCTCTACAAAAGAAGACTGATGTCATTCCAGCTTTAGGCCATTGTGGACGCACGATGCTGACACGACGTTGGTTAAACTAACGGCCATCTAGTGACATGAAAAACAAATATGTGCTTCCCTTTCATTTACAGGAGAAACAGGAGGTAATCTGCAACGGTAACGATATAACACAACGCCTTTTCCCACAGTATAGCTCTTACATGCCACTTCAACATAGTGTAACGTTTATATCCCAGTTTATTCGTAACTGGCATAAAGCTGATATGCCTCCGAACAATATTAATTTAGGGGCCAACGTTCTCGGTAGCTTGCAATGTTTTGGGAGCTCCACCAGCACTAAACTTGGTATTCAAATTAACTTAAATTTCCGGTCCTTGGCGGCACAACAAAATGGGAGCAGCGGGCCCCCGACGGCACAACAGGGTTTAAATTTGTGGCATAGAATTGTCGGGGCGCACACGTGAAAAAGCACTGAGCATAAGATGCTTATGCGAGTAGAGTACAGTGGACCGTTTTGGAAACACCTCCCACCACTTGGCCTTGAGTTCAAGGCCAAGGCCATCTTCAAGGCCACGTTCAAAGTCATGGTCAAGACTAGATGCACGCCCCACCACACGTCCTCTATTTCAAGGTTAAAGTCAACCATATGTAACCTTGGAAATGTGAAAATAAAATCGCAAAGAAGAGTTTTGAAGGGTAGCAGCATCCGTTAGTCGTGCAAAAATGGAAGCCTTGTTGAAAGCTATTAAAATAGTACAGAGTAAGAGAAGTAAGGTAGCCACTAGTGATATGGGTATAAAGTTCGAACCACTCTTCTGTCCGGCAATTCTGAATAGTAGGACGTACAAATTAAACAATTCAAGTTCGAAGTATGTGAGTGCATCGTTCAGGACTAATCGCTAAAGACAATAGCCATTTTAACAAAATGAGTTTTTCATATTTCCGAGATTATCATTACGCAACACTATATGGCATGTATTCCAAGTTTCAATCGTCATATTATAATAAGACTGACGAGCCTTAGTTCACGCGGAATGGCTTTGCTGGCAAAGCATCCACCATTATAATTGACTGCTTCCATCAAAACGACTACCTCCATGAGAATGCTGTCGATTTTCGAGTTCAGTTTGAAGCAGTAAAACAATTGTAAGTTTCCGAACCAGTTCAGTCACGGCTCGACTGTTACCGTGATCGTAACGTGCTTTGCCTAATATTAGACGATAAAGCTCAATATCGGCATTCAAGGTTGCAAGACATCCGATAAGAATTTATTCAGCCGGAAAGAATTGGCTGCCTACAACGGTATCTCAGTATCTTATCACATCTTCAAATCACAGTTCAATTTCACTGCATTGTTAGATATGAAGTATCCTAGGCTGAAGCGCGCTTCCTTCATGCCTATTTTTTTAATGTGTTAAGCTTACACGGTCTGTTCTAAGCATTAATTTAATCTTTGTTTGGCCTCGAATCTGGCGTTGACCTTGAACGTAGTCCTAAAGGTGACCTTGGCCTCGAATTATAGCCGTGAGCTTAGCCTCGAATTATAGCCTTGACCTTGAACCTGGTCTTGGCCTTGAACTCAAGGCTAAGTGGAGGGAGGTGGAACCAGAACGTTCCACCCTACGCTACTTATATGCAACACTTGCATCTGGCCACATGAATCCGCCCACGGAAAGTGTCTCGGCAAGTTACGACTGGTTTTCTTACAACGCACCAGTTGGGCAACAAAAACCCATTAAAGCCATGATAAAACGTTACGTAACTCGGCGCTGAGATAACAAATAACTGTTGTATATTTAAATTTAGCTCATCTGGCTGCAGCTGTAAGCCGCTCTCATGAATTGGTTTGAAATCGTAGAGGGCCGTGCCGACCTAAAACATTCGAACAAGAAAGCTCCTTGGACGAGTTCAAACAGAAAATAATTTAACACTTGTTACTGCTATTTGCGCCACTTGGTTTTCATAAGCCGGTGATGGGGATTTCACCACGAAAACCTCTTCGCCGTTGTGATATGTGCTGGCTAACCGCGCAGATTCAATTTACCTTGCCTCGTATTTTCCCTTAAAACAAGCTTATGTAGCGCAATTGAAAATGCTGAGACCCGCAATTAATCAAACTTAATCTATCTACATGCGTGACGTCATGGCGCCACTTGGTTTTCATAAGCCGGTGATGGGGATTTCACCAGGAAAACCTCTTCGCCGTTGTGATATGTGCTGGCTAACCGCGCAGATTCAATTTACCTTGCCTCGTATTTTCCCTTAAAACAAGCTTATGTAGCGCAATTGAAAATGCTGAGACCCGCAATTAATCAAACTTAATCTATCTACATGCGTGACGTCATGGCGCCACTTGGTTTTCATAAGCCGGTGATGGGGATTTCACCAGGAAAACCTCTTCGCCGTTGTGATATGTGCTGGCTAACCGCGCAGATTCAATTTACCTTGCCTCGTATTTTCCCTTAAAACAAGCTTATGTAGCGCAATTGAAAATGCTGAGACCCGCAATTAATCAAACTTAATCTATCTACATGCGTGACGTCATGGAGCCACTTGGTTTTCATAAGCCGGTGATGGGGATTTCACCAGGAAAACCTCTTCGCCGTTGTGATATGTGCTGGCTAACCGCGCAGATTCAATTTACCTTGCCTCGTATTTTCCCTTAAAACAAGCTTATGTAGCGCAATTGAAAATGCTGAGACCCGCAATTAATCAAACATAATCTATCTACATGCGTGACGTCATGGCGCCACTTGGTTTTCATAAGCCGGTGATGGGGATTTCACCAGGAAAACCTCTTCGCCGTTGTGATATGTGCTGGCTAACCGCGCAGATTCAATTTACCTTCCCTCGTATTTTCCCTTAAAACAAGCTTATGTAGCGCAATTGAAAATGCTGAGACTCGCAATTAATCAAACTTAATCTATCTACATGCGTGACGTCATGGCGGTATACGAGTTACCGAAATAAATTTTGTTTGCCGATTGCAAATAGCGATTTGCACACACCAACGGGGATGAACGGCCGGGTTTGGGGTGGGAAGATCGTTGGACAGAGCAGGGTCGTGTTCGAAAAAGTGGCAAGAGAGCTGTAGCTGTATATATCAGATTTACAGGTCTGTCTCAGCGTAGGCATCACCGATACAGGGCATTTGCAGCATAATGGAAGGCGGGATTGCGATATTCGGTGCAAAACCGAAATGGAGTTCTCCGATGCCTCAGATAGACGAGAACAACATGCCAAAAATAAGGGGAAACCTTTAAATATGGTTAAGATGCCCATATTTCCAAAAAGTCCTTAAAATGATTTAACGATACACTTTGAACCACCATCTTTGGATTCTCTCTAAAGTTGAACGCAATTCCCCTTGCCACCGGCATAAAGGTCCTAGGAATGTTATCATTTCCCAATATGTATATGATAGTTTTTTATTCCTCCTTACATAATTATCCTTGTCACTTCCAAATTATTGACATAATTTTTTTAGCATTATTTTATTACGATTTTGCATTTTCAATATAATTTAGTAATTCTAATCGTCACATATTGTATTAAATCTTGTAAGATATCGTAATCCAGTTTATTCATGTTAGCGTCTATTTTCAAAATTTGAGAAAATAAGCAGTGTTTTAAATTTATGACTAAAATTCAACCTTTATCGTAATTTTGTATCTCTCTCCAAGTTCTCAGATGTCAGAAATATGATAATTGATATATTATTTTGTTTTCTACGGTGGGAAAGCTTGAATAGTTTCTCTATACAAAGCTAAATTTCAATTTTCATTGAATATCTTCTGTTAACAAGGCCTTTCTCCTTCTTCTTCGGTTACTATATCCCATTATGCTTCCTACAGTTCTCTTTCTTCCATGGCTCTCTCAATGTATGTGCATTTTCCAGTTAAGAATTAGTCCACCTCTTCTTTTCGTGCTTACTAGAGACCATATCGTTAGTCGCTTGGACCATCTATAATCTGGCATGCGTCTTACACGATCTTAGTTCAGTCCCAGGACTATGCATCCAGTGTTGAATTCAGACTGATTACTCCGGGGGGGGGGGGGGGAACCTATGGGAGGTATTTTTACCTATTCTCGTGCAATCCACCCATTCTTTTATAGATAAAAAACCATGAATATGAAGTGGTAATGTTTTCGAAAGGGAAGGAATTTCCCCCCGGTCACCCCCTGGATTCAACACTGTATGCATCTATCTCATTTAAACCCACCCTGTCTGTCAGGGGGATTAGTAAACATAAATTTAGTAATTGCTATGCAATAAACGGTGACCTATGCAAGTGATTATCTGGTACTTCAGATATATATCTGTGAATAGTGTAGCAACGGCCCGTGCAATGGCTCAGCGACGCCATAATCTTTCTAAGAATTTCAATATATAGCGCTGCTCTACCAAAATGGCTCTACTATTTTATTTATTTAGTATTAAGTGTAACGCCAAGTCAAAATAGTAACCACAATAAGAGCGCAAAGAGGCGAAAGCGACGACCGAACTTTAAATATTTTATTTTCAATTACCGACAAAATAATAAAGTCCGCGATTTGAATATAACACCTTCGCTTATTTAATTAAATACATAAATTTATCTGTCCGCCTTCGCTTGCCTTAAGACCCCTTTCTTTTGTTAGTAGTCCCCGTTTTCTTAAGTTGGGCACAGACCCGGCTGATCGAAATGATCGTTTAATGAAAGTTTTTCTGTCGCCGGTAAATCGGGGCTCACGTTGCGCAATAAATTTCGGCACTCTAGTCCCGCATGTATATCCGAATTATAGATATCTAAACGTATTAACTGCTTAGAACACCGCTTAAACCAATTAGTCCTGAATAGGTAATAGAATTAAATTGTAATCTACTCTATTACGGCGGTCGTGCAGTATTCAACGCGATGGGTGCACCGCGCTCCAAAGAAAATTATTGTTAGCGTTGGGATTATTATTACGGCTTTATTAAAAACGATTGGGCAAGCTTCATCAACTTCCGGCGTGTCGAGGAAGACCAATTTCGAGGAGTGAAAAGTTTACTTAGCCAAATTGGGAGCCATGTTTATCGGTAATCTGAATACATTTGCTCGAAATGCCGGCAGTACGATTAGTTTGCGTGGTCATTAGTTAGAAGCGTGCAATTACTTTATAGTAACGATATAACTTACTAACAAATTTACAGATCCAGAGTGCAATAACTTTGATGAAACGGGACCGGCTACGTGACTTTAACATCTTTGTCACATAACCCTTTACGTCGATTAGATGTTTGCGCCAACTATGCGACCCTATTAATAAAGGCTCGTAAATGTATAAGCTCGGATAACGCGCGGTGCCGATAAAAAAGGCTCAGGAGCGATTAGCTGCTAGTCTGATCCGAATATTTTTTTATTGCCGGCATTCTGAAGCACACAGCTGCACGCGGATATGAGACGAGCGGAAAGATAATTATCCGCACAAGTCGAACAAATCCGGCAGGCAAATACTGCAATTTAATTTAGACGGCCGCGTTTGAGAAAAGTCTGCAGGCACACGCGAAAACAAATTAAATTATCTTGCCTGACAACAACACTAAAGATATGGAATTTAGAATATACACACGATGCTGTATTTAGATGACTATTCAGCCCTTAGTCTTTTCAAAGGCGCTCGCTCGCCCCGCATTTAAGTTCCATTTACTGCGTTTTTCTCCCTAAACGACCTTTTACCGACGGATCTGCGTTTGAATATGTAAACGTTCGCCGCCAATTAATTTTGGCTAATGATAGTACTGGAAATTCGATATATTTTTATGACAACGGTGGTGGACCTAACTGTCCCAACAATAAAAACGGGAATTCTGATAGGACTAAGTGAAAAGCGTTTGATGTTGCTGTAACCAGATGCTGCGAATGTAATGGATACCAGCATCGTTTTTAATATGTGGCGGTCTTTGTAATTCTAAAATGCGCCACGCAATTTACATGTAAATGGGCAATATACCGATAATTTGCTACTTCCAGTTGATATCGATAACGACATGCAAACTATAATTCTAATGCAAACAGCAGACAATTGTTAATGTAAGAACTACGTGGATAGAGACCAACATCCTCACGTTAAGATTGCTTGTGTATCAAAGTATGTGAGAGACTATTTTTGTATAGAACCAGCAAAATAAGCACAACTTTGATTTATAAAAGGCTTTAATTATCAATAACATGATGATACACAAAGAAGTTCCCGGAAACTCTTAAGGCTTAGTGGATAATAAAAGACGGCTATGTGAATTTGTTAAATCGTTCCATTATTTATTAGTAATATTAATAATTGTACATAGTTAGAGTAAGTCGGTTAAAAGATGTTAGTTCTGGTTAGTTTTTAGCACTAATAATACCTTAAAATATAAAAATGTTATCATAACATGTCGTTCATGAAATGGTTTACGATTAAAGATTCTCCAGCTATATCACATCGGAATAGGATAAAATTAAATTTAAATGTGGTCCTTGAGTTTCGTAACATAACTCTGGACTTAAATGTCATTTTATATGCCATATTTGACTAACACAACCAGAAACAAGTTATCGTTATAAGCGTGTTGTAAGATAGAAAAAAAGATGCATAGATAGGAAATTTGAGGCGCTCAAGCTTAAATTAATGCCATTGTAAGCCTAGAAAGGTTTTTAATAACAAAAATTGTAAAATAAAATGCATTTAGCTGTCATATCTATAAATCACTATGATTCATACAATTTAAGAGATCTCTTATACATTTGCGTATAGTTGGGAAATAGTGCGTATTTTCTTAATTTTCTTAATTCTGTGAGCAACTGATGGTGTAGTTTATTTTTTAGTTAGGTAGCATTAATTAAGTTATTAGTATTTCACTCCTTTTCAACCATGTGTTTTGTGCCTCATTGGTTAAAATTTATTAGGTCATATCTATTTCGACCAATTGAATCAACTGTTATAAACAAAAAACAGTCTGCATATAAACTTTTGAGGGCTGAAGTTTAATAAATGTATTATTTTGCCTTTTCTATATAAGTTGTACAAACTTGTTGCTTCAAGAAACAAAACAGAGTGTACAACAATTGTCAACTAGAAATTTGTTTGTGTTTGCTTATGCCTGAAACATGACAGTTCCATAGAAGTTATTTAGTGTTTAATTACACATATGGTAATGCACAAAGAAGTAAATCTTGGAATAGATCAATTGGGAGAGCGGATCGTTGAATGATAGGAGAAGATTCGGTGTTTACCTGAAAAACGATAAGCAAGAGTAAGAACATATCAAACATTATGGCAAACCAAGATTTCCTTAAAGCTGATAAAAGGGTCCTAGGCAATAGCAAAACGGATTTAGTCTATCCCAACACAGTAAACCAGAGGTTATTGGAGCAGTACTACAGCAGAGCGTTCCTTGAGCTTCGATATCGTGGAATCAAAATCAACATACAAGCAGTCGATGCACCTGAACCTAGATATGGGAGTTGCGGCTACGGGGTGTGAATATGATCGCTGGTAATATAAAGTAGAACCCGGTAGATAGAATTCTGAATTTTATTTCATTCGTTTAGGTGAACAGAAGAGGTGTGCTATCATTTGTGATATTCAATTTATACAGCCTCTCATTGCTTTGTGCTGTATCTAGTTCGGCATACCATACCAGAGTAATTGCTTTTAGAATTATTTAATATTACTTTACACATCATATTTTATTGTCACCCCAACGTGGGGCTGTAAATTAGCGCTTTGGCCAACAGATACTATTAACATAAAATGTACACAACATAGCATATAAAAAACACATATAAACAATTGAATCAAGATCAAGATATAATATACTACAGGCAATTGCGAATTTAACAACTGCATCTCGTGGAAATGTGAAAATGGCATAAGTAGAACAGCACATTATAAACGCTTCAATAAATATGTGGCAGATTTTAGAAACTTCAAATGTTCTTGGTTGTGGATTTGCCTGATAACCTTAGAAATTTAAACGAAATCAATGATTATTTTATTAATATTAGTCTCTCCTTGATTAAAACAGTTGATGCACTGATCTCATACTATAATAATGCTGAAATACTTAAAAATTCTATTTTTCATTCATTCTTGTAAATGAGCTACAAATAATAAATGTCATTAAATCGCTAAAATCCGAAGGCCCTAACTTATGAAACATATTTTGAAAAAATGATAAATCTTTACTGTTACTATTTCACCAATAATTTCTAAAATAATTGAAATATTCGTTGATAACAATTGCGAATTTTTTTGTATCAAAATAAGTAGTATCAATCTGTTTTAAAAAAAAAAGTGTAGCTGAGAAACTGCTCTATAGACATAGTAAAATAAACTAATAACAATAAGTTAACACTCTGAGCACTTATTTACTATTCAAAGGTGTTTGATACCATTAATCATAATTTACGTTTATTGATTTTATATCACACCGGTTTAGATGAAATTGCAGTCAAAGATCAAAATCATGACAATAGGGAACTTGACAGTTATCGATGTATGCCTCAAAAAGCAAAATTGTTTTGACTTAAGAGTGCCTTGTTTGTCATTACTGCTTATCTACGAAAATATTTGGCGTGCACTTTAATACTACATTTCTTTTTCACGACTGAGCGTAGACATGCACATCAATCATCTCTTGTCTGCCTATATTTTTAATGATATTGTGTTTCGTAAGAAATTTATTGTAGGTAGCATATCAACATCAAGTCGAATTTTAGGGATGGCTTTTACAGCTTTCTTAGAAAATACATAAAGTGAGTGAAATAGGTTTTTAATTCTGCATCTACCACTGATGCTCTGTATGAAACGAGAGGTTAACCACATCGAAAATACTTTTAACCAAGCCGGGCCAACGTATTGTTTTCCTATCTTGCAATTGTTATCAATCTATACTGACATTTACCAGTGGATCGCTGCCTGTAGTAAAATATCTGTCAAACGTCTCCACGTTTCTATTTAATATTCAAGTAAATCAAGTATTTTTCTGAATTGCTATGGATTAGCAATCAAGGCAATGTGTTTGCTCTAATCATTAACAAGATGCAATAGCAACTGGAAACCGCATGAAGGATGTATGGCTGCTTTGATGGTTTTCTATATTTACAGGATGTTAGGTATGGTGAGTTTGCTCTGTCACCGATGTGGATTTACATCACATTGAAACTACCACCGACTTAGTTTACTGTCGGCTTTAAGAATTTTTTGAAACATATATGAAATACCACTGAACTGAAATACCACCGACTTGGTAGTTACATTGGACTGAAACTATCACCTAGGAAAACTACCACCGACTGGTAGCAGTTGCAATACATGTTAAGCGAACGACCACGAACTTGCATTTCTTCCAAAATTAATACTTTTGGCAGCAATTTTTGAAGTAACTAACACTCCAAAGGCTTCAAATTTTGTCACATAATTGTTTATATTGTAATAAAATGTCAGCATTATGTTTTAACTTCTATATAAAATTGAATTTCACCAAAACGAGCCTGCCACTGGATTATTTAAGCAACGACAAAAATTATTTTGCGGTTGCCACGTAATACAGCCACCGTGACGATAATTTTATGTTTATTAGCAAGTGCAACTAACGCCTGTCGCTTAAGCAGATTGTTATGTTGCAATTGTAATATTTGCCAGGATGCGGATCGCTACCTATTGAGTTTACATCCGATTGAAAATAACCACCGTGTGGCCTACCACAGATACGGATTACTATCACACCAATTTACTACCGGCAAATTTGTAGGATTTTTCATCGAACGGAAGATCACCGATTAGCTTGCATTGCAACATAACAAGCTGCCTAAGCGATTGGCTTTAGTTGCACTGCAAGCGTACCTATTGTTTATCTTTTTTTCGATGGAAAACTCTACAAATTTGCTTCAGTTGGTAGTAAATTGATGTGGTAGTACTCCGTATTGTGGTAGGCCACTCGGTGGTTATTTTCAATCCGATGTAAACTCAATCGGAGGTGATCCCCATCCTGGCAAATATTAAAATAACACAAAATATTATGCTGGGGCGTCTAACACAATTGCGAGAGAGGTGGACAAAAATCCAAATGGGTGAAAATCTACATAGGTGATATCATATACAACCCTGCTTCAGTACAAATGAGAAATATATATATAGTTCTAATTGCCCCATCTTTATTACAGTACTGGCTCATAAAATCCAAATTGGAATAATATAATATGTATGTTCTTGGTCGTAATATTTTACATTTCAATGTGTTTTGTGGGTATGTTTTTATTTTGGACTGATATGGGTCACTGTGAATTTAATGGTAGCCTTGATAATTTTTCAACTGCATAATTTCTTATCAATAGTTTTCTGTCCCAGGTTGAATTTCGGGCTCGCTATAATTTCTCTTTAACTTTCGTCTTGTGTTGTATTATATTTAGAGTCCGTCAAATGCCATTTTCCATGTTTCTTACTGTAGATCCCTTTAGGGCCAGATTTCGTATTTAGTCGTTTCACGTAGTAAGGGGTGGAATGAACCACATTTGTTGGTGCCATAAATGCTGTAAAATGCCTCTTTTCGTGATCAATGCTATATTTTGAATAAATGCCATATTTTAATGCTATATTTCAATCAAAATCAATATTATGTGGTTAATTCACAACAAAAGGGCTTACAAATTTCAAAATAAACATGCAGAAGTTTTGGTGAATGCCAGGTACTGAGGTCGATGACCCGGGGCGGGGGTGACCGCTCGTCGCGCGCCTCAACGCTCAGGTAAGCATCCCGTTACGTCCACTCATCAACAACAACCCCGTGCTCTCCCCCTTCCCTTCAGTGCACCTCGGATACTTACGTTCCACTCATTTGCCTTGTGTCCGTCGTGTTTATCAGATCACTTGCCTTTTATATTTGTGTTGTGGGATTTTTAATATTACTGGTGGTTTTTTGAAATAAATACTTACCATTTTTTATGCTATTTTGAAATAAATGCCATTTTATATGCCATATTTTGAAAAAATAAATGCCATTTTGCTATGCTATATTTTGAAAAAATACTGGAATATTTTGACGGACTCTAGTTATATTAGTTGAGTTTTCTTAAGTTCATTAAGCCATAGTGTGTTCACAGAGTAGGTACTATTTTTTCTTGGCGTATCCATATTATTATTCTCTCGTTTCTTTTAATCCTAAATATTAGAAAGCAGTGGGGTGGTTACCTAATTTATAATAATCCAACATTAAATTTATACGGTCATATCGAACACCAAAGCTACAGATTACCAAGAAATTTAAAGCAAGCCACTCTCTACAATGAATACAACTTCTACAACTCTTTTAGGAGAGAAGCCGCACTCTCTGGTTTTTTATTTGATTTTAACTCCCCCCAACGTCCTGTAGGATTGTCTTTAAATCCAAAAAAAGTTTCCGAAATTTTTGTGTTAAAATACATATTATAATTGAACCTACGGGTTAAACCTCAAGATCACCCGTTAGATGATATGCACTTGGCCCAACGTTTCTCCCACTTTTGAAGCACCTGGTGGAAGGCCACTTCCGTTACATTTTTCAGAATTTTCTGCAATTCGCTCCTAATCCCCTCAACTAACGCAAATCTCTTCGGTTTCAACTGAAGCTTTATCTGTAGGACAAGGGAAAAATGCAAAGAGCTAGGACCGGCGAGTGGGGGGATGAAAAGTACCTACATCTGGTTTCTTGCTAAAAGTTCTGCACAACTCCAACTCCTTCGAGGGAAACAAAGAATGAGAGCAGCGAAGCACTCCACTCGCTTAGCTCGGATGTCATACGAGTGCTGGATTCAGAACAGTTTAGACAGCTTTGCGCATGGTGGCAGACCGCAATACTACATCTGGTTTGCCCTCAACATTCGAATTTCGTGAAATTTTTGCTCGTACCTCGTACATACCTGGTGTATGAACTTTTGCCAAGTAGATTTCCTTTATATATAATTGAATTCAAAGTAATTTCACTTATATATGTATAAGTAAAAATGGGCTAGTGCAGTGTTTATTAATATTTATACAATTTAATAATTAACACCAGAATATAGCACATCATCTACCATAACGTACATAACTGAGCAACTTAACTGCAACTGAACTTTTGCGCATCTTTACTTTAGAGTGCATGGGGTCTGTCACTAGACTGAAAAATTTGTTGCCGATACCTAATGGGCACTCGCTTGCTGCAATAGTATCACATCACCATTTTCCAATACATTTTTGGGCTGTTATGTTCTATTTATATCTGTTTTTCTAAATACTTGCGTTCTTGCTCCACGTGAATGAAGCTACAGTAAAATAAAATTGAATAATGCTGGACATATTACAATTGGTGCAAGTAGTATGTACCAATAGCAGTTCTAATGTTTTCCCTAAGAAGCGCTACGAAACAAACTTGTTTTTTATATCTTAACAGATTTGAATCAAAAATCGAAAACGTAATTTGCTATGTGAATTGAGAAATTATGGACGACAGCCGCTACGTAAAAGTTGTCTTTACGTTTTCAATTGTAGGTCGCTATTAAAAAGCCACACGGTTCATGTTATTGATTATAGATTGTAAACGTAAGATTATTCTTTATTTTTACACAAATGCCATTCGATTCTCGTGTGTACTTGACCACTAACAGCAGCAGCTAGCAGCATGCACGACTTGACGCCTCGTGCGACAGGAACATTGAGCCGTCCGATATAAGCATGGATTATGTGCATTAATAATCACTCTATGGCTTTTAATTAAGTGCTAGGACTAGGTAATTAGGCTTCTGTTTACAATAAGACGAATTTCGACCGGAGTTACCCACCTTGGCCGCGCCGGTATCTTTGTTTGCTTTTTCTTTTCGCCGCTGGCGCTAGTTTATGTGTTTTTAAGCTAACAGCTACACGGTATGTACAACTTTCAAGATAAACTATCGCCGTGCAAGTCATATTTGTAGTGTTAGCTGCAAACAAGGGTTCCGGTTCCGAAATAAAACGTTCGGTCAAATAGTCGTAGGTGACAAGGTAACACATGCGTGTAACAGAAACATACACATTTTTAACGGCCCGTTTTGTTGTTCTGTCTTTGACTTTTATTATTCTCAAATTGGAGCCCCTTGTTTTCAGTATTCAGGACAGAATTACGGTAGGTGCTTTATATTGATCAACGCACTGTCCCCTACGCTAGACAGTCTGGGATAACGCCACTGACCGTCCCATGGCGTCGTTTGTTAAAGCTTTGTTGGTTATGCAAATCAGATGGAAATGTATTATCAGATATGTTTTATCAGGAATGTTTACCCCGGCAATATGCCTAACTTTTCGTTATCGGAATAATAATTATTTCTATCGGAATGCCCCACTTCCTACGTTCCGAATTCGGGGCCAGTCCTTGGCTTTGTTTCCTGTTGTAAAAATATAAATTTAGGGGAAAAGGGGGGAAAGCGAGCACCTTAACGCCCTTCTTTCACGAATTACCTGTTTCTGAAAACAAATTGTCGGAAAATAGCTAATATTAACATGAAGTATACTGAGGGTGATGATAAAATGATAATGAAAAGTTTGAGCTAAGTTCATTTCCTTGGTCGTAATAATGAGCAAGACATTTAGAATAAGCCGCACAATAAAAGTGGACTTTTTCCACCGCCCACGACGTTTCGCAGGTCTTTTACTAACCCCACCCTCTTGAAGATTGACTAAATTGAATAGTTTCATGTAAAAACGCACAAAAATTCTTTGGCGGGACTATCAGGTTATTCTCCAATTGAGAACTGAAATCGATCAAAAACTCTAGAATCGCCATGTGTGAAACACCAGCGGTAGTGGAAGAAGTCCATAAACATCTTACAATAGGCCACTGTCTAGTATACCAGAATTCAGAGTACAATATAAAATTGATCGTCTATCATCTTGACTCTTACTTTGTCTGACTGGGGACTAATTTTTCTCAAATTAGTAACTGCGAAATTTTACCATGGAGCTTCACATTATCTGGCCTACTCATTTTCTAAGGTGTAAGTTAACTGACCTAACTAGTTTCATAAAAAAGTATCTAGAAAAAATAAGTGAACCTGCATTGGATGACGAGAGTAGAAGCAAAACCCCCAGACTGCCCCAATTAAAACGCCAGAAAGAGAGAGAGTGGACGCAGACTATTCAAACATCTTACTTTTAGTAGGCCACTAGCTAGTATCCCAGATCAAAATAAAGTTGACCATTAAAAAATATGTCCCTATTCTTCATTCTTACTTCTCAGTGTTACTGAGGACTAATTCCTCTCATAGCCTCTTACTTCTGAATTTAGTAACTGCATGAACTTTTACAAAAGAGCTTCACTTTATAGGGCAAGGGTTTTTAGAACTACTCATTTTTTAAGGTGGAAATTACCTGGCCGAAATAGCTTAATGAAAATAGACTTAAAAAATCAGTTTATCTCCATATAAGGACGGGATTACACCAAAAATTCTTTCAACATTGTATGTAAAACGCAAGAGAACGTGGAAGAAGTCAATTAAAATATCTTAAAATATGCCACTGTCTAGTATGCCAGAGCAAAGTATAAAATAAAGTTCAACGTTAGAAAATAAGTTCCTCATCGTGACTCTTCTTTCTGAGTCTATCTGAGGAATAATTTCTCTCAGAGTTTTTTATGATTGAATTTAGTAACTGTATAGAATTTTACCATATTGAACTCATTTTCGAAGGTGTGAATTAACTGGACGAAATAGCTTCATGAAAACGACATGCAAAACTCAGTTAATCTCCATCTAGGGATGGAAGTAGAAGAAACATTTCCAGAACGTCATGTATAAAACACCAGAGAAAGTGAAAGAAAATGTCAGTAATTAGAGTACAAAATAAAGTTTAACTTTAGTAAAGGAGTCTCTTACTTCCTGTCTGACTGAGGACTAATTTCTCTCGAGTATATGTATATGTATGGGATGGGACTCGTATATGTATACAGCTGATTTAATAACTGATGGCATTTTATTATAGAACTTCACTTTATCTAGCCATCGTTCTTGGGCCTGTTCATTTTCGAAAGAGCTTTTTAAGTCATCTAAATAGTTTTATGAACGAAGGTGTGCAAAAAATCACTTAATCTCTATCTGAGGACGGAAAGAGACCAATAACATCTACAACGTCGTATTGAAAATACCAGAGAGGGTGGAAGAAGGCATTCAAAGATCTTATAATAGACCAGAATTAGAGAACAACATAAAGTTTAACTTTGGAAAAGAAGTCTTTTACTTCTTCGTCTGACTGAGGACTAATTCCTCTCAGTTCTTTACGACCGAATTTATACCGCTGATTTAGTAATTGATGAAATGTTACTACAGAGGTTCTCTTCATCTGGCTACAGTTGTTTGGCGTAGGACGTGCAAAAATTAGTTAATTTTTATCTACACACGCGAGTAGGTCAAACTCTTTCAGAATGTCGTATGTAAAGCATTTGAAAGAGTGAAAAAAGTCCATTCAATCATCTGATAATAAATCAGTATTTAATAAACCAACATCTAAAGTAAAACAGAAAGTTAACACAGACAACAGTATTATAGGAGACGCTGCTTATTCAAAGGGGGAACTTTGATTGGTCTCATTGAAGACTGAAGGTTTTACAGGCCTCCTGATTGAACACCTTGTGCAATTGTACTGACAAGCTTCATTATATGTCGCCATAAAGGCGATATACTCAATTGCATGTTCCTGCTGTGGAATACACTTGCACTGAAATTAAAATGTACAATATACTGAGAAAAGTAATTATTGTATATCTGGTTATTCACTTGTGCTCCATCACGAATTCAGATGTTCTCTTTAGATCTTACACCATAATATCGAGTTGTCTAGTATCTATCAGTTTTCAACGATTAACTACAGTACTTTTGCTCTAACCCTTTATGTTTCTATTCAGTTCTTCTGACATTCCGCTTCGCTTCTGCACCTATCTTCCTTTTTGTTCCACTATGTGTTGCCAGTTTTTCACCTTTTCCTCTGCCTTTCTCTTGGTATGCGTCCCTATACATCGATATTTTGGAAAACATGTCTTGATCTTCTATACGAGTCTGATCTACTTTACGGTACTAGTTGCTGTTTTAGTTTGTTTAATTACTTCATTCCTCATTCGGTCTCATCCTGTAGTTTTTGCATTTTATTTCTGTCTCTGAAATAATTGATTTACGTTTGTATGTCAAAGTCCAGCTCTCCGCTCTGCATGCTAGAATTTTCACCGTTTATCCCTATGCTTCCTGCTAAGGTGTTATTTATTGTCCAGTATAGTTGGTTTGCTTTAAATAATCTATTTTGTATCATTGATATAGGTGAAAATCCGTTTACCTCCTGTAACAGCCTTAAAGTTGCGCGCGGCTAACTTAGATGAGGTGGGAATGGTCTTAAACTGAAAACGCAGGTATTTGCTTGCGAAATTCAAATCAGCACTGCATTATTAGACACACTATATGATAACAGTTCCATTCAAGTTGCATCACAATTAAGATAGTTTTTTAAACCCGATGCCATAGCAAGATGCAGGATAAAGAAAAGTAATATTGATAGACTGGTTGCAATGTCAGTAAAAATTCCAAATAGTGATTAGCACACCCAGAAGGTGATAAGTCCAACATTTAAGCCCTCTTCTTAAAATATGTAAAAGCTTCCTGTTGGGGACTCCAACTCAAACAAAAAAAAATTAGCCGCAGTTTGGCCACGAAATCAGGCGATGATTGCTAGCTGCCGCTGGACAAGTAGAATCGGGCAAGCTTACTGAATCGTGAATTCCGATATCTGGAAAAAGCCGTAGTTTGCCACGAGGGCTGTAAAATACTCCAAAACGCAATTCCACATCGCTCTCAACAACCACTGTCCGACACACTCTAACTGAATGCTTGTTCTTTGCCTTCTGCCACGCGTTCTTCGGGCTAGTCTTGCGGCAAGAAATGTATCTATGCCTCTACCCCCTTCTCCGTGCCTTAAAACCTGTGGCGTGCATTCAAAAATTTCAGACCGACAGGGCAACATAATACTATTGCTATTTATTTATTCCATAGTAGTTCGTTTTTGTTTATTTAGCATTTTGCTTTTACATTTTTTTCTAATTCTTCTTAGCATGTGGTTATTTCCTACTTTTTACTTATCGTTACTCCGCCGTTTGTGAGTAGTTGAATATATGTACGCCAATTGCATTTGTCTATTTCCGATTTTTATTCTTCTTCATGTGTTTACTAGTTCTCTGGCATTTGCCCATTATTTGGAATAATAAACATACCAAGATTCAAGCTTAAAGTAGTAAACCAACTCCCCTTAGAGCCTTGTCTGATTGAGCAAGTGTGTGTAATTTTGCCATCAAGCTCCATTTCATATGACCATCAAAATAATCTGCTCAGGTCTATGTTTCCTGATATGGCGTGCACTAGGTAAACCTAAAACGGATAACAATATACTGACGAAAATAATTGCGATCATTACACATGTTTATTGGACTGTATTTTTTGACTAATCCAGATGGTCATTCTCCATTCACCAGTTTCTATTATTAAATTGTATCTTTGCAAATATTCACGGTTGCGATCCACATTTAGTAAAAATGAAGTAACAATCCCTAATATTTCTTCTGAAACTCTTGGTGCTAGTTGTGTTTTGAATTTAAGACGTTTTCGGATTTCAGAATATAGGTAGAGCACGTATGACCAGCACAAACGCTGAGACACAACCCTAGCTCTCAGGGCTGGACCACGCCACCAAATCTAACTTTGAGTGACGTGGCGAGCAGGTTTAGAGTTGGTTCAGCCATTGGTTCTCGCGCCAAACAAACTTTGTTATGCAGAGATTGCTGACGCTCCACATTTCACGATAACACCTCGGATATGGTATTGGGGACCTGTAGTAGTATTCTAATCTTTCCCTTGAGATGCATAATACATATATGTTCAGGTATAAGATAAATTATATTGCAATATCGAGGTGCTACGTTTTAAATTTATTTCCTTTAGTTCTTGTTTCTGAAAACAGATATAATCTAACTGAAGACTAATACCCTTCAGAATCCTGTGCGAATGAACTTATACCCGAGATTAAGGAAATGTATGTTACCATTGAGTTTCAAGTTATGTGGCCATCAAGGTATTTGTTTACCTTTGTGTTGCCTAGTCTAATATATACTTATAAAATGGAAAAAAAAACGTAAACCTTAATGGCTTTCTTTCATGCATTGCTTCTTTCTGAAAAGAGGTCGTCTGAAAATACTATTAACGAGAAGTATACTAAGAGCGATGAGAAAATGACATGAAAATTTTGAGCTAATTAAATTTCAGGCTCATTACGATGAAGTTCAATTTAATTTTCTCTTCAGTCCCAAACATAATAAGACATGCTTCTCGCGCTACATTCTCTTAATTTAGAAAAGTTGGGAAAGTAATATCGTCAAATACATGCCGGTTGTAAAAGTGGTCCTATAAGAAAAGTGTTTGGATACAACTTCGCTATTGTTTCATTTCGGACGCAAAACTAAGAGTTCCATTATCGTCACTGCAGAAAGTTGAAGTTGTATATTAAAGTTACAACCGACTCCTTTCGCGTTACAGCATGCAGAGGTATGTTGACTCTTTCATTTGTCGGAATGGCTCGCAACCTTTTCCTGTGATACCGGTTACGGCCGTAATTTGGATTTACTTGTTTATCTTTAAGTAGGCGTGAACAGTTTCTCATTAACAGAAGCTTCGTTCGGGAATTAAATTAAGTAGGTAATGAAGATCTCGCATGAATTTAACCAATAAATTTGTCCGACGTAAACTTTAATACCTTAACAACTTGATAACATGTTTTGAACGCCACCGTTGTTTGCTTCCCAACTTACCTTTATTGAACCACTTTCACCGCCACTGCCCCTTGCTATTAGGTCCGCAAGTTGTTTTTATTTACAACTCGCCAAGTTTATGGTTTCCCAGTTTTCAACTTGTTCGTATTAAGAACTTTTAATTAACTCCGATTTGTTTAAGGTTTCGATCTTCTCCGTGGCGAAACGCGTAGGCGTTGCGTGGCTTCAGAATTGGCCATTTGCGCGCGTGAAGAGGAAGTTCGTTATGTCGCGAATTTTCTGAAATTGTGCGAGCTCATATTATTTAGATATAGCTAGATACAAGCCTGTACAGCGCGACTAAAGGCTAAACTTTTTCTTTTATTACTGATGAGGAAAGAATGTTGTAGGGGTGAATGTGAGTTTTAGGTAGTTTCTTTCAAGTTGTCCCACTGTTCGTTGTATTAACCCAAAGTTAGTAGGACCGAATGAAGGGTGTTGGCTGCGAGATAAGGTTTGCTTTAGTGAAACCATTACGTTTTTAGAATGCGGCTATGTTTTAGGTATTTCTACGTATTGGGGCTATTTTACATACGAAATAAGCGGTACAGAGGATCCTGCTCACTTATTCAGCGTACCTTCCCTGTAACGTGCAGCATAAACAACGCGAATATCTTGCATACTTGCGGGAAGTGCATGAAAACGAGGTTTCCTTATATGACTTTTCCACCATCGCTTGCCTGTGCGGTCACAATGGCCAAAAATAAAATGGCTTTAATGAATATTTCGCTAGCGGCTTTAATGTTTTATCGATGTCTGTGTGGTTGCCAACATCAAAGTCGAATTGCAAACGTCGATGGAAATATATGACATACCGAAATCAAAGGGAACAGTAGCTTGTGATGTTTTGTGTGAGCACACTGACCTAACTTGTTGTCTTAACCCTCAGTTTATAATTTATCTTTTATCGACTTTATCTTTCCGTACTAATCTAGAATTTTGTGCCACATTGTTTATATTTTAACAAAGTAATTGTATTGTGAATTTGAATGTGCGAAACATTGAAACACGCGAGTCGTTTGTACTAATATAACGTATGCTTAATGGTTTTGTTGGTGTTCCCAAGCTTTGAATTCTAAAAAAATCGAGTAGTCGTTGCGGTAAATCCAATTTTATACCCATTTTACTGCTACTGGCTATATTTAGTTTAAGGTGGAGCTCTCAGTTTAGCCAGATCGACTAGAATGATAACAACACGTAAAGTGCATCATAAATTGACATATAAATATTACGCACATCAAGAGCAAAAATATATTCGAGTGCAATGTGGAATTATGTTTGACTATAAACCGCAACCACCAGTTTTTATATTTGAACGATTGATTTAGCCGATAAAATAATAATAATATTTTTTTATTACTGATTTCGACAGCACTTTTTATCCCGTTTCGAACGGTATAAAATTTTCACTACATTCCATTTGGAAAAAATCGAGAAAAATGGTCTTAAAATTTCAATATTCAAAACCAATGAAATGAGCAAAATAAATCTAGTTACCGGTGGATAAAACAAAAAAAAAACTAGTTAAATGCAAAATTAAACAATTTGTAAATGTCATAATCATAACAAAATAAGCGTCCTTTGCTTTTCAAAATTAGAATTTACTTCTAGCAAACTATTTTATTAATAAAAATGGTACAATTAAGCGAGACACAGAGAATTGAGTTTTTTATTATTTATTATTGTATTTTTCAATTGTTTTTTAAAATTTCAATAAAAACGAATGTGCCGTCAACGACTTTCCGTCAAACGTAGGTAACTAGATTTATTTTGCTCATTTTATTGGTTTTTAATATTTAAACTTTAAGACCATTTTTCTCAATTTTTGCAGATGTAATATATTGAAAAAATTATATCAATGTAAACAACATAAAAAGTACTACCAAAATCAATAATAAAAAATAGGTTGTTATTTAAAAAAAAGTCGATGATGTCATATGTAAAACAAATTACATAAGAAACTGAAAATGATCTGAAAATATTCCCTGTGGTTAAAATCGCTACCCCCTTCGAGATTTTTTCATCAAAATGAATATCAACGAAGTTGATGAATTTATCCGTTACTATATTTTCACACTGTATATAACAGCAATGAGATAGAATGAACAAAACACATAGCCTGACATAGAAAGAGATAAACACAGAAGCAAATATTTGAGTAGGCTTGACGCTCATTTAACATTTGTCAACTAATTCTGCCTACTAGAATATTTTTTGTATGGTTATTTCTTTCTTGCCCAATCATTCTGTGTTCTTTCATTCAAACGCATCGCTGTTATATATAATTATAACTAAAGCTGATAATTATATGCACTCAAATGTACGAAAATATGCGCATATATATGCATACATTTTGTTGATTATATGCACCCAAAGTCATAATATATGCACATAATATGCTCTAATTTTTTTGAAAGTAAATAGAAGTATTCTAAATAATGTAATAATTTTAATTATTTTATATGAGTATATTTATGTCTCTAATTTTTATTCAAAGACGCCATTCATTTTAACGTTTGACTATATAAACATGGACTGCCAACGCCAACTTCACGTTGTAAGCCAACATAAAAATGAGATTTTTCCTAACCCCGCCAGACTATTATTCACCCAACACTCGAAGTTCGACTCTTGAAATGGATTCTATGTTGGCTGATTGATACATTGCTTGTATGAGAAAAGTGGGGGTTGCTGGCAATCTATGTTTATATAGTTAAAGTTTTTAACAGGGACTTCTCCTTTCCTCTGCTTATTTCGATACGCGCACTACACTCCAGTGGCAGAAAGTGAAGGTATATATCTCAGTCGCACACAAAATTTTTATTAATAAATTTAACGAAACAGTAAATTTCACAAAAAAATCTCAAAAAGTTCATATACCTATTACAAATTATCGCTACATATAACCAAATATGCAAAATCCAGAAAGTATGCTCAAAAACGTCTAAATATGCAAAATATGCAAAATGAAGCTTGGCTTAAACGATTTCTTTTCACATAATTAGTATACATATGCAAAAAGATTCATCGGCATATCAATTATACAAAATATGCATTTGCTATATAATATCAGCTTTAATTATAACCCCATAGTTTCTTTCTAAATAATATATTATTGTACTTGTACTTTCTTAGAAAATTCGCAGATTTACCGTTTTATCGCGCTTTTATTTATGAGCTTAAACCTGAAATGAGTTTAAACACTGGAAACAGGTATCCCATTTCGAAGATTCCGTTTCCTGAATAATATTACGTCCGAGGTATTGATGTCAATATTTTGACTTTGAATTATATTTAACTAAAGACACTGGAGTTTATTATATGATACAGCAATCCGAATGTTTTTATTCTTCGAATTGGTCTGTTTTAATTGATTCGAATTATCGGGCCACTACATAGTTCTATGTTAGACATAAACATATCGTAGCATCAGTCAGTCCATAGCATAGCGACCAATACATAAGTTCCTTGGTTACCATCTTACCATCGAATCATTATTAGATTGAGTTTTAATTTGATATACCGACTCACAAGTCAAATTAGACCAATAATTTTCTTTTGCGGCATTTAATTACAATAAATAATAAATTAAGTAAACGAACACAAATATGTGTAACTTTTTTTAGCATAGGGTGTATGAAAGCTCTTGATTTTAGACCCCGCATATTTTGTATGACTGCACTGAGAAAAATGTAAACTTTTTATTTCTGATAGAGGAATATGACTGTTCTACGTAAAAATTAAAAATGACGTCATAGCTCGTATAATGGTGAGGATGAATAATTTAAATAAAGTAGTCTTGCACGAATCTTTAATAAATCTTGTTGTAGCTAATGGAAATTTTGTCATAATTTTTAATAATTTCTTGGTAGCGTACAATGCAGATTAAATCGTTTTTATGTTTATACGGAACCAGCTTTTATAATTTACTGATAATCAACATAAAATTAGATTTTGCGCGTATTTGCATATTTTCATATTTGATGTTCAAATATTGCAAAAAAATTCGCATCAAACAACAATTGAAATTCCACATTAAGGTCGTTTCAATAATACTAAGTACTCATAATAATTTCTTTTCCAAGAGCCCAGGACCAATATTATTTAGCACCTTACAAACTAGAACAAATATTCAAAACAACCTTAACTTCCAACTACAAAAATTAAGATACTGAAATAAATAATACGTGATAGTGACCAAATATAAGAGCTCCAGAAATATGTAATCCGGCTCAGCAAGGAACGGAACGGTCGCGTAACAAGAGAAGAAAACGACAACTAAGAAGCGGTAGAAATAAAACAAGTTCGACGTGAAGGCTCATTTATGAAATGTAGCACACCAAAAGATGGACGCTGCTTGCTACAGTAGGAAATGGGCGCAGTATTATTCTGAAAACGCGAGTGATCTTGTATAACAGGTAATTTACAGACTAAGTTGTAATAATTTGTCAAGCACATTACGTACTGCAAAGTTCAGATACGAGAATGAACTAGTTGAAAGCGGTAGCAACAAGAATGTCTTCAAGTATGTCAAAAGAAAATTGAACTCCACAGTTCACATGCTCGTTTTATAAAATTCAAACAATGACCTGATAACTGAGCCACAAAAAATAGCAAACTTGTTTGCAGATGAGTTTTCAACTTCATTTGCAGTAAAATCGTTGACGGTTTTCCCCCTATTCAATGAAAATCTGGAAAACAATAACACATTAGAAGTTATTGATATTATCGAAGAAAAAGTCATCGAATCGTTTAAAGAGATTAAAACTGATTCTTCTCCTGGTCCAGATGAATTACACCCAGTACTACTTAGGAACTGCATAGACTCTTTGGCTAAACCAATGGCACAGTTAATGAACAGGTCTTTAGAAGAAGGAAAAGTACCATCTGAATCTACAAAAAAGGCGATAAATTTGAAGCAAGCAATTATAGACAAATTAGCCTTACTTCGATACCTTGTAAATGCATGGAGAAAATTGTAGCAAAATAGTTAACAGAGTTTTTTGTAACCCATAAGATCTTGAAAAGTAATCAACATGGATTTATGCCAAGCCGTTCTACTGTCACAAATCTTCTCCAATGTGTCGACATGTGGACTAAATCCATTGACAGTAATCAGCCTATAGACGTTGTCTATCTAGATTTCAAAAAAGCTTTTGTTCCTCATCAACGACTGATCTATCAACTTCGGCATTACGGGGTTAGAGGAAAACTTTTAATGTGGATTCAAGACTTTTTGGAAGGTCGAAGCAGTTGCGTCAGAATAGATGGTCAGATTTCTAGAAAATTTCAATCGAAAAGTGGAGTACCCAAGGGTTCGGTGTTGGGACCATTGTTGTTTAACGTTTTTATTGCAGAGCTAACAGTGTTGCTAAAAACCAACGCCTCCTTATTTGCAGATGATACAAAATTATTTGCTAACCCGCTAACTGAGGAAGATAAACTAAGAGCTCATACTATCTCAGTCCAGAACTGGTGTTCGGAATGGTGCTTACCCTTAAATGAAAACAAATGCACGGTCCTGCATTTTGGCTCCAACAACCCCAAACTACAATATTCGTGAAACAACACAGGCATAACACCAGTGACCCAACAAAAGGACCTCGGTATTATAGTCTCGAGTGGTCTAAAATGGGAACTTCACACAGGCAGTGTAGTTAAAAAATAAACGGGCTAGTGTATATCGTGTCTATTGCATTCAAGAACATGTCTCCGCAGTTGTTGTCCAAGATCTATGAGAGTTTTATTCGACCGAAACTTGAATATGCAGTGCCAGTTTGGAACCCCTACTTTGCTGCTCGAGCAGACTTCAAGGCGTATTACGCGTCTGTGTCCGACTATCAGACACCTATCTTATGAAGAGCGTCTAAGAGCCCTCGGTCTTACAACACTCCGTAGCAGGTGCATTCGTGGTGACTTAATTGAAGCATACAAGATCCTGCATGGACACTATTCTGTCGAAGTGAATATCTTTGTGTTGAACAGTGATGAACAATTGCGTGGTCATAACTTTAAACTAGTGCGTGAAAGTTTTCACAAACTATGACGCCAGCACTTTTTGTCAAATAGAGTTACGATCACATGGAATACTCTCCCCAGACACATCGTCGATGCACCAACGTTAAATGCTTTTAAAAACGCATGTGATGCTCTAAATATTTTGCAGTTGACTCTGAATTTAAAATGTTATCTATCAAGAAAACATTTTTTTCCATTTATTTAACCGTTTTGTAGTTAATATTATATGAAATTATTTATTTGTGTATTCTTAGTTATGCTTACTGCTATTATGTGTATAGTTCTTTATTGTTTGTAGGTGTGTTTAAGATACAGTGTAATCGGCTATGCCGCCTAACTGTAATAGTAATCATAATAATAATTCGTTAGGAGATGATTATTACTGTTTGTTAGGCACCAATGGATTATTTACCCTAACCTGGAGATGTATTCGGGTGAGGGCTTCCAACTCAGAAGAATGCCTTTCACGAGGAGTCGGAAGAAGATGGAGCTTTAGTTGGTGGATGGACTTGTCTTACCTTGACTTTTTTAAGCGCTTATGAAACCTATAAGCGTGACTACATTGTTGCTTTGCAATGAAAATAGAAAGAATGTAACACAGTATTACAAGGAAAAGATATGCTCAGCGGGTAGGCTTGGGCGGCCCGTGATGAACTATGGTTACGAGGGGACTCCCTAAAAGGTGACACCATGATGATACCCTCTACAAGAAAGTAATTTTTAAGTGTCAATCACAAACAAAAGGCTCGTAAATATTGTACCTACGAGGAATGATGATGCGCATGCGTGAATTACACATAAATTTAATGCGGTGCATATAGAGTCATTTAACGATGCCCTGAAGGCACGGGCAACAGTGATTAGTGGTGATGACGGAATAACCCCCTGAGTTTGGCAGAAGACCTGATCCACTTCCAGGGGCTTGAAAAGCTAGACCAGGCGTTGAAATTGAGTCCGCGTTGAGAAAAAGTCAAAGCCGGCAAAAATGATTCAGGGCGATGTATGCTTTGGTCCGACTTAATTCGATTCTTGGAGTCCGACGGTATTTCGAAAGCGATAACGGACTTCAAGGGTGTAAAGCACTGTAAAAACTCGGTACTAATCACGAATATTGTTAATTTGTTCCATCTGCTAGGGCATCATGATACGGAATAATGTAAACCTTCATCGAAAAGTTACGACCGGGGTGTCTCGTTTTCTCCTCACGACTGAAGGGTCATCTGCTTCTGCGTTCAACGCAAAAAACCCCTCCATAGGTCCAAAATCAAGGGCAGCATGCATTCGAAAATTCCATGCGGAATATAATGAATATAACAAGCAACACGTTTAGTTCGGCAGATACACTGTAACCGAGGCGATAATCTAAAGTAGGTGCAGCACCCAGCTTAGAAAGACTAAAGATGTTAGAAGAAAAAAGCTTGAAGGTTCGTTTTCTGACGGGCGTGTTAACCTAATCTTTTGTGGTGTCCTATTACTTCTAATCAATAGATACAATGACTGTTTCCCCTCAAATAACTGTTACAAGTAGGTACATTTAACATAGAATTTCCGCTTTTTGACGATGCGCATATGTTATTTACAACGGTTAGTACTTATTATTTCTAAGGCATCCGCACTTTAGTTTGAGCAAAGTTTTTTATCCGAAGTAACGCTATTTTAGCTAGAAGACATTTTCCTGATGCTAGTTTATCATTTAAGATTATTAAAGACTCGTTTCCGATACCTACATTAACTTTTCTTGCGATAATTAAGACTTTCAATCATCTGTGTCTGAGTACCAATTCCAGTCTAAAGGTGACAAGTTTGATCCTTACACTAACCGATTAGATATGATCGTGGTCTAGCCTTTAGATGGCGGGAGGTACTGAACCTGTATCTATTTCATTTTAAAATTCTTCAAAATGGTCGGAGTTATTGAAGCAACGAATTTGCAACACATTTCTTAAAAAACAGCCCAATGAAAAACATCAGAAGAACAAAGGCAAAGGAAAACGCGCCAAAGACAATACTCACAGTAGGTGAACAAGGAATACTATCCGGAAGTTTTGAGAAAAGTGGCAGATGTAGTGAGAAAAAAGCAACCTTATTTTTGCGAAAGAGGTGACTGGCAGCTTCACCAATGCAGCGATTTTGCCCACTCATCTCCTTTTATCTAGGATTTTCTGGTCAAACAACTCATTCTAAAAGTTCGTAAGCCTCTGTACTGCCCTGACATGAGATTTCTGGCTGCTCTCAAAATTGAAACTGTCCTTTAAGGGAAAGGAGAACGCGACAAAGCAGCTAAAGGCGATTCTAAAAGCTGAGAAGATAGAGTGCTTGCATAAGGCGTGTCTTCCCAAGCTCCGGTGTTCTAGAGAAGCTAATTATTTCTCTGTATCGGTAAGGTCGGAGAATGTAGAATATTGTATTAATATTCAAAGAAGGGAGTACCTACAACAGTAACGAATATGGAATATATGTTGATAACATATCCAGAATAGCATGAGACAACAGCACCGAGAATGTGAAGAACTGAACGACGTCCCAGTCTACTACTATCGTCATCAAATGAAGCTTGATTTAAATAATTTGGAGTAGAAATAAGAAAAAAAAGTTATAATTCACGTATTTACGGTGTGGCATTAAAAGTGTAAATTTGTAGGGGAGAATGCGGTGTAAATGCATGCTCCCAGTGATTTGATTGAAATGTATATAATGCATTTCTACCGATGTCAGTTTAGGTTTTCAAAGTGGAGATAGTAAAAAACAAAGAACAAAACTCACGTCAAATTTGGCCGACGAGGAATTTACTGCATATCCAATCTGCTGGCATTTACCACTTGAATTTTTTAATTTGACCACACATGCAGTATCATCGGCAGTTAGCGCGCTTACATCCAATTAATTCCAATATAGTTTGCAATTTTGCGGGATTTATTCGAATTTCTGCTTGCATGCCGATATTTGTTGTGGGCTGAACCCATTGTGTTGAAAAATTTATGCGGCGACTGATGCGTCCTCAAAATGCGATAAGGGCACACTTATGGCATCTTGATAAAATAAACAGTTCCGGTTATTCCTTTTTGGGGAGATATACGAGCCCCGTTTAGAAGACGTAATTCAAGTTTTTTGGGAATATCAGCGGTGCATTGCTCTCACTTACCCATTCAAACGTGTGCTTAAAAGCGAACTGTGCGAGATGATGGTGAGGACAATAGCGCTCGTGAGTGGAATACTGCTTGGTGTTTGGTTTCCTCTTGTCTTTAACTAATGTGGTTCAAAACAATTTGTCGCATAGGGTTTATATCCTGTAGGAGTACATATTCCCGACACAATGGTGGCACTTCTAATTTTCACGTATAATCGTTTTTGGGAGTAACTCGGTTGCAGCACTCTCGCAGTTCCCATCTTACGTCTAGAACAGTTAGGATTGATTCTTAAAATTGAATGGTTGTCTTACCAGCGACGAAAAACAGAAGCTATAAAACCTTCCAATTGTGGCTGCTATGGAAGGGTGCAACAATAAATTCGGGGAAAGCGTCATTATATTTTACCCCTCTGTTATCAAATAACGAACACCACAATAAATGTGAAGTGGTCATGGATATACAACCTACTGATTATCTAATCCAGGTTAATGTGTGTTCAGGCAGTTGCATATGCATAAGTGAAGTCCAATTACGGCATGTAATACGTCGATAAAGGCTTTACTATAGCGCATTTTTGCTTTTTCAAGTCAATTATCCAGATATCCTATTAATTCAGTTTTGTTTATTTATTCAGCTAACGTTATTTTGAATGGCACTATATGGTGGTTAATAATTGAGTATAATTCAGATAATAAAGCTTATGTTTATTTCCGTTTGTGTATGGCGGGGGTTCCTGGGTTGTAAGGGTTGCGGATATTGATCAAGTCGAATGCGGAATTAATTTGGATTTGATGGCATTTAGAGGGGCTAGTATCAAATTATTGTACGTAACTGATAGATAGAAACTGTTTATCGACGCTTTGGAGCATGTATCGTTAAAACTTACGGCACGTAAAAAGTGTAGACAAATACTCTGTTTCTGTGTGTGTATATTAAATGCGGATAATCTTCAGCATTGCAGAAAAAGGCTGATCTAAGAAGTTTAGAGCTTAAGACTGCAGAAAATAGCTTCAGACAAAACTGCGACAAAACTTTTTAGCCAGGGGTCTACAAACAGCTCACGGACATAGTACTTCGATGAAGAATGTCTACATCCGGGACTGGCGATTGTCTGGGAAATCCAAACAGGTAAAGTCGTATCAAATTCGGAAGGAACATCAACGGGCAGCACTGTATAAACAGGGTTGGAGAAGTTGGGCCGCTCTCTTACTACATTGGAAGTCGTATAGCGTTAACTATGGTAGTTCCTGCAATTTTGTATTTGTATGAGTTTGAGTGTTAAATTACTATGTTAATTTACTCAGTTTTTTTACTTATTTACGCGTGAATGAAGCAACCAACTAAAGAGTGAAGCAGAATAAACCTCATGGTAGAATTCTGGAAGATTTGAAGCACAGCTAAAGAATCCACCCGACTGAGATGTCTACCTTCGGGAAAATTAGTACAATGTCGATGTAGGTTTCATCGTCCAAGAAACGTAATCCTATAAGAACAGGGACGACATTTTGAAAAATAGTAGTACGCGGAGTAGAATTATAAACACCATAGATAGTAATATTGTTAATTATTTTGGTGGCAGCTTTATTTTTTTTAAATGAAGATATGTAAAAATTATGTTAGGAATCGTAATTAGACAGAATTTGTTTTAGAATTTAGGCAAAAATTTTGTCAAAAAAGATAATGCCGTGACCTATTACCATAGAAATATTGGTCTTTAGTGAGCAAAATACTGGTACGTAAAGAAGTAAATGAAATGCTAACATTTCTAATAAAATTTATTGTCTATTTAAATGAAATTGGCCTTCAACGTAGATAAAACAAAATTATGATATACAAAGTTTCTTTTATCAAGCTATTATCAAGCCAGTAGTGGTACAAATACCAATGAACAGAACAGGGTTGGGAATGGCGCTTTGCTATAAGGAGGCCCCCAGCATTATAAAAATAGCAGCTAAATAAAATTGGAGGTAAAAAGACCATATATCAAGGACTTAAGATAACAACTAGGATTAAAATGAAATTTCGATATAAAGGTAGACATTTTGGAAAGTTTCCAAGATGGTGACATAAAAAATGTAGGATGAAAATGTATAATTATAATGAACACACAAAACGATGTAAATGACAAAAAAGAAGACCATATCCAATAATCAATCAACGTTTGAATAGGAAGAACTGAGTGATAATTTATTCTCGCAGAAAATAATGATGTCTTTATTTTTCTTCATTAAAATAAGGTATGCAATATTTCAAAAGTTGAGAATTTTAATCGGTGAAACGTTGACAAGATACATTATTCAACAAATTCACAAGGTAAGAAGAAAATATCACGGCGGCATTCGATAAATTTTGGAACGAAAAATTTCTGCAAATCTGACATTAGAACAGTTACATTCTACATAGCCGGAAATACAGCGGATATTAGGACACTCATATAGGGAACAGGAAGGAGTATAACGAGGAAGATAAGTCATTAAAGGAGCTGTGGCTGTGTAATAGAAAATGGAGGAGTGAAATGCATGGAACAGTATGTTACTGAAATTTAGGGTAAAATTTAACAATAATCAAAAGTGACTAATATCAATGTCCTAAGTATAAGGAATAGGTAATAAATTTACCTATTTGTTATAAGCAATAGTATTCTAACAGATACGGGCGCCAATAAACAACTTACTATGATACACTCCGCTGAACCATATGGAGTAGTCGATCTGCAATAGCCTTTATCGCTTGCAACACAAATCCTTCGTCTAATCGCCGAATAACGCACGCGATCGGTTTTATCCGTTTACTATTCTTAACAAACAAAAAGTACAGTATAAAATCAGGGTACATACAAAGTCAATGAATGAAGTTCGGTGATAACCGGCAGCATTATTATAAAAAAAGGTTAAATTATGAAACTGCTCAAAGTCGTTCACTGCTTAACAACAGTTTTTCACAAACATTTTAGATCTGGGAGTGGTAGTTTCTTTGATGTGGGCAATCCAATAAGCCAGCTTAGAACAATCGAAATATCTGACTTAGTGGTTTTGTCACGTTTTGGAAAACCCAGGAGATGTACGTCGGTGGCCAGAACGGCGAGTCCCGAGACCCACACAGATATATTAGAGCACACCAAAGTGCATCTAATAGAGAGCGAGGGGAGAGAGGAGTAAAAGAAGAAAAAGGAGAAATGTAAGAAAGAGCTGAAAATGAATTCGACTGGACATTAGCCCAGGTGAATACAGAAATAACTAAATTCTACCTCAGATGGTGGACGGCCAGCAGATGTTGTGCGTACTTCCAAAAAGTTATCAAATCTTGAAGGAATCACCAATAAGGCCAATCCGCTAGTAAAGTGTCACCAAGACAACCCAATCATTGAAATTGAAATAGATGACAACAGTGATGGAAGGATCGTTGATTTGTTCAAACTTTATTAAGTAAAAGAGGACGAAAACGAAAAGAACAAAGGAGATATTGATATGGCTGTGGATTAGCGGTATAAAAGATAAATCGCTGCTGTCGATATGATCTTCTTCCAATTCAAAATTATATCTGGACAAGTCTGTTTCAACAAGATAAGTACATTATTATTATTTTGAACATTTTTACTGCAGTGAGTAGACTGGTTTTATTTGATTAAGACTACTAGTTCTTGTCAGACTTAAAATACTACTATGTTGTTCTAAATACATTGAGGTCGTGTTTGCCACTCGTTTAATCCTGTTTAATTATTACATCACTTGTTGAAAATTGTCACGCACGCTTTGCTGACTCATAGGTTCCTCTTTATTTGGGACTCTACCAGTGACCAGCACGAGGTCATATTGCAAGCTCCATCTTGGAAAAGCGAATCCATCGCATTATTTAGAAGTGGGTCCGCTGGCGTGGCGTATTAAACAACTAAGATTATAATAGCGCCGTTTCCTTAGGCTAACACGGGTTCCTTAATAAAGCTTGCAGCTTTCTTTATGTTATAGCCGTCTTGCTTCAGTTAATCGTGCTTTCGATAAAGTTAATTCTGCGGCAGTAGCACCCACAACGGGATATTTTCCTATTGTATCACGCACAGGCCACGTTCTCATGTAAAAAGGCCGTCAAGGTTCCACCGCTCTCCAGCTTAGAAATTTCGAGGGCTTTAAAAATTCTCCCTAACACCGGCAGGTCTAAGAAAACGCATTTTTCAGGTAATTGATGACATTTGTTCGGTAATTGCTTTTTCATGTCGAATGTTCCAACTTGAGCCGAGAGAAGCTTCCACAAATGAGCCGTTAGTGTGGTGTTTTAATTATTATTTTCTATAATAAGGCCTTCTCGTGCGGTGAGCTCGTTTACGGAGCTTCGCGTCATCGCAAGCACGACACTAATATCGGCGTAATACCAACCTTCATCCAGTTTTTCTGCATATTACTTATCATTTTTACACCTGGCCGCGACCCAGAATTTCCTCGTGAAAAACGGCATTAGCGTAGTAAATCCTTAAAGTTGTATGTCGATTACTGCAATTTGCCTGGAAAATCCGTTATTAAGTTGGAAAACGCGGTTTGCATGTAACGTTTTCGAAATATGGTCATTTTTTAATGCCCGGAAATGAAGTTGATGAAACCGTAATTTTTCAAGTAAGGACTTTATAGGGGAATTTCAAAAAACCAGTTAATCACAAAATAAACATTTTCAAGATCTACAATTGGAATTTCCAGTGTAATAGTTGACAGACAGTTTTGGCATGTAGTTCTTTGTTTGTCTCTAATTAGCTATATTATTAATTAATTTAATTGAAATATAAGTTAGAGCAAAATCCAAAAATGCAAAATCCTCTGTTTAATGTAATTATTGTGTTTGAACTTTGCTGTCATTTTATTGGCTGGTTAAAATGTGACCCGTGCTAATTTACTGCACAAAATAAATGGTTGTATGCCATTTTCAATATTTTATGTAGCTGCAATTAATTTGGAAAAACGTTAGCTCAATAGAACAATAACTCTTTAATCCCAGGGTGAGTTCCTAATTTACAATTTATCTGGTGCGGTACTGTACACCGGAATTAGTTCGAATGCGCGGTAGTTAAATGTTTACCAATCTGTCAAAAATCCCACAAAATGGTTCATGTCGTGCAGTCAGCAGTGTTTACGTTAATATGAGCGAAATTATTCAAATCTTCGCGCTTTGGCGGCAAATAACATCTTTTGTATCAGGCAGGTATTTATTTCATGACGTTGGATGGACGCTGTCTCAAATTTTGCAATTGTTTTAACTGGACGCTTCGATACCTTCGTATAACCTCAAAATTTGGGACGCCTTGCTTATTCTTCGAACTGCGCCTTTGGTTGAGCCCTGAACAAGCTGGTTTCTTCTTTAGTATGGCCTAATCTTGTATGCCCCTCGAATTCCGCACGCTAACACACTTATTTTAGGTAAATTTCCTACCTTTACTGATCGGTGGTTGCTGCCGCAATGCTCGGAGATGACCCCGGTTGGTATCTGCCTCTAGAACGGCCTTCTCTGGTGTTGATGCTGGCGGAGGCACTCCTGAAGTCCTGCCCGATGCGTAGCAGTGAAGACCCCTGGCTCTGGACCCTTATCTTGGCTGGAATTTAATATCGGAATCCCGAACTGAACGGCTCCCGAAATCGTCGGAGATGCTCTAGGAGAAAATTTTATTTTTATGTTGCGGAAACAAACATTCCCGCATGAACTTTGACACGTGCACAACACAATAATATACTTTTATGGTTTCAAAATACTTATTTATTATGTAAAAACTTTAATTAAAGTGGAGCACAAATTTCACAATGGCAACTTAATAACTAATCTTTTTGTTTTCTTGTTTTCCGTTATTTAAAACAAAAACAAATCTCGTTGCTATAGCTACAATGCTAACGGAAATAAGTTTTGATGAATTTTAGTACATATTAGAAATAAGTTTGAGTACATAATTTTACATTTTCAAATTCCTTACAAATTAAAATATTGTCTTTTTCTTAATCTAAATTGTTTTTTTGCGCCACGCACATACACGTTTTATTAATTGCTCTGCTTTTCACTAACGTTTAATGCACTGATTATTTATAGAGTTCATTACTTCTTATTTGATTCTTCCCTGTCCTGCTGCTTGCTTTTCAAATTCCTTTTTCATGTCTTGCTGCCTGCTTTTCAAAATTGCTCTTTTGCAATGTATTGTCATTTTATTCCAGCTTGCTTTACCTTTTACGATTCCTCAGAAATTTCACTGACTAACTTAATTGAAATCTACGCTTCTTTTACATGCACATAGCCAACCTTTTTGTGTATATTACTTTCTTTCGGTTCGGCTATTCATTCTGCACAACCCTATTGTTTAATTTTTCGAAAGTCAACTTCGACCCCTGTGAAAAACAAGCTTTGCCCTTTGCGTTCCTTTTACTCAATTACTTTACTATTACTGACATCTCTTTATCAATGCATTCATTGTTTTAATGTTAAGCTTATCATTGCAACCACATAAAACACCCCAACTCTGTGCTTACTGAATTGTTCATCATGTTGCACTGCTAGCAGAGTCGAGCCGTGGGCGTAATACCATTACAATACATACATACTTACATAATAGTGGACTTCTTTTACCTACCGATATCAACGATAATCTATACCGCACGGGCAGTGCAACGAAGGCAATAGGTCGCATACGACTTGGGTTACGCTCCTCCATATCCAGACACACTACATTCAACAATCCTTAATCCAACTTAAAGTTACCTTAACTAATGCGTATTCTGTATGCTGTATTCTACTTCTTACTAGCAGAGTTATAACGTTTCCTGTTTGGTAGTCGTAGTTAGATGAAGACTATGCCCAGGTGACAACATGAATTGCATTTGTTTGTGCCGTATCCGATATCGAACATTGGTGTAAGACTCAAGATAACATTTTTAATTCTTGTACCCTCATGTTCTTGCAAGGTGTGTTCCCTGCGGGGGTGTCCTGATATCTTTCGCAGAGTTTGCGATCGTATGAACGTGTACAGAATATGTGTCTTGTTACTAGTTATTGTAACCAGATAATTAAAGGCTCCCCTCTGTCAAATACCGACCTCAGACAGTGGATGCATTTTTGAAAAACTCCTTCCGCCGCCAAGGTTTGAATCCGAAGCATTCCGAATGGGATGTGCTATACCAAAATTCTCATTTGTGAAAATACCTCCTATCAATATTGCCTTCTATACAAATCTTCGCATCTCTGATAGCTTTGTCAAGCTGGTTTTGGGAAGTTTCGGGAAACACTGTATGCAGGGTGTTACGCCATAGCATCTTGGGGTTTTTATTATTGTTCTAGGCAGATGTGTTCTTATAATGGCAACCATATTCAGTTTGCCTGCATATTCGCTATCCGTCTTATTAAATCAGGATCTGATAGTATTTGGCAGTATAACACATGTTGGCCGCCTACAACGTCAGGTATGAGACTGTTATCTCTAATTTTACGTGGTCAAACGGTTAGTCGAGTTTCTGTTCAGGCGTCTTCTTCTTCTTCCTTATTTTTCCGAGTAATTCCAAGTTTCGGCAAGTTATCTGTAGGGCTGGGCAGAGCTGGGCAGTAATTAATTACTTTTTAATTAAATTACTAATTTAATTTCTTTTTGTTTATTTGCCTTCGAATTGAATTACTTTTTAAAATGCGGTAATTGTAATTGGGAATTGCCATCTTTGTTAGAAAGTACTTGAAAATTACTTTTTAAAAGTAATTAATTACTGCATTCAATTACTCAATTACTTTCGTGTAATTAAATTACTCTGAAGTATTTAAATTACTTTATAGGCATTTGAATTACTTGTGGTAATTGAAATTACTCGAGGTAATTGAATTACTTTGTGGTATTTCAATTACTGAATTACTGACCTCGATAGGGTGCTAAATCTCCAGAACGCATAAATAAGATAAGGTCTTATTAAGTTACATATTAAGCAAATCGCAGGGTTTCCCTGCGCAATATAAGCCTAATTTATTATTTCCTCTGGCGAGTCGAATAACAGCAACTTCTGCATTTTGTATGACGCGTCCACGAGCATTAGTGCGTGTATCTGTAGCTTATAATATTTATTGCGAGAGACGCTAAGTGTAAGACGCTATAAGAATATTTGCAGTAAGTACATTACAGATTACAACACCTACGGTAAAATAATAATTTTAAATAGCTTCATTAGACGATATTGGTTCATAATGATTATTTATTCATTTCAATTTGCTTGTTTTAAACGATCCGTGGAAGTGTAACAGACGTTAAGTCCTGTAACAGACGTTAAGTCCAGAAAATTACGTTTTTGAGCGAGGAATTGAATTAAACGGACAAAATCCGATAACATTTAAACAGCGGAAACACATATATAAAATGTACCTAATTGCAAAATCCAATGTCTGGTTGATTCAAAAATGCATTATGGCGTACGGTAATTTTAAAACGCCGCCGCATAAGTTTACCGCATTCTTGCATTTAACATTTTGTAAATTATCCATTCTTTGTCGCTTTCTTGCCTTGTAACGCTCATATGCTGCTTTGTATACTGGCACTAGTGCATAAGTTTTATGGACTGCTGCAGCATGTTAGCTTAGATTATTATTAAAAACCCCCTTGATAATTACGAGACATTCAAATATTGGCTTCTTAATGATTTTACACAAAATTCCATTTAGTTTTTTAAAAGAACAGTGTATAGTGACCCAATTTACGTAATTTCAGATATTTTATTGCTCTAAACTTAAAATCAATAGGTATTATTAAAGATGTTAATAACATTTTGAAATTTGAAGTAAAAATATGAAAGCAACCTGACTAATTTAATTGTCGAGCGTTCACAGTAATTTTCTTATTCGGTGTGTTCAAAAAGAAATTACTTAAGGGTTGGCCATGGAATATAAAAGTATTGGAAACAGCAAGCTTTAGAATTTATTAACATAATCACTGTTGTTGCTGTCATAAGTTTATATTATACGCTGATATCGCGATTGAAAATTCTAAAAATTGCCATATTCAACCCTTATGTAATTTCTTTTTGAACACATAGTATAAAGGTCACTTGAATGTAAAAATGACTTCATTGTTACGTGCTTGAGCAAATGTCTCTTGCTTTTGTATCTAAAGTACGAATTACTATTTCAATCAGCCTTCTTCAACTAGGTTTATCAGTCATCTGTCAACTTTCAACGGTCCCTGATCAACATCAAATTGATAAGTTACCTAATACATTTTTAATAACTATTTGTATTACTAGGGAGGAAAATGTATCATTCCCTCCCGCAGATGTAGTTTAGTTCTTCAGAGTTTCCGAGAACAGTACCTAATCAATTTATTGTAATCATGCAAGGGACGAAATGACGTTTTAGTCCAGAGTTATACATACAACACTTTTACATTTTATGATGAGACTATCTCTTGTAATCAGCTGCATTCAAAAATATTTAAATATGAAGACCAGGAGACTAGTTGATTTATTATTAATAATAATCACATTGTCTCCCGTCTCTAATGGCAACGGCAGTCAATGTATTATATTCCCTCTCACTGCCATTGGAAACCAACCAGGGACCCAAACGTATATTTTCCCTATATCCCTAACAGGCGACAGAAAATGTCACTCTCGTATAAAGGGGTAAAAAACGCATTTCGAACAGAGCCAACAAAAAATGCTCAAGTTGCGCCAATTGGATCTAAATAGAAATTTGCCTTCAAACACTTAAGAAATTAAATGCTCCACCCTGTATACTTAGGTAAGTTACATATCTTCGTCATTCAGCCTCATGTTAAGCGTATTTAATAATAGATTATTCTACAAGTTAAGAAAAGTTAAAGTTTTTCAACGTTTAATTTACGAGCGAGTGATGCAAAGGGAGTGGATTAATTTATCACGAACATGGAAAAATCACTTTTATAACATATTCAGCGTGCTATTTTTTCTAATACCATTACAAAATCTAGCCAAAATTAAATTCGACATTTCTTCATATTAGAATTATTTTTTTAATTGGCAGTGAAGAACGTCGAAATCGTCAAATAAAATACGAGAAATCGGCAGTGAAGTAATCCATTGTTTTACAACTTTTTGTAGGCGGCTGGACGATAGGTAAACGTCAACCGACGTCAACGTAACCTATAAAAGTTGGTTAAAATGTTGTAACTTCGCGATTTCTCGATTTAAAAAAACAATGTACCTTCAATCCTTGTGTGGTTTATTTGCTTTGGCTCTTCGGGCCTCGGCAACTAAATACACACTCGTGATAAAAAGCTCAACTTTAGTGATAACTTATGTGGAAACTAATATAAAAAAATATATAGATTTGAACTTCCAAGTCCCTATACCTGCTTACTGAAGGGACTTTGTACTAAAGTATATTAGGTTTAATCGGTTTATTATAACCTAAGGAATCTATGAAAAATCGGTGTCCCATTTTTTTTGGGACACCCTGTATAATTGTTATCCTTGAATTTATTTATTTACTTACATCTTACATCAAAACAAACTAAAAACTTTTGGTTTTGGTGAACGGTGAATGTAGCTAGAAGATTTAATTATCAGGGTTACTATAGTTAAAAAACATATAAATTAAGCATTTTTAGATAACGATTACCAATCGACACGACACTAATGATAGTTGCAACTTGCAAGAAAATTCTACTAAATACAACTATATGACAATATTTTTTATTGAAAGTAATTGATGTTGTACAATTACAATTACTAAGTAATTGGTAATTGAATTACTATTTCCGGTGAGTAATTGAATCTCTGATAATTAAATTACTACATTGGGCGGTAATTGGTAATTAGTAATTAATTACTTTTTAAAAGTAATTTGCCCAGCTCTGGGGCTGGGTGATATATCGATAAATAGCGATATTATTTCCATATCGATGTATCGCTATATGGAAGTATCGGATATCTATATACCGAATATTGTTATATGAAACATCTTTAATTTACTTAGTCTTTTACCCTTACCGGGTGTCAAATATCGAAATATCAAATATCGATATATCAAATATCGATATATCAAACATCGATAGATGGAATATCGATATTTATCAATTTGATATTCATTAGTATTTCGACAGTTTTATCAATATATTGAGCAATATCGGAGATCTGTATATCGAATATCAATATATCGAATATTGATATTTATGGGTTCGATATCTATCGATATCTCGATATTTTTCGATATATTGACAAATATCGATATATCGACAAATGTCGCCCACCTCTTGTTATCTGTCGCAAATCGAATGCTGAAAGAGCCGTTTCTTGCTGTTCTCCCCATTTGTTGGACTACACATTTGGCACTGTGAAAAACCATATCATTTGGTACTCCGAGTCCGTTTTGGCCGAATTCTTCTCTTTAATGCAGGTGGACATTAGTACAGATCAGGGTTTTGTTTCTTTTAACCTTTCGTGTACCAGGCGTCGCAGTTTGCGCTTACCGCTGCGATGAAAACATCTAGCTTGTCGAATTACGTTCGTTACGGAAGTTACTTATTGTAGATCTTAAATTTGATTGCAATTTTATAATTATTAAAGAACCATAATTTGTTTACCAATTTCGCTTAATTTTAATTTTATAACTCCAAAGTACCCTCACTCGTTTACCAAGTTTCAGTTGCTTTGTGTATTTCTCGAATATATGTTATATTTTTTATTTGTCAATGGTAGTAAGAGAGTAATTTCTCCAATGTAAGCGCGCTATCTGACGGTCGAATAAGGAGGCTGTTTTTGTGATTGCATCCGTTTAGTGAGGAGTTGTCAATTAGGTTTTTATAAACTTCGCTCAAATCGATTCCAAGCGCTCTTATGTAGTCAAAACATTTTGTGCCTGCATAACTCGTATATTTTATTAATTATTAATTTGAATTCTGGGTTCGTCTTGAATTTATCGAACTTGGGGCTATTTATATAATAATTATTTATAGCTAAACTGGTTTTTTAAATTTTAACATCTCAATTATTTTCTTTTCTCATAAATTCTAGAAGTGTAAAGTTTTTAAAAGCCACAGCTAAACAAAAGTTTTATGAAATCCTGCAAATGGACGAGATCTTGACGATTTTCTGGTAACGGCCGGAATTTTAACAAATTTACTTAATTAGTTTGAAATATAAAGCAGCAATTCCGATCAAATAAATGGAAATTTAGTTTAGTTAAAGAATTTCTGGGGGATAATAACTAAAATCCTTTTAAAGTATTAAAATGTCTAGAATGAGGCATTAGTGTACAAAAGTACAAAAGTAAAACCTTTGAGCTTTGTATTTTGAAGTTCAAACGTGATTTAGAAGTTTGCAAATTCAAATAAGATTCTTAAAGTTTCCAAATTAAAGGTAAAATTATTCGATTTGAACCGGCACAATTTTAAATTGAGTAATTAACTTTCTAAGCTATAACTTCAAAAATCAAAACAATTCCGTGCTGTAGCCCGTCTAGAGAAAGCATATTTGTATAAAAATAAAAAATTACAAGAGAAGCCACTCGCAGGTATAATGAAATAAAAGAAAATTAGTCATAATCCATTATGCTAGATAATAATATAAAACCGAAATGTCAGACTGCAAATTTAAAAATCAATTTTGTGTAATTGAAAAATGACAACAATAATTTAAAAAACTCCTAGTAGTTTTTTGGGTTCTATTTGTGATTTGAGATTTGCAGTTAAATATTTCCTATTTAAATTATTTTGTATATTACAAGTTAATATATCTTGCGTCTTGAAATTATATTAATAATAACAAGTAGGCATGAAAATCTACAAAGAACGGAAAAAATCGAAACTATTGCATTTGAAAATTTCACCTTAACATTAGATTTTCTGCTGTTTACCATAAAACAATTAAGAAGTACATGTAAAAAAACACTATACAGTTTCTTGGAGGAGCACGTCAAAAAGCCAAGGATTTTGTTTAAAAATTTTCCTATGTAAATTTCCGTGGGCTAACCAACCAGAAATCGATAAGGCATCAAACTTTATATAAAAGATGTAATTTCTTTTAACTTTTAATAGTTGTGTTTTGAAGCTCGAAAATTCATGAAACTTTGCGTATTAAAAGCAGATTCGGACCCTTGCCGAAAAAGTTTGAATACAGGGCACAGAATCTGTTCCCGCATCATAACAAACTTTAGTTTCCTCGTATGGCGTCTGCGATTTTTATTTTTTGGATGACATGGAAGTAATCCAAATGCAAAAAAGCGTTTATTTAGTGCGGTTGAAGTTACCTATTAGAATTAATTCGGGATTAAATGTTACGAAACCTATTAGTGGAATAGGAAAATACGTATTTTCCCGAAAACGAACGCAGCTTTATTTCTTTTGCTTTGTGTGAAAACTATCACTTCCTATTAGGACAATTGCAAAAATAAATAATTTTAAAAATCAAATTAAGTTAAGAGTAAAAATATATTCACGTTTCTAATAAATTAAATAAATTTTCAAATAAAAAAAAAGAATCCCGCTAGGGTTTGAACCCGCCGCATCTGCAGAGCGATCGTAACCGCACCCCTACATAGAGACCGTATCTGCACCGATAAAGCCAACTACGCTACGGAGCCTCTTTTAAGTAAGTCCGGCGCGCCTCTCTTGAACAGAACGGTGTTATTGTAGAAATGTTTTTACTCTTTTGTGACATTATCCTATATCGGTCTTATTTTCGGCAAATGTAAAGCATGACCTATGTGAAAGTTATTACTTCCCTGTATTTCAAAATTAACCCAAAAATATACTAAATTTTATTTTTTTAAGGTGCTCACCCTGTATATATTTGTATGAAATTGTACCGGTTTCATGCAAGGTAGATATATAGTATGTATGCAAAATATCGTCTTCTTCTGACAAATAGTTTTTAAGCTATACTGCCAACAGACAGACAGTCAGACAGCCAGACAGACAAACAGACAGACAGACAACCGGAATTAAGAAAACCTCTTTTTCGTCATCTAGGGACCTTGAAACGTGAAGATCTGAAGAAATCTCGGAAGATGATTTTTTCGTGATTACAATACTTCCTTCGTCTTTCAAACGAGGGAAGTAAAACAATTAAAAACAGCTTCTCGGGAAAATGTTGAAATAGGAAATCAACTTAAAGGCAACTTCATATTTGGTACCAAGAAGTTTGATTTGATAATAAAAGTAAAGTTCGGGCACTTCATTCCATGTAGGAACATGGCCTGAGACAAGGCGAATCAGGGTCACCGAAATATCTTTTTCCGAAACCCAATCATCTGGTACACGTTAACGGCGTACTGGGTGATGTGGTTAGCATCGCTCCTTCGACGACTGCATTAATTTCCCTACTTCCACAACTGTAGTTTCGGTACCCATTTTTTAAAGCGACTGGGTGGGCCTCCCGCCAATTGCCAGATGTCGGGATTGAACTCCACATAGTGGCACCGCAGCCTAACGCCCTAACCGCTCGGCCACGCTCGCGTGTTGATTTGATAATAGATAGATTAATAATATTCAATTACACGTTCATTTTTGTCTACAAGTTTCTTGTATTTTGAACTGTGTATTTCGAATAACATATTTTAATGTATTCTATTTCTTTGCAGGTAATCAATTAGTCCACTACGATTGAATTGGTAAAGGCTACATATGACAGCAGGCAATGTCACCTTTATTCATGAAGAGGTTTGCTATATGAATAGATATCTGATTTTGCTAATAATGGAAATAAATATAGCACACATTCCTACTTTATGAAGTGTATCTCCTCACATCGCTATTTCGTGAACGTAGTTAGCACAATATTTTAAGCGATGGACAAAGAAAATATCGCTGAAAATTTAAAATAGTTATCAAGCCATCTGGTTGGACACGGGTTCAAATCTGGCCGTAGCAGAACATTTTTTTGGAGCGGCAATGGATTTAAACCCATTTTTTAAGTGAGCTGTACGTTAGGTTAAGGTTATTTGAAGGTGTTGTGTGTTTGAGTGCGGGAAAGTGTAATGCGACCTTTTGCCTTCGTTGCACACCCCGCACTGTATGAATGGTGATCAACATCAAACATTGAAAGAGGCTAAAGATTATGAGTGAATGAATAAATGTTTTATCAAAGTGTTGTTATACACTGAGCGTTATTATTTCAAATAAAATAGCTAACGCATAACGATATTTTCTATATATATTTTTAGTTATTTTAAAGGCGCAGCTAATACGGTACTTATCAAATACACATCCTTAATTGTCATGGGTTTACAAACCAATATTTTTCGTGATATATGTAAGCGATGTTTGCTCCAATAACTCGACGATTTTGGATTTGCAAAACAGGAAATAATCGGTTGCACTTGCATCCAAATATTTAGACTCCCTTCATTCAGGCGGTCACGCGCCTCCGACTCAGCCCCAACGGCTGTCATAAAGAGCTTTAAATACCTTGAAGCCTACCTTTAGCTCTTACAATAACTTTTACTCTGATGATGTAAGCTGCAACGTATTGCGAAAAGTTAGTCTGAATGGGTGTCGTTGTTGAAACGGGCCAATTCGTGCCACCTGTATTTACCTATTTCATACCTTTTATTAGATACACGATTAGTAATAAAGCCTGATAGTATGTGTTATGATGTCATATTCAAGTAGCATCGCATTATAAGTAAGAAACGCTGTGCAGATGACGGCGGACTATAAAGTCCCGAGTGCAAACGCGCTAGTGCCACGTGAGGGAATGTGCTAACCTTGCAATATAATTCGGGGAACAAAGAACAGTGGAATCGAAACGACGCTAGGGCCCGCAAGTGAACTCATTCGCGCTCAAGTTTGTGAATGGCGCGGGTCGACTAATTCGCTCCAAAACTGGTAAAGAGAACGGTTCGACCTTTTAAAAGTTTGCACGTGCAAACCGCAGAAGACGTGTATCTTTAGCCGAGTCCAAGGTGCAATCTATTCAGGTGAAATAGCACAGAAGCGAGAATTCGGTGCTCCAGTCCGACATCGCTAGAAGCGGCGATTGCAACCTAAAGAAGACACTCAACGCTGTTCCCGTTCTTTGATGAACGTATTGAAATAAGGTTAGTTTCTGCCTGTAACCTTGCGACGAAATAAGAAAGCCGTTAGCAATTGTAATAAATAATTACGCAACTGTTGGCAATGTGGTTGCTGCCCAGATAACGGGGAAGCGCCGGCAGCTAGCACCGGCAGGCATCACGTCATTTGCTGACTTGGCGCCCAGGGGTACAAAATAGCTACGCATCCTAAAGAATCGACAACTTCGTGTTCAAGCTATTCGTGGGTGCGGAATTATGTTATGCCTTGCGCTCGTGAACTTTGACTTTGCATGCGCTACTGAACGTTTAGGATCCAGTTAAGGCGTTTTCCCATGTGCAGTGCACAACTGCTTTATGTACTTGTTCTTATGTATATTTTTGTGTGTGTCTATGTTTTCTTACAGATTATATGTGTTCATGTAAACTGTTGGGTTTTTATTACCATTTGTGTTTGCATTTGTAAGTACAATATTTCCGGTGACAACAAGCTGACCTCAAACAATATTAACTTCCCCTTAGCTGCACTGATGATATTAATAAAGTCTCATAGCTCACCGACTTAATAAGCTAGGGAACCAGGGTATTGTAACGTAATAATTCAGTAGTGCGTAGGGCTAAGCAAAAGGCCGTGTTACATTGTTCACAAGGTACTCGATCACGAACTAAATCATGGGTGACTTGTTAGGATTGACAAGCTACTAACGAATATAATGTATAGAGAAAAACCAAAAATCTTAGATGTTTATTTAGGAAGACGAAGCCGTTTAAACCAAACTTAATTTTAATATTGACGGGTCGAGTAACCGCGAAATCATCAAACAGTATGCAATCGGAATTTATTTTTATTAAAATAGCTGAAAATGTTTCAATTGAGAAAAAATAGATCTTCTATTTTGAATTTCTTAAAACAAGTACATTTGTGTTGTATATAAGGCATGTTTATTATATTAGATTATGGAAATAATTGTTAATTTTATATAGTTTTAGCTTTTTCAAGTAAAATTAACCAGTGCATTTAAATTTATAAAAATTATCCTGCAGCAATGAAAAACATTTTTTAGTTTATCATGCTTTTTTAATGAGTTATATATTTTTACTTATCATTGTACTATGCAAAAAACTCATGATATTCGTAATACCTCGAAGAATGTCGACAACCGTGCCGCTCATTGCTTGGGAAGTTTGGGAAACCAAGCAGTTAAAAGATTATCAACGTCCGATGGAACAGATAATGGGTAGCATTGTATAAAAGTGTTGGGAAGTTGCGCCCTCTTTCACTACATCGGCAGACGCGTTAGTGTATTCGTTTGGAATATTAAACTAATTTTGTTCGTTTAATTTCTATTTCATTTATTTTCGCACATGTGAAGCTGTTGCTTTAGTTTGTTAGATATTATATCATATCATATTATGTTGATCAGCCTTTACTTAATCTTTATTATTATTTATCAATATTATTTCTAATGTAATAAATAAATAAAAAATTGAGCACGCGCTACATTATAACATAACTCATTTTGAATTTTATTTCCTTTTTTTGTGGCTAATTAAAAATATGATTATTTAATTATATTTTACTATAATAAAAGGTATATTGCTCTTTCTATATTTTATTCATTCGCAACTTATTAAACTTTTGCGCTGGCTAGCAATTTGACACTCGTATCTGCAGAGTTAGGTTGTTACACTGTTGATAAATTTAACTATTGTATGGAAATTGCTCGATTCTAACAAACGATAGATAGCCTCAAATTCTTAATCCCAAACAAAGCTGTTCGAAACACACAGAATTCAACGTATTTTGAACATAAATTAACCAACAATCAATAAGTTCACCTCTGGTAAATTATAACAATGCTTTTCTAATAATCAACTATATTGGCTAACCTGTAATTTATTTTGCAAGTGCAAACGGACGCCAAGCTTGTATTTACTTCTTGGAAAGGTTTCAGCTGCTGCTGCCTGCCTCTGGAACACGAACCAAGCCTCCTCTAGCTCCTGCACCTTTCTGTCCGCTTCTCGTAGCTCCCAATCTTGTTGAAGCTCAGCTTCGAAGAGGATCTGACAGGCGAAGCTCCAGGTTTAATTTACTCTGGAATTGCACTCCGGAATACTGCCAATTTAACCACAGCTGGTCTCCGAACACAAGCAAGAAATAAAACGCACAACTGGGCACAAAATATTTACTTTTATCAACAAAATTTATCAAAATCGAGGAGCCAAAAGAACACACAAGCCTTTAGCTTGACTTCCCCAACAAACCGCAACAAGCGACTCTCTATGTCACCATAGCAACATGATTTACAATTGTTTATCTGTGTACATTCTCTGATCTTAATTTATAATTGTTTTTGTAAATGTCATGCAGGAAACTCTAACCTCACAATTGGTCGCACTTTCATACTTTTAGTTAATAAACACTGATTAATACACCACTAGCACCTTCTTGTAACGTTCAGTTATTCTGAGGTTGCTTCTTAATGCTCTTTGCATTTCTTTGCCTTCTTGCACTGCTTTTTAACCCTTTGTCTGCGTCATCGATTGTTGGCATTTCAACATGAATGCAAACGCTGCTTTAAACCTTTGTACCGCTTCGAAACACTTTGTACTAAAGCGACTTCATTAGCATGCCGTGATGTTACACAATTAATCTGTCAGGCATCATGAACTTAGCTACATTTGCCATATTGAGTACAAATTTAAATACAAGCTGATCATAATCCTGACGATATTGTTTTATACAAATACTAACCTCTGTTAATTAATTACAGTTATTGCTAATCATATTTTATGTAATTATCAATGCTTACTAGGGACTCTTACTGTTGCAATACCAATTTTGGACCTATTTGAATCTTTTGTTAATATTCGTGAATTAGCAATGCAACCAGAATTGCGGTAAGCTCCATACCATTAGTACAATATATAAAATATTCTTCTCTCTGTCTCTCTTTCTGTTGATTTCCAACTCCCTCTATCCTGAGCATCATGTGACAAGTTTTTCCTCACTCTCTTTATAATATCACCATCATCACACCCAATCATGTTTAAATGTAATTGTTAATTAAGTTAAAATGACGTTAACAAATAAGGTTTTAATGAACAAGTCTCTGCGACTTTAACTTATTGCATCTCGAAGCAAACATGTTTGTAGATGATTATCAAGTGAATGAATTGTCATAGTCAGTGCCCTTGCTGGTTTCAGCTTGACAGGCTAGCATGTCTAATAATTTTTAATTATTTATAAATTACAAGCGCCGCTTGTGTATGTGAAGTATAGTATGGACAGTCACGCACCTCTGGTAGGCAACTATTTTAAATAACAGAGGTAAAATTGTTAAAATGTTGTAATTAAATTGCTAACAATTTATTAAGAATCTAAATTTATATATCACTTTTATAGCCATAGTTTTAATTAAGAGAAAGGTGAAATTTCCTTTAAAAAATAGTGAAAGACATTTCAACTTCGGCCTATGTTTTATTTCAAATTTAGCTTGTTAAGCTTTAGTAGTGAATATAATTTGGCCGGTGAATTATTATTTATTAAGTTTATTCGCGAACCATGGCGCACGCTTACCTTCTTTTGTGTTATGGTTTGTTTGCTCATAAAATTTAATTTGTTCATTTAGTTACGGAAGGTACAGACTGAACATTGGCGTAAAATTTTATTGCTTTCCCTGTACGTTGTGATAAAACTCGAAATTAATTAAAATTAGTTAAGAGCTGCTGCTCGCTAAATATAATTGTTGTTATTATTATGAATTGGTGACGGGCTCTAAACGGCCGCGTTTTAATTAGAGCTGCAACTTGCCGATGGTAAAAAATAAATCCTATAAATTTCGCGTTATAAAATCTCGGTGCCTAATGAAATTCTCGATGAATAATGCGGCCGTCTGCAGAAATAAAGGGTTGTATCACGTTAAATGCATGATAAACTGTTAGTTATATGCTACGTTTAAAAGCAGCATGTTTGATATGCCGCCAAACGACAATTACGAACTTCAGTTTGCATAAAGCCGTTTTTGCGCAATTAACGCTTGTAATTTACCGAAATATTGTCTCCTTTGCTGAAGCTAGAACATTGCCTTTTGTCGCGCCGAGATTAAAATGGAGTGACTATAAATAATGAGCTATAAAAAAAATCGGCGATTAAATAAAGAAGTGTAATTTATGAGCATAATCAGAATTTATATTCATACGCGAAATATGTTATTCATTAACATTACTACAAGTTTGTGTATCTCAGCTGCATGTATGCAGATTAACTTGCGATGCATAAACCTGTCATGCATATTTTCACTTGTCTATTGTTCTTTGCATTAGTAGTATTTTCCGGTTACTTTTATTTTTTTAGTTGCCGCTTTTAGAAATTGTTAGATGAAATTGATTTCTTGATCGACCTCTATCTAATTAATTTAATATGTTGATAATACATTTATTTAGAATAAATTGTGCTGCTTTAATTTTATGTACGCCGTTTAACAGTATCAGTTTTGGTTTTAATATTGGCGCAGTTGGTATTTATTGTCGATAAACGCTAGTGCGAGCAAGAAATAAGAAACGAACTTACCATGGTTTCAGCAACGAGATTTGTTTGAACAACCGGTGTGTTAGTGATAGAATTGAGAAGGATGGATACTTGGACCGTATATTATACGTCTCTTTAAGTAAAAAAAGATAGAGTTCAATATTACAACTAAAAGAAGGCAGACCCACAATCCTTGGACGAAAGAGAAAATTCTGGAAATTTCGAAAGGGGAACAGCCGTTAATTAAATCATTTTGAAATGCAGGCAACTGCAATGGCATATATTTAAAGTAATAATGGAAGTATTAAAAGAGGTTTACAGTCTTCAAAAATCTATAGTAATAATGCAATGGGTGCTGCCATGTCTACCAAGAACAAGGGTATTAGTTAAGAGAGGCCCAAGAAAAGGTCAAGAAAGATAATAAAGGAATTGTTTTAGAGTCACAAGGCGATCGCTTATTCACCAGCAGAAAAGGTTATTAATAGTTCAAAGAAGTTGCCTTATGAGATTTTCTTAATAAGTCAATTTTTTCAGCATTTTGCGAGGCAACGTATTTTTTCAGTAAATATAATGCTTGTATATACTGCCACCCGAAAGTTTCCTTAACACCTGATTAGAGCCAGTCTGAAATCGAATTCTGCTAGTGAATTTGATTGATTAACGAACCGATTTTAGTTCCTAATTCGTAAGTTTGCTCAATAATTCGCTGCCTTTGTGCCTACATGGATTTGATTGCCGAATTTTTAATTTAGCAACTGAAGTTGAGCGATATGGCCTATTTATTTCTAGCGCTCCTGACCGGCTGCATTAATTAATTAAAATCCGAGAGCCGATTCACAAAAATAAGCAGTCGCGTCTATTCTTTTATGAAATCAATTTTGCCCGCACAGTGAGGTGCTGACTCGGTTATTTAAACGGCTGTTTTTAAATTATCGTCTTAAGAAATTCCTTATAGCTGGTGCGAAGCGAGGAGAGATTTACCTAAAATGGAAGCTTTATTTATTTTATGGAGGTTGGGACAGAAGTTTGACAAATATATGTTTAATGTTTACACTAAGCAAAAGGTGGAAAATAAAAACAACGACAATATGTCGTTGACTCATCATCTTTTTGTACAGAAGTAGTATTTGTGTTTGATCTTGTAAAAAATAATATCGCTACAAATATTTTTATTTGATTGATTCTGTTAGGTTTCGTAAAAACCTGCTCTGGTACTAAACTTACACATATGAGGGCAACAGAGATACCCAATATTTATCTTACAGACCCGCAATAAACCAAATAGGTTTTTTAGTAACTCAGTGCGAAGGAGGTAGGGCTGTGTATTGGAAGAAAAAGCTCGATTGCGATAGCCAAAGCAAATTGTAATGGGGTTCCCACCGGCAAATTTCCCCTCGGCTCCAGAAAATGTGCTTCAGTTCGAAAATATGACTTACTCTTTTTCGCGATTTCTCAAATTATTTCAAGAATTCGCGTAACTTCATCTTGCTTCACAAAGAGAACAGATGACATATAATTTGAAAACAGCTATGTTAATATATGACACAACTAAAGGTTAGACGGGCAATAAATACTGTCTGTAGTGTTAAGTTACTCTGTAAGAAACCCCCTAGCAGGTGCTTGTCCGCGGTACAGTTCCGCGGGGGAGCAATATTGATAGTATGTTCGCTTATGACGTTACTGCACTCCCAACGGGAACGCACTTAAAATTCAGGTCATGCATCTTTCAGCTCATAAAACATATTTTTTCAGTTTAAAGCGTTCGGAGAGTCGATGGAAAAAAGGTTTTTCAGGCTTCCGTCGGAGTTCCTCCAAATATCCGACCGAGGTCGCGATGAAATTTCACTACCAAACTGAGAAACGGAATTTCAGATTTGTAGGCTGTGTTCCAATAACGTCAAAATTGCCTTAAAGGGCTGTTAATATTCCCAAAATCACTACCAAATCACGCAGAACGATGACACCCCAATACGCACACCCTGTTTAATGAGTGACTGTTACCTGCGCTAACTTCATTCCACGAATTGTCAACGTCTTCGTGTAGAGTGGTAAATGTGTCGGTAATTTTAAACTGACCTAAAAGTACTTGAATTACTTTGTAAATAAAGATTTAATATATTTATGCCTAGACAGATCACAACCAGTATACTTGTATATAATAGATTTATGTAAGTCTAATATTTAGGTGCTTCCATTTTTAGGAAATAATTAAATTCGTATAACCCCTGTTCTATTACAGGTCTAATCATACTAATAGCATCCGCTTGGAATTAGTATTTCCAATAATTACAATACATTTTAATTGACGGAGCTCCAATTTTGGTTTTTATTTCAATCTAATCAGTTTTAATTGAAATATATTTTCGTATGCCAGTTGAAATTTTAGAAAGAGGATTTTCATTTTCAAATATTTATTTTCAGCCTACCTGAACATTTAAATTATTTTAGTAATTAACATTTCATATTTTTTACTTTTGGGTTGCTTTTACATCATTTCGATATAATAGTTAGTAATAGTGATAATAGTAGTGCGTTGATGCTTTAAACATTTCAATTGTAGATTCATTAGCTGCTGTTTCGTTTTATAATAATGGGAAATTACATTTTCTAGTGTAGTTGTTAAAATCGTTGTTTAAAGGTTGTTCATATGAAATTTACGTCGGCAACTTACAAATCTACTTTTTGCTTCTTAATTATATTCGCTGTAGGAATTTTACATTAAGACTTCGGATTGAAGATTGAGTAAATGTAGGTTACTAGAAAGTTAAATCAATTTTTTATCCCAAACCAATAATATGCCAGTACAATTTTGTATAGAAAATGATCTACAAGAGACCGTATTTGAGGTGTGGCTGAAAAATAAGAAGGTATGCCAATATACCTGATGTCTCACGGCGTCTGTGTTTAAAGATGTCAAATGAGCATTGCTTAATGTTCGATGGAGATGCCTAATAAGTGCAACTCACACTGAATACCCAAATCACGCTTTGCTTTCTAATCAAGCATGTCGTAACCTTACCGCCCTCTGTAATTGATTTGAAACTTGGATGTGACAGTTCGGTTTAAAACTTTCTCGGTAGCAATTCCATAAATGAATATGAATTAATAACTAACTCTCTAGCAAATCACTTATAGCAACTGCTTGACCAAGTTCCGAACTGTCATATCTAAGTTTCAAATTAAATGCCTGTAGTATGCACCACGAACGTCTCTCATACATTGAGCAGGAAGAAAACATTTAAGAAGCTCGACGACGGAGGTACAGAAAGTTTTTCGAAAAAGTAGATTTTTTAAATTTATTTCACCGAAGCAAACGATACTATATACTTTAGATAATTGCTAAAGTTCTACAGCCAAAGCTCTGCAATTGGTATTTAAATGACTGATAAATATATTTTAATTAAGAATTGAGCATTTCAAACATATCTGATATCATATCTGTTAAATAAAGGGGCTACAAGTTGGTGAGTTTCGGCTGAAGCTAAAACGTACTGTAAACAGCTGTAAAATTATCATAATAATTACTTTGCGATATTGTCAACCAGTAAAATCCCCGCTTTGTTTCAAAATAAAATCACGTCACTCACAGAACATGCTTTCGAGCGCATCCTTGCGTCGTAACATCTGAGGATGACAATACAAGATTGTTTTTCATTTTTCAGGTCGTAATATGCTTTATTCTTAGTGTCGGGATAATTTCAAACTAGCCTGATTAAAAATTCACTCGCAACATGTTCAATTAATTAAAGCGAGGGTTGTTTAATTCGAAGTCGTCATACATTCCATTTAATAGATTTGGAAATGCGTTCATAAGCAGCACCTAAATATTTATAATTTAAATATTTCGCGAGCCAAATGTCCAAACTAGGTATAGATTTTTTACTTTGCTCGCAACATAGTTGCACTTATCATGATATCTACGTTTTTAATATAAGTTGTTGAAATGATGTCCTGTCCGTTAATGCTATATCGCAGTTGAGGGTATTTAGGGTATTTGCATTCATAAGGAAATCAGCCATTTCTTGCGAAAATGTTAGTACAGGTCAACAATTCCGAAAATCGAAATGTTTTAGTGGAGTGTGAAGCGTCAGGTATCTCCACATAACAAGGCTTGTTTGGCGCACGAACAGCTGACCCAAGTCCACGCCAGCACTGATAGTCAGAGTGGCAATCGTCAGATGTGTCTCAACGTTTGTGCTAGCCACACTTCTATCCACTGAAATGTTGTTTTTGCTGTAGTATTAATCTTTGATTGGAGTGCCCCACCCTAGACCACATTGGAAGCGCTACCTTCATTTTGAATTGCTAAACATAACTGACCTCAAGGGTTTTGGAAAAGAGATTGAGGAACTCTATCGTCGGCTTACATAGAAAAGTTCGTGCTCGAGCTTTGGAGTATATCACAAGTATATAGGATAAAGGGTGTTGACTCCAGAACAGATTGTTGAGGTGCTCCACTGAAGACGTTCCTGGGGGATGAAATATATTTACCGATTTTAACTCGAAATTTTTGGTCCTCGTAGAAGAACCTCAACCACTGCAGTTTGTTTTTTATTCCAAAGTGTGACAATTTGTGTTATGAGTTGTAGGGAGGTGTTTGTCAAATTCTTTAGTAAATTGCATCAGTGGGAATTGTATTGTACAGTTCTCGGGCCCATTTATAGGTCATAGTTCGTGTGTGTCTAGGTACCTACGAAATATATGGGAGTGTGGGGCCACCTTAACTGTGTAATTGTTTAGTCGCATGGAAGGAATACCATTAGAACCAGGAGAAGGGTTAGGATCTAGCGAAGATAATACTTCGGCAACATCTGTTGTCTGATAAACCACGTTTTCTAGAGATATTATAGGTAGGGGTCTATCAGGTAATTGGAAACATATGTCTTCTCGCAGATTGCCATTGATTTAATTACGCAGAAATTCAAACTTATGATGATACAGTTTCCATAGCTTGTGTTTTCGATGGATTTTCCGTAATGCAGATCGCTTTAGCCAAGGTTTTGATTGTTTGGTGATATGGTTGAGGTGAATATGTGTATCAAGTATCGAGTAAAGCTTTTCAGCCAAATATACTGCCTGAGATTATTTTAATGTCATTGAGATATCCACGCCAGTAGTTCTTTTTGTTCTCATGTGTGGAGTTTGTGTTGCGTAAATCTCTTTGTAACCCAACTGCTTTCAAAAGCTGTTGCCTACTAGACTATAAACAATTATTTAAAAAACCAATCGTTATTGTAAACTCAGCAATTATCTTTATAATTGCAATGTTTTATGTTTTAGGCGAAGTCAATGATGTCTTGACAGACGTATTGTGGTCCATATAGGTTCTTATGAAAAAAAGACCACTCCGGCTTTTTTCGCCTTTTCTGGTTGGTTTTAGCCGCTCTTCTAGATGCAGACACTGTTTTCAGCAGCTGCGATACGTGTTGGTCCGCAAGTGGTATTTCATTTCTCATCGCCCATATCTGGAAGGCGTTATTCTACACCACCTGGGGATGTATCCTCTATGGGTTACAGGTACTTCAAGGGATCAATTAAGGCTTATTGAAATCCAGATGTCCTTGGATTTTTAATCAAACAAATGTAGCTATTCAATGTTTTAATATTACGTGATTCCATTTTGTCCAACTGTGATTTCTTATTATCTTTTGAGATTTTAAAGAACTTAGCTTCTATTTTCTCAAAAAAATATATAGATATGGGGTGGAGGGGTATGAAACTTAAGCTCCGACACTGCAACCCAACGTACACATATCGTGACAAGTCGGATACTCAATATTTAACAATACAGCCTGATTATTTTATTGTGTAACAATTAGATAGGCAACTCATTTAACACAATCACGGTTTTTACAGGTAAATCTTGATTTTGCTTCATTTTTGTTAAGGACAAGGTCTGGGCATATGGAGTGAAACCACGCATTTTTTCAAATATAGAGAATTATTTTAATATTAACAGCTACCTGTGAAAAATCACGAGCTCGTTAAATGTGTTGCCTAGCTAGTTGTTACAGGATAAAATTTGCAGCCTGTAGAATCAGGGTGTGTGACATTTTAATGAAGCCTTTTCTTGATCGACTAGTTGCAACCCATCTCAAATTATTCGCGATCCAGAGATATATCTATAGGGCGATTCCCTTAGATTGAAATTAACGCCCAAATTAAAAATTGAAATTAAATTTTTGGCCGGTAACCGTAATTCCGTAGCTTTTCTGCACGTTGTGGAAACGTCACCGAGCGGTATCGTTTAAGATGACGAACAATTCGGAGTCGTATTTCTGGCTTAACGAAACCCGTTTTCGTTTATAGAATAAAACAACGTTGTGTATTGTTATTAGAGTGCAATTTAAAGAATTTCGCGTCTTCGCGCGAAATCAAATCTTGGGAGCCTGCAGCAACGCGCGCGTTCCTCGCGATTTTTCCTCACCATTCCTCAGCTTGTGTCACTTCGCCTCCATAAGCGACGTCGGCAAGAAAACGTATAGCAAAATTAGGGGTGTATACGGAAAGACCGCAGATCCGCTGCTCAGTATTCAAGGCACAAGTTGGCATCGACGGTTCGTCATTTGTATTTCGCCTCTTCTTGCCCAATACTACCCCCTTTCACCTCTAATACATTACCAGACTACACTTCTTGGCCCATCTTTATAGGAGTACGTGTTACGGATTACTTTAGAATTGCAATGCGCGATGGCAATTCGATATCGATCACTCAAATAGCGGAAATTCTAGCGTATAAAGCGCTCCTGTTGGATATAATTGTTTCTCTGGGTTTCTTCCCGCTCTTATTGCCACACTGCATTTCTGGAAAAGCTTATTACAGGTTTAGTCCTGTCGACTATTATAGTCCTTAATTACTTTCATGAAATACCAATATAGACGTTGCTGCTACTAAAACGGTTTCTAGTGCTGTTGCGCCATGTTTCGACAACGATGGAATAAAAAATATCCGACAGGGCCGCCCTGATTTTTTCTGTAGGACATCATTATATGCAAGAAACAAAGAGTGGCGTACATGTCCATTAAGGAATTAAATCAAATGACTATGCAAATGCAGATACTATGACATGTTAATTGAAACATTAACACTGTTTCTAGACAAAGAAGCAAACTAGCGCTAACGGTCGCTTTCAATAAGGGATAGGAAAATAAATAAAAGACAATATAGTCGGACTACATAATAAGAATGTATAAAATAATAATGGGTTAAGGCTTGGATCAACACCCTTGCAGTAGTTTACGAACATTGTAAAGAATGTCAACATCCGGGACTCTAGGGTCTTGTAGAATAGCTTAATCTTTCGAAGAATGTCAAGATCCGCAACTGCTTATTGTCTGAAAAGTCCGGGAAATCAAGCAATTAAAAGCGTATCAAATTCCGATGGGGCAGAGGGCACAGCTTTCCTGTATAAAAGGGTATGTGAAGTTGGGCTTTCTCTCAATCCATCGGCAGTCAATATTAAATTAGTTTTGTTAATTTTCTTATTTTATTTACTTGTGCATAAGCGAAGCAACAAGCCGAAGACTGTTATAAATATGCGATCAGTATGGCTTGAACATAATGAATGAATTGTTAGAGAATAAGAACATTTACAATCCATAAGCACATTTCGTTCCAGCTCAAAAGAGAGCAAACATCTATAATTGATTAGGTAATTTTCAAAGATGTATGTATTCAAAAAGGAATATCGTATGCTAGCTAAGGCACTCATCAATTAGATTCTATTGTCAATGGTAGCAATTCACACATTGCATGTAATTAACTCACGGAATTCGCAATAGTTCGAAGAATGTTGACATCCGGGCCTTGCAAACAGCTCGCGGGCATAAAATTCCTCAATGAATGAGGACAACCGTTACTATTCAGGGTGTGGAAAGTCTGGGAACCAAGCAGTAACAAGTTTACCAAATTGCTCAGCAACATACAATGGGCAGTACTGTATAAAAAGGGTTTGCGATTTTAAAACAGCAGTTGTATAAGTAGTTCTGCAGTTGTTTCTATCATGTTTGAAACCAAATATACTTACTGGGTGCGCACCTTAAAGAATAAAATGTTGCCTATTTTTGCTTTAACTCAGGAACTATTAGTTATGTAAAAATAATATATTGCACATAGCTTAGGTTTCTTCCCTTGACAAAAATAGGCATTTTTGGACCCGACCAATACAAGGTGAACATCTTAGAAGAACAGAAATGTGCAGCAATCGATGCTGCAACTCCAGCGCTATTGGTTAGAGAAAAAGGACGTTTTGCAGAGATATAGCTTAGACTTTTACTCTTGACAAAAATTGGTATATTTTGAATAGATACAAGGTAAAAAAATGCTTTGATATTTTCAAAATGTCGACTTGCGAGGAAAGTTACGTGTAAAGCCCTTTACAGATTTTTAAGTAATTGTATGAGACAGCACTCAATTTTCCACTAAAAGTGACAAATCAGAAGTAAACATGAATGGTACAATATTCCGATGGTTATTAATTAATGCGGCTTGTATTTTTAAAAATTCTTTCCAATTTGGTTTTTGCTCCATAAATGAAATTACAATAACTATAGATAGTTATGCGGAGTTGTCTAACAGAATTTACATCTCTTCTTATGGCTAACATAGAATAGGTAACAACCTATACAGTGTGATGCTAAAGTTTGGAACATAATTCATAATTGCGTTATTTAATGTTTAAAAAGAACGCTCGACCAGGTCAATTTTATTTTTTAAATAGTCAACTTATGACGTAAAAATGTCACTTATTTCTGAACTGTGACGTCATCATAAGTTTTTTCAAATGACAACCCTAATTTTTTTTCCATGGAAATTCTTACTACTTGAATAATGATGGAAAAAAATTGGTACCTTACATAACAATTTTTTTGAAAAAATAGCATATTTACTTTAAAAAATGGAAACGTAACTTTAACTAAACATGAGAACACTTGATTTTTATTTGTACGAAGTGCTTACACTCGTATACTACGTCAATGCCAAATGGTTGGTGGAGAACAATTTGAACATTTGCGCTAAATTTTGTTTGTGTTTTTGTGTTCAATAAATGTTTTTCCATTAAAGTTATGTTTCCAAGTAAATATGCTGTTTTCAAAAAAAATGTTATGTAAGTTACCAATTTTTTTCCATCATCAATTACGTAGTAAGAAGATCCATGGAAAAACAGAAAAAAATATTGTTGTCATTTGCAAAAACTTATGATGACGTCACCGTTCAGAAATACATTAAATAACGCAATTATGAATTATGTTCTAAACTTTATCATCACACTGTATATGGGCATCATTTAGTGGGAATATATTTCTATACTTCTATTGTTGACATGACTGGATGAACTCACCGGGATGAAATTATATTTCTTTTGTTAAATGTGGATTGATTTGTGTATTATCATTTTTTTAAAATTGAGATTGAAATCATGAGTATCCTTCAACTAGTAACAGATACAAGGCAATGTGGGCTATGGAATCAGTATGAAATCATTAACATAATATAAGAAATTGTAAATTTTATTTCGAGCAGATGTTGCAACAGCCGTGCAGCAGCTTAGGGTTACGGTAATACTTCGAAGAATGGAACCCTAGGGCCTTGCAATCAGCTCGTGAACATAGTACACAAAGAATAAGAACATCCGTTGCTAATCATTGTCTGAGAAACCTAGAAATCAAACTGTTAAAAAATTGCGAAACAACATACAATGGGCAGCACTGTATAAAAAGGGTTTCCTATGTTGATTGGCACTTTATTTTCATTGGCAGTCGCATAATCAGTTATTATGGTTGGTTCTATCATTTTGTACTTGTATATATGTTTTGAATACTAAATTAGTTTGTTAATTTACTCAGTTACCCAGAAAAATGTGGGAGAATTTAAGTGATCAATAAATTGTAAAAAATACTTCATCAAGGAAATATGAGTCGTGTACTCGTACAATATTGTCTTACAAATATATTTTTTTAAATATCTATAATCACGCTGTTGGACGTTGGTATTAATAGAAACTAATAATTATCATGAACATTTCCTACACAGAAATAGAAAAAATGTAATTAGAACCACCTACATGGTATTAAAGTGCAATTATTTTGTGGATTAGAATGCAATAGATTTGAAGCACATACAACTATTAACATTTCAAGGTCATAAGCATAAATGAAACAAAATATTTTCTAGCAATTAAATACCTTCAGCCCCTATTTGTAAATTCTGTCAAGTTAATTACTAGTACTGTTGAAGTTATGAAAAATTCATTAAAAGAGGCTTCACTCAAAGCTGTCCATTCTTGTGTGGGGAGCAGCACCATACTTCCAGTAAAACTGACAGTGCAGTTTGCGTAATTAAGAAACTCAGCTGATTCGAAGCGGTAATTCTTGCCACCTCATGACACGCAATCACCCCCGATTTTTCACTTCGCGAAGAGCATTTCTGTGATCAAAACCTCTTGGTGAAACTGACGGCATCCGTAAATTAAATTAAAATTCTGAGTTTTATCCGCTTTGATGTTCTAACACATAATTAACTTTGAACGCAGTCTATTATTGTATTGGAGTGATATTCCAAAGCGCTCGCGTGTTTACTGTCAAGTAACGCATTTATTTTCTATTTTTGTAGCGTCTGCGAAAGTGCCCGATTGTCACGAAGTCAGTGCTCCATTAAAACAGATTAAACTTCAAATTCTGCAGGAAAAAGTCTAGGTATGGCAAAATATGTACTAAATATAGTTTTACAATAAGTGCCTTTTCAACTGAAAAGACGATTATAATTCCACCGGAAATTTAAAATTCATCCTGTAGATCTACCAATAGATTACGCTGGTGAAGGCTAAAAACCCTTCTCGAGCCGAAGGTGGTAGCACAAAATGAGACGTGTATAAGCGCAAAATGCCAACAAATTTTATTCCCAAAGTGCAAAATACAGCTGTTTACTAAATCACTTGGAAACTAAAGCTGAAATCTATAGCCTGTAGTGGCGCCGATGCGTGTAACTTCGAGGCTGAAATGCTGGCTGGGCGAAATTTTAAAAGGAAATAATTCTCGATTTAGCTGGCGAATATCTCACAACAGAGTAAGCCAAACACTCTTAGTAATTATCTAAGAGAATTTTTAATGAAGAATTTAAAATTAATAACTGGATTAAGCAGATACCGCGCTTATCGAACCAAAAATAAAACAAAGCTATCGCGAATTGAATAAAAATTGATGACCTTGTCCTTGCTGCCTTTAAACCTTCAATGATGTGTTACTTAATATTTGCAAATAGGTGGTAGGTTTCACCATAACATTTTAAGTATATAAATTAAAATATACATTACGTTTTTTAAGTGTGTTGTTAACACGTCGAATGAATTAACAATAATTCTAAAGCCAAAGCTCGTTTTAGGTTTCTCTAGGAATAAAGCAGCTGGATTTAAGATAAAAATAATATTTGACGGTCAGAATCTCAGGCTTTCTTTATATTCCTTGTTAGAAGGTGCATCATATAAATTTAAGTTGATACACTGCTTAAATTGGAGCCCAAATGTATATTTTTTATTTAAGTTTTTCATGCCTCATAAAGACCTCGTACGGAAGAGGGTCGTATTTTTTACTGTCATACTGACAACTTCGCATGTACCGCATCTTTACGGCGGTTACATTATCTTATAAATGAACGAAATTAACTATTGGTGCAGATTTCTCCTGTGACAGTACTTGCGGACATATAAGAATATGTTTCTAAGTAAAACTGAAGCAGGATTATCAGAATTCTTTAGAAATTGGTGCCGCCCACAACTGAAGTCTTTATGTTTGTTCAATATCATTTAGTAGTTGCTACAAAAAGAATTTTATGCATGTTGTGTGATATTCAAAATGCAATTTTTGTTGCCTCTATTTTATTCACTATTCCAATTTCGATTAGCATTCCTTGCATGTGAATTCTTGCCCTCTTAATTTCTCGAACTTACATTCAGAGCGTTTTTGTTTGAATGTAGTTGGCCCGGCCATGTGATAGCTTGTTTCTATGTAAAGAACGTTCACACTTCACAATACGTAGAAAACACGTGCTTTGCGGCGTCTGAGCCGTCGCCGTAGTCGCATGCATCGTCATAGGCCTTCATGTTCCGCACCAGGTAGGATCTAGATATGTATACAAAAATACTAAAAAGAAGACTAAGAGCCCTGGAAATAAAACAAAATGACCAAAAACCATTAAAAGTGTACATAATAATGTAAAAGGCTTCGTCAGACCAAATGGGCAAAAAAATCGGATGTATTTATTATGGAAGAGGTATGAAACAAGGGGATAGTGTAAGTCTTCTTGTGTTTATACTATTTAGGGTTTAATTAAAAACTTAGCGAAGACCTTTATACGGTATTACAACTTAATACCCGTTAAAACCTTTGGCCTGGTATACGTGGATGATATAGTCATATACCTATCAAGTATTAAGACTGAATTACAAAGGCAACTTAAAGTATGGGAAATCTGCCTAGAAGGAAAGAGAATGCAGCTAAATGCTGAAGAAACTAAGATCATGTACATAACAAAAATGCTACGAGTATGTACGCACTATAATTACAAAAAAATGGAGCAATAGATAATGGAATAAAAACAAGATACAACGGAAAAGTAATATATTGAAGTGGTTTGTCAATAACCATCACAATGATCCTTAAATATGTTAAACACCTTCAGCTATAATGATATTAATCTCTCTATGAATTATATATTTATTTTATCAAATTAAAATTGCTCTATTTATGTTTAGAATATCAATAATTATTATTTGTACTAGCTTCTGAAAAATCAGGGGTGGATTCCCTTATCTATATTGCTTATTTCTGAAATTTGATGTTCTAATTTTAAATATCATTCCCATAAGTCAAAGTAACTTATGTCAAGTATATGTCAAATATATTTGAAATTTAAATGACAAATACCAGATCGGTTTATTAGTACACAACAATATTAAAAACAGTAAGTAATTCTTTAATAACTAATTCACCTTTTTAGTCTTTATTTCCTTTTCTAGTAATTATATTACTACTCAAGATCACCCACATTTCACTTGGTTTCAACAATGTTCTGGATGTCAACCAACCTGCTCCTCTTCGCCTACTGATCCAACCTCTCAATCACCTTCCCGCAATGAAAGGCCCCACTGACAGATAAGAAGTACCAACTGTCCAGAATCAGCAACTCAAATCTTCCCACAGTATGCAACCAAACAGACCAAATCTGCAGCTACCTACTTCCAATACTGCATCTGCCAACTTCCTGGAACGTGCCTCCTTAACTAATGATCCTCCTCTGGAACTCTCCCTTAGCACCAAACAGCCCGACTTAATCCAATTCGATTAATATATGATGTCAAATGTAATTCTCCAATAAACTTGACTTAGTATTTTACTCCAGTTATTCACATTTGTAGAGAGAATCCTCAAAAAAGATGGACACGGTAATAATTGGAAAAAGGAAAAAAGGCAGGCCTGGAATATCGTGGAAAAATAATTTAAAGAGAAATCGTGCAATATACTCGTACATGCAACACATAACATGCATGTAGTAAAGAACATGGATAGAAGCAAAAACAACGGTAGAAGATGGATAAAGAATCTCAATTATACACCAACTCTAGAATGGCAATGTAGGGACATGGTAATGAAGAAGAAGAAGAAAAAGAAGAAGATAACATCTAGCTTAACCTGTAAAATTTCTCGAGCCGTTATACATCGGCGTTCATTTGAAGTGGAGCACTTAAAGAGGTCAGTGCCGACGATATTTTCCTATCTCTTCATTACAAAATGTGGTTTGTATTATTGCTAATGAGTGAGTTAACTATTGTTTGTCATCGAAACTAGTTTCCTTGAGTGATCCACTTTAAATGAACGGCGGTGTGTTTATTGTATACAAGAAGTGCATCATTCAACAGAAATAATACAATATGTACTTTGTCAAATCCAGGTGAATATCCTATAGAAAGTAACATAGCGTTTAGCCTGGGCCAAAAAAGTTTGCTATTAAAATTTGGGATTGTTCCTGCATGCACAAATAAATAACTAAAATATAATAAACGAATTCTATTTAAATATGCAGGTTTGAACTTCCATGGTATTGCAGAGCAATCAGAGTAAATACAGACACGACGGTCGCCGAAGTGAAAGAGATAGAACAGTCGAAAATATGTTTTGTGTTGTGCTGCCCATTCTCCTGTTTATTAGGAATTTGGGTCTCATCTTCTAACAGAAAAACCCTTGTTTACGATCTGCAACAAGCCTGAAAAGGGGTCCAATATATCAGCGGGATGGGAGTGCGTTGCAGACCTAAAGAACAGGGGTTCGCTCGCGACAATCAAATAATTGCAACTAAGGTCTTGTGTTGTAGATGCTAGTTGGTGTCTACGTCGGCAATATAATGGGTAAATTCCACAAAAAATCTTTCCTCGGCGATGAAGAATATGTGTATACTACAAATATTAAAGGCCTACATTGTGACGTAATAAAATAACTTATCTAACTTCAAACTATGCAAAACTGCTATGCGCTTTACAAATAAAATTATACGGTAGATTTGAAAACTCTATTGAGATAATATTAATAAAAATATGTTGTCTAGCTGCGATCGCAAATAAAGGAGGATAACAAAACAATTCTTAATCATTCTACCTACTCGTGACGCCACGTCGCGCGATAAGAAAAATTTCTATCAGTTGTTTTTTTGCGAAGAAATCCAATACGGAAAAACAACACTGGTGCAGAGCGTTTAAATCATTAATAGACTTCTAATAGAGATGCACCCCAAAACTCAATTCGCAACCTGCACCTTACTTATTAAAACACATACAAAATTGGCTGTAATTTCAGCATGAAATAGTTGGTCGAGGGGTGTGATTTCGCAAATAGAAGCTGTACTTGAAGGCCGGGGTTAGATGGGTAACTTTAAGATTGTTGGCGGGCGAATTGGCGTTATTCTACACGCGATATTCCCGGAGGCCTTCCAGGGCTGCGTCGGAGGGTCGATAAAGGCTTTCTTTAGCTATGTCTAACGGACAATCGATATGAAATCTCGCGATACTCAAAACGAGACGAAATCGGAACTTTGTATTATAATATTTTTTATCCTGATTGTTGTTTATTCTTTTGCATAATTAAAAAAAAAAACTTTGATCAAGAGTATTTAATTTTGAAGCTGTTTTTCTATTATGTGACAAACTATTTTAAAATGTTTCTGATGACAATGATTGGTACGATTGGTAGCTTTTGTTAGAATATCTTAGTGGTTCGGATATACTGTATTATTCTGCATTGAGTAAAGGTACTGAGGCTAGGGTTACACTCTATGCCCCTATTAATAATACAAGTGTACTTACTTTCAAGGACTGAGTGCACCTTGATGCTGAAAATTCCTCGCTGACATGGTAGACAGTGGGAATCGAACACGCTACTAGTGGTTTTCTTAGTCTAGCGTCTAGACGAGTGAACTAACACGGGCACCTATATTATTTTCAACCTTACATATTAGAAGCCCGTGCTTTCTGTCGATTTTTACTATTTCCCATTTTTACACTTGTGAAATATATCAAACAATAAATTCCTTTCACAGTTAATTTTGATAAAAAAATCTCTACATTTATTAAAAAAAAAGATCACGAAATAAACCAAGTACGAAAGGGGAAATTGGGCCAAAGACTGGCCTTGCAAATCCAACTTTCCAGTTTGCGTTATAAATTCTGCGTAATTAAGAAGTAAATGTATCAGGAAGGACGGTCGCCTCCTAAAATCCAGACTGTTGGTTTTATTGCCGGTTCATGCTCTACACCCTTTAGCGTAAAATATGTTGGTTAAGAATACATTTTCCAGGGGGAAAGAGTACGTATATGTTTCCAGTTTGCTTTCCTACCTACATGCAATTCTATAAATTTTGCTTCGCTTAAAATTTATATCAGGGTTGGTAGATTTATGTCAATATTTAAGGGGAAGAACTATCTGCTGAGCTGGAACGTACAGATAGACCACTGCAAGGAGTGTTTAGTGCATCCACATTTGGACTTGACAATTTTTAAATACTCGACTCATGCATGTTTATGTAACTGAAAATGTATTTTGCCTTTTGAACTATAACCAGGAAGCTGCATGATTACGGAACCGGATTTTAAATGAACACTTTTTTGCGTGACAGTTCATAAACGCCATAAAGCAAGCAATAAAAATGACGATGCGAGGCTCTGCGTATTCGCTTGTAGCTTTATTTCCTGACACGTCAATAGACACCTTGCATTTTATTTCAAACCTATAAATCTCAATCATACGATAAAGTACAATCTACTACGTCTTCATCTTCTTGATGCAACATTTTGCGCTAAGCTCGAGCATATTTTTCAGATAATTGAAATACACGTGCTGTGCAGGCGTGTAGGGTTTTCCATAAATTTCGTGTTTAAGTGGATGCATAAATTCCGAGCAATTTAGATATTGCGGTTTTCAAAATCAGTAAATGGAATTTCGGAATGCCAGGAGTGGAGCGCGGAGATTAGGGGAATTTTTAGATAATTAGTCATGCAAGGGCGTGAAAGAAGTGTTTAAATGAAATGTACAAATGGGAATTTAAAAGTTTGTGGTATGTTATAATTAATTACGTCACGTTAGTTTGCTTTGCTCTATTTGGATGATATATGTAAAGGCTGAATACGATATTAATATAAAGTTTAGCTATGCCAGTTTCTATCAAAACTATGCTAATTGCCTAAATAATTTAAATAATATTTTAACTAGAAAATACTGCGAATTAACTTAGTACCTGGGTATAACTGCAAATCAATTTTTAGAATTTCCTATCAAATTATTTGATGTTTTCCTGTACAATGAATACAAATGCTAAAATTTGGTGTTAGTGAAGTAGCATTTTCTTTGTTTTTGTTAAGCACTAAGCTGACACATATGCTTAAGTTGTAACTATCTGTAGGGTCTTTATTCCAGACTAGTGAATCACCCGAGCTACGCTTCGGTTCACTAATTTAAGAGAGGTTCATTAATATAAATTAAAGAAAAAGATGCATCGCCCGGTAATCGAATCGGGTCGCCCGTGTGGCAGGCGAGCATTCTACCATTGGACCTACTTGGCTTGGTTGAATCATATATCTAATACTTACTATATTGCTAGCGGCTATGAGTGGGAAACTTGCCAAGGAAGTGAGACAGACAACCAACTCTTCAATGTATAAAGGTGAGCGGTGCGCAAGGGCGGCGGCGTCGTCCGCCCAATGGAGAAGTGGTCAAGTTTAAAATTCGCTTTTAAAGGCGGAGTTCGAATTCCCGCGCATGCGCACGAGACGCGTTATACTCTAAGTGAGACTATGTCGGCGCCGTAATGTTTTTTAGCGTTCCGAGGCCCTACTAGCAATATATGTGTATTATATATATGGGTTGAATAGACGCTGCTATAATGGTATATGAACATAGTGAATCACCCGAGCTAACAGCCCACGGCCACAACAGCTGCTGCACCGTAGCCCACGACGACAGACGCTTCGCTCCGCTACTTACAGGGTTTAATTAAATTAAAACTTTTTCGTACTTGTTTTGGAAAATAAAAACCGGCCTACGATCTAAGTCTAAAAATTAGCAAAATTTTAAGCCATCATACAACTTAATCGGTCCAGTATCTTCGAAGGAGATAGCGAACCAAGATAGATACAAACTAGTGATGGGCTTATTCGAATGAAAAATAACCGGTTATCCGGTTATTGAAATAACCTATGTAACTCGGTTTTCCTTCCAAGTATTCGAATGGAAAATAACCTCATGCTGATACGTACTACGCTTTGAATCTAAAACCTCTATTCAAAGGTACTACGTGCCATATCTCAGCGACCTACGCAGTGCTCAAAATTCTGTAAATATAAATACGTCATAACTCATAAACAAAGCAGGTTGTACTGAAAACACCATTTGGTTATCGCGTATCTACCTCCTATCATAAAAAATATCAAATTCTGGGGACCTGAAACCTGAACGAGTAAAAACTGCAAACGCATCAAGCTATAAAGAAATTTTTTATTTGCTTACATCTCCAAAGGTTTAAAACAAGAGGCGGCGCCTTTAACCCGCCCGATCGATAAAGATAAACGTTTTACGACTGTTTTTATTGCGATTAGCAAGCAGTCCCGCATATTTCTTTCTTTCTATACTTCTTAATAAATACCTCTTAATTTCCAATACATAACACATAATGTACAGTCGTCGCCTTAGAAATCGGGCACTACACACTATTATGATGTATTTTGCATGTATTTTTTAAGTGTATAAACTGGGTTTTTACAATTATTATGGTTTTAATTGTTACGTCAGATTGTTTATTGTTTGTCAATAATTATGAAATGCCATCTCACATTAATGAAGTAACCGGAGCAAGAATACTCCAAAGACTAGAAGAACATATTACGTGTCCCGATTTCTAAGGCGCCGACCGCACATATTATGTTTTGGTTCCTCTGCTATCTGCAAGTTACGATGTCGATGCAGATGACGGTGAACCGCCAACCGGCAAACCGGCTGACTTAATCGAAACGAATCGAGAGCAAAAATTTATTCGAATGATTATTCAAATAATCATTCGGTTATTAATATCACTCGAATGCAAATAATTCGGTTATGAAAATTGTCCGGCTATGCCCATCACTAATACAAACATTCAAAGAGACCAACGATTTTATGTTATAGGATGTGTCCTTTTTCTATTATTTGGCACTAATTTATGTTGCGTTTGTAGCCATGTTCGTAATACCCGCAATGAGAGCCACATTGGAAATTACGTTACATACGTACTTGAATCCATATATCAAATTTCAAGTTTCTAAGTCAAGTGCTTCTTAACATACGTATTACGTATAACAAAATTTTTAGTCTAATCCCTCTTATTCAACTGATTTATGTTATGTATGTAACAATAATACATTTTTAGTTTAAATATATTGTTATTAAGAGAACATCGATAAGTGTTTATAAAAATTATATATATTTGAACATTATCTTTGTATGTACTGTAACCATGCAGAAGTATTTATGTATAGATGCTGTACATACGTTTTCAATTTTTCTATTCACATTCACTTCCTATCGCATTAATTCATATGCCCCAATAAACAATGGTTTCTACACCAAACTTGTTCTTAATCTTCTATTTCTTAGTACTGCGAAGTACGTAACTGGAACATTACATAAAAGTTTCCTAAATGATATTTCCGAACGCGGTTTCTTAGGAGAATCTCCGACATGCAACAATCTTAAAGCTTGCACGGTTAGCTAGTTGGAAAAGGGGAGGTCGTCTCTCGCGATAGTGAATGTGATAGTATATAGTTAGGGGCGACGCCTGTTGTTTATCAGCCATGGATGTGATCGAGATTTCATCAGGAGCACTTTGCTTGGCGCCGGGAGACGTGCTCATTCAATACGCAGAGTCAGCTTGTCTTGTATTTTTCCTCAAAAGAAGTTTATGTCATTTCAATGAAAACGCGTACTGCATTTTGCATTACAAGAAATCGTGGGAGCGTTGTCCGCCAAGGGTTTCGTCATGCTCAGAACAGATGGTTTTCGGATAAAGCAAGCCCATCTTCAATATTGAGAACTATTGGAGGAACCAGTGACGTAATTGGGATATTCGGTACAAAACCGAAATGAAGTTCTTCTATACCGCAAAGATACGATAACAGAAATTCAACGAAAAGTGTTTAGAGAGCTTCTACATCCCTGGTAAGATACCAAAATTGTCAGAAGAGCCTTAAAATGGTATAACAGTGCAATAATATCGACATAACGAAATACTCTGAACCGCACCCTAACTTGACGTTATGTACCTGACGCGCCCCTCGAGCTAGCATACTCCTGTAGAAATTCAATGCCCACATAAGAACGGTGCCGGCGTTAATATTTAAAACTGACCTAACAGATTCTTTTATTTGTCAATTGCATTTTGAAAAGTTGGTCAAACTTTTTATTAATAACAAATATGAAAACATTTTATCTCGCCATCGTCTTTTTTACTCCAAAAAGCTCGTAACTATGGTAGACACTGCAGTGCAGCACACCATCGTATCATCTAAACATAGAAACCGTTTCCTTGACAGTATAATACAAACAGTGAAAGAGCAATTATGTGCATTATGAGAGAGAACGGATTCACGACAATAATTTGATTTGTCCGTGTTATAATCTACATTAACTAACAGATGTGGTAGTATTACTTAAACTTCAAGGTTAGTCTGGCCACTTTTGCTATGGAAGGCTCGTCTCATCGAGAAACAGACTTTGAAATTTTTTAATATTTCTTCTTTTTCATCTTTTCTTGTTAGTCTGGTTCTTCAACCCTGATGATACGAGGTAATCGGTCTGTTGCTATTCTTATAATGTGTTGATTCCACTCTCTTCTTCTTCGCCTGGGCCGTCTTACTATATCTTCTCTTTTACACATCTTCTTCCTGCTATACTTCTTGGATTTCTCAACAAAAGCTTCTTGCTGTCACTAGTATCAGCCCTCGTTTCAGTTCCGTATGTCATAACAGGTCTTACACGGATTCTTGTGTCCGTATCTTACTGTCTACCTTCATACTTGAGTTAATTAATTAGAACTACCCCTACAAAATGATTTTGACCTGCAGCAGCACATTTTTCTTGTTTATTTTTCATTGTTCAACTATTATCAGAACACTTTTACACTCCTATTTGCTTCGAGCTTGTGAGAACTTTTATATGTTTCTTGAGATGGGGTTGTTTCTTTTTCTGGCAGTATGTGATTTCTCTCGTACTATTGTAAGTCCATTATTATCTGGTAAGTTAAATGTAAAGGGGTGTTCTAGTACTGAACGCGTTTGTTAGATTAACCTCATTGTGAGAATTGACCAGATCCTGAATTTTTAGGTTAACATAGCACAAAAATGCTGAATTATGTGGCTTTCCTTAATCAGCTGGTACTGCAACTAAGCTTTCCATGCATATTTTGGTCGATAACTATGGCGATGTTGCTTCCTAACGTATGTCCCATAAGTTTTGAGAAAAATATTAACAGCTATCTTTAATGTTGCTTTAATTTTATATTAAATTCAACTACAAGTAATTATTTCGACAGCTATATTTAATAAAATTATATGGTTAAACTACACATAATGGTACATGTTCTTCTACGCCAACTAGATTGAAAGCATTTTTTCTATAATTAGCTACAACAGAATGTTTTTCCCAAAAATTGTGGGACATACGTTATATTTCCTTTTTTTTCTACTTACAGCTCAACATCTCTTTTATTTTTCCTTATTTTAGGTATATCATTGTTTTTCCAATGTTCTCAATAAATGGTGTTTAAATAGCGCTTTTGGTCTATGCATTAGTTTTCGCACACTATTGGGTCTTCATTTCATTATATTGTTTTCTCTACATGTTATGTTTTCGTTTTATCTATCTCGGCCAAATTTGTTTTCTCTATACTCCTGTATTTTTAGAAACTCATCTCTGAATAAAATTATGTCTTCGGTTTATGTAATATGAGATTATGCTAAAGTAGAAGGTAAATAACTGATAGATGAATGCCTACCTCTGTATTGACCCTTTTACCGCTGTATGAGTATATAAAGTTTCTACCTTAACTGTCGTCTTCCAGGCGTCTCGGTCTTGGGCGATCTGGACCGATTTGTGGAAACCAATACTATTGAGGAGTCGCAATTGATTGGTCCGCCTTGTAGGGGATTATAATCTTAGCCAGATCTCTTCTTATCTTGGTAATTTCATTACCGTGTGAATATGGATGATACTATGAGGTTGCTACTTGAACTATCATCTTCGAGGCGCCGAAGTCTTAGGCGATTTGGACCGATTTACGGAAACCGATACCAATGAGCGGTCTCACTTGATCTGTTTCTTTTGTAAGGAATTATACTTAAGTCTTCTTTCTTCTTACCTTGGTCCTTTTACTCCTGTGGGAGCATCGGTGATACTACTATAAGGTTGCTACCTGAACTATCGTCTCGCAAGCGTCTCGGTCTTGGACGATATGGAACGATTTGTGAAAACCCATACCATTGACGGGTCTCACATGATTGTTTAGTTTTATAGGAGATTATCCTCTAAGCCTCCTTCCTTTTTATCTTGGACCCTTCACTCCTGTGGGAGTATTGGTAATACCATAAGGTACCTATCATCTTCCAGACGTATCGGTGTTGAGCGATGTGTACAGATTCGTGGAAGCCCGTTTCAATGATAGGTCTTACTTGATTGGCCCGCCTTATAGGAGAACGTTCTCTTGGTCCTCCTCCTTTAACGAATGGTTATACCAATTAAAATAATAATAATAATAATACCTTTTTATTCACGAATTGATACATATTAAACAAGATATGAGAAAAGCGGGAGTATGGTACGCTGTACCATTGCACAACCTACGTCCAACATTCTTGTATATATAAATAGCATATAGCCTAACAATGCAGAGCTTTAGTTTGCTTTTACATGTCATTATAATCCAAAATGTTCGATATCCGTCAATATCACCAGCATGGCTAGGCATGGAGTCATCGTATAGCAAACGATTTTCTTTAAAATATCGACTGGGTAGATGTACTTTAATAACTTCTAGAATGCTTCGCCTGGCTTGTCGTCGTTCTCTAAGCTGCTGCGGTTGGGACCAAGCAGATTTGGAGTATTTAGTCATATTGGTTTGCGATCGACCACGAAGTAGTGTGTATAAAGTTTGATAAATTATATGGGGATGAAGCTCAGCGACCGCAACATGGCTTAAAGTTTTAAATACACATAAACAGAGTTGTTGTTTATCGTCCTTGTATGCGAGAGTACACGCTCGGAGAGCATATAAGTTCCGAACTTGCGGTCGGGCGAATTACAACGTGGCTGGTAGTTTTTGTTGTTAATTTGTTACCTCCTCCCCAATCTTTATAGTCCGTATAAATAACGGCGCGAAAGAGTAGGAGCTGCGATAAATAGGCCGTTTTAGGAAATTCTGGGGAACGTGCTACCGTTTAAAATTTCATAAAGTTTCGTTTCTAGCATGAGCGCAAAGTTTCTAGTGGGTCGCTTCTAGGTAGTTTTATTTGAAGAGCCTGAATTATTGTCGCGTGTTTCATCCTCAAAACTCTTGTATCAAAGCTTACCTCGTCGAGTGGCAGCGCAGCGAAGGCGGTTGTGGGTCGTGTCTCATAAATGCAATAATATATATAAGCAGTAGGTGCGAACGACAATTATCCTTCTATAACAGGCTCGCATGCGGCTGCCACTTGACTCCGCACAACTCGTTCGATGTAATTGACAATTACTTTTCCCATCTCTCAGCGCTGGCCTGTCATAAAAAATCTGCCCTTTCAAAGCCCGGCGCATAATATTTTAGCTCTAGCGTCATATACAGGCAAATTTTAAGCACAGAAAAGTTGGAGTACAATTTTTAATAACGAGGCCCTTGGGTGCAGTTCCATCATCCCGAGCCCGCCCGGAAGTTAGAGGAAGTGCGAGAATATACCTGCTCCAACCGGATGTCCGAAGTGCCAGTTCATACCTACACTAAATTGAACTCGCAGACTTACTTCATTATTTTATGATTTTATAGAGGAATTTAAGCTCTTCCCCGTTTTAATGACTTTTTAACTTCTTCGGAATACAGAAGCGTTTCTACTATTGCTCATCGATTATTAACTTAACTAAAATCCAGGTGACCCAATTTTTAATACTGAAGAGTCTCAGTGGTTGAAGAAGGTGCAAGGACACTATTTTTATTCTAGCAGTAGAAACGCTGTTCGATGTTCATGGGTCTATTTATTATCTCCAAAACCGTATAGCAGGTGCAAGAATACTCTCTAAGGTAAAGAATATAAAATTCACCTTTTAGTTATTTTTCAAGTTGGAATATATCTTTTTCCGCCATTCAGACTCTGCCACAGAATGTTCCCATTTTGCGTTTTCAGTGTGATTTAAGTTATCCTCTTTAAACAATATTCTCCCCTTTATTTTATTTCTTAGTAGATGTCTAACTGTAAGTCTTCATTTTTCAGTTGATGTACGAGGAGTTGATTTGCCCATACTTCTTATTTTTATTGTTCAAATACACTTTCAAGATTGGGGAAAATATGCTGCAGAACAGCAGTACCAGTATGGTCATATGGTCAAGCTTAACTTTGAACTTATATCTAGCTCAGTGTGCACAGATACGTTGAACTAACGTTGAAACATAACTTTGGTTACGGTCATTTAACGTTTAAGTTAAGGTGTTCGTTAGAAATTACACACACGAATAACTACACCACTTTTAATATTCTTTATTTAACGCAACGGATTACAGACATAAAATTAAATGTGCGGATTTGCTACTATACTATTACACGTGTGGATCGAATAGGTCTTGTTAATCAGCATACATGTGAGCGTTTGTGGATCTGACACTTAGCTCCTGAAACATCCAAAGTGAATGCTTCAGTAAGTATGAGATTAATTTTAAACGCATTGAGGAATTGACTCTTTGCGTGTCTGTTTAACCAAAGTGGTTTAACAGGCGAAGACCTGATGTGCAATGATCCCGTTCAACCCCATTGCTCTGGTTTATATACCCATGTTACACAATTTACACAATATACAAAAAGGATTTTCTATTCTAGTCACAACAATGGTACAACACTTTCACTTGGGACGCAACGGTTGGAGGTTTTATGAGTTTATGACACCACTTGAAATTCACTAGATTTTTACAGCTGCAGTTTTGTATTGTGACTTCACTTTCGCTTCTGATTTAGAAAAGTGTATTTTAAGAAACCCTTTTAGTTCGAGGGACGTTGAATAATTTCTCTCCGTTGAATTCCTCGCACAAATCACCTTTTTTAACTGCGTGCATCCGTTTGCTAGAAAGTTTTCTAATGGTACTTAAGCTAACTGCTTGCATTTCACAAATATTTATTGCGGACTGACACTGTTTATTTTATAGGCGAGCTTCCTTTCTTTGGAATTCTTACGCTAACTGTTGACAACGAGTTATTGCGATTTATGGCTCCACTACAAAGTCATGACCAAACAAGACCGTTATGTGTGGACATTATAAATGTGATCCAAAAGACATAAGTTTTCAATATTGTTGCCGACTATTTAACGTGTTTTCTACGTCTGGCTGCCATGCCAACTTCTTTTGAAAGTAATATTATTGCATAACTTTCACCGATATGGTAACGTTGTAACGTCGTTGCCTTTTCAACAAGAAATCTACGTGATTTAGACGTTAAAACAACGTTTTATTAATGTTATCGTTCAGTTGAGTGTTCAACTACAACTTCAACTTGTTTTCTTATTGAAACGACGTTTTAGTGGATACAAAATAAATATTAACTATAGAAGAACGATATTTTTCTTCTGAATAACCTTTATTGTGCCCAGCCCAACAGAATAAAATGGCGACTTTATGGTTCTCTATAGTGCAGTTCTCTTTCAAAAGGGAGAGACTAAGATCAAGCTTTTGGTTAAACTAGGCCTTGACAAGTTCTGAAGTGTTTGTGGAAGTTGCTTCGCATTTTTTCTACAGAACCATTTTTCTTTAAAGAAAGATTCCAGATTCAACAAATGCGTCATAGCAATTTTATCGTGCAGTAGTATAGGTATGGTCTCTTCAACTTGGAGTTAAAATTCTTTGTTTCTTTCTTCTTTGTTTAGATCAATGGTCTATTCTGACCGACCATTGAGGTTCTGTCAGCCCAATCTGCTTGTTAAGAATAAGGGCTACGATTTTAAGTTGACACGTGCCCATGTTATTACAAGGATTGTAAAACATTTATTTTCTCTGATTTTTTCTCACTTCATGCCCAAGAGAAATATTTCATCTTCCTAAGGGGATATAGGTAATTCTTTTCAGTTATTGATCAACTCACGATCGCTCTGAATCTCCCCTGTTAAGAATTTTTTTCACATTTTAGCAATCCAACTTCTAGCGACGAATACTGCGGATATCTAGGAAAGATAGAAAAAGTAATTCGTCATTCCAGGTAAACCAAATATAACCCAGAAAGTGTTCTCAAAGCTATATTAGCAATACAAAAATATCTTCTTTATATTTCAAAAAGGAACAATAAGATTATTTTTTGGGGCTGGCGTAATTTTCTGATGTAGGACAACGCCACATGTTGTCTGTCCTCTTATTTCACTTAGGCTGTTAGAGGGATTGTTCCGTTGTCGTGCTCTTGAATTAGCATTTCTAACGTTGATAGAACATTGCTACTATTACAAGATACACAAATAAAGTAGGAAAGATACTCCCAACAAATTTACCCATTATACTGTCACGAAAACTCGATGGGGAACCCTCCATGTATTTTCCCATTATTAGCTTATTCTGCCACTCATGCCTAAATAAATCGTAAGCTGTCAGAACTAATCTATGTTTCAAACGAATGCAGATATATCGTTGTTGAAAGAACCACTGCAAATGCTCACGCGACTGCTGATGGACCAAGAGGGCGGTTCAACGTTGCAAACCTTTTTTGTACGGTACTGTCCATTGTTTAGTTCCTTAGAAAGTTTTTACTTGGTTAATTTCCCAGACAATGAGCAGTACCGGATGTTAAAATCCTTCGAGAAATTACGTCAGTGAGCTGTTCTAAGGCTTTTACTACATATTTTTTTTAAGTCTCGTCGATAGGTTGGCTTACCAGGACAAATAGACAGGAAAATTTGATTATGGAGGAAGCCTTTAACGTTGAATAACGTATACTGGTGGTACCTGCAGTGTATCTTCACTATAAAAAAGGTAGCCATGATGGTGCCAGTTTCAATTTTCAGGAAGTTGGAGATTTGATACTTTGTGCTTTTGACTCTAGATCGAAGTGTATAATCACACCCAATCTATCATTTAATGAAAGATAATTTTTCTTTATTTGCACCAAAACAGTACAAAATTTATTTCTATCTCACCGACGCATTTGAGCTGTATCAATCTTGTAGACCAAATAATCCTCGAATGTGTGGTGTAACCTCCACCATGTTTCTTACTTACTTAATCAAAGATCTTCAAGCAGAATGTCATGGTTATGATTATAATTTTCTTGTGTGCAAACAGTTTTTGAACATAAATTAGCAAGACTAGCTTGTAATAACCTGATATGAAACAGCGCTACCAGCGAACACATTTACCATATCTTCTTCTATCAGGTATGACAAGATTACTTTCTCTTGAAGGTAGTTTCTCATAGATAGAATTTCAGTTTTATCCATAATGCCAAACTACGTACAGCAAATAAACGTCTAAATGTGACTTTACAATTAAAAGTTGATAGACAAAAATTCTCCCAACTTTTTCAATTTTTGGTTAGGCAGAGGGCCAATAGCGACTGAAAAACAAGGCCTCAGCTATCCGGCCTGACGTCAGCACAAGAAGGTGAATTGGCCAATAAGAGCCTCTTTTATCGAGACTGGAGCTGGAGTAAATTCAAATAAAATAAAATCATTGGCCAATTCGGCCTTCTTGTGCTGACGTCAGACCGAATAGCAGAGGTCTTGTTTTTTAGACGGTGTTGACACGACCCTGGTGAGCACAACTGTCTCGGGAATTCAAAAAATTTATAGTAAGCAACCTCCGTCAACGTAATTCAACAAATGTAAGGGCGGAACTGGGTCCCCAGTACACAGAAATGTATGCATAATAACACGTACGATTTGCACTCGCTGACCACCTGAGTTTAAGGCAAAATTTGTTGCACTTGGGCTCGTTTCTAGCAGGTGGCTAGATAGAGAGAGAGGGGACATCAGGAGCAGCTCTACCAATAGTAGAAGGTTTCTAAAAGATTATTGATGATAACTTGAAGGGTATTGAGGGTTACTAGACCTAAACTAAATATAATAAAACGTCAAACCGCGATAGCGGTTTAATACTTGAGCTTCTGTGTAGCCAAAAGAGTGGATATACTTTCAAAATACCATTACATTCTGATTCAGCCAGACAGGTACAGCAATTCCCTAAATCGCTATACCAAATCTGCAACCGATTACTGACGATTTCCGGGATAAATCCACCTTATAAGTGAAGGCTTGAAAGTTCCCAAAACGGGTACCGCAACAATAGCTCTATTCTGAAACTATTCACTTGGAAATTTAAAAAAAGAGAATGCCAATTACAAATTCAAAAATAGGCAACCACCTATGTTAAAAGCTGCAGAAGGTGCATAAAGATGGACGAAAGTATGAAAGGATATGTGAGGACTGTAACACTCTCCCCCCCCCCCTTTCTTGGAAAGTCAGAAATGAACAGCGAAAGGAAGACGTCAAAAACGAAAGAGGAGAAGTTCGGGATAATTACCAAGACAAAAACCCTAAAAGCCACCAACCCAAAGACTAGTCTTCGCTGTTAGATAGAAACGGCGAACCGACGATTGATTTAGTGTAAACTCTTAACGAAAGACAATATCCCCACAGTCATCTACTCCAATCTCCAACCATAATCACTAAGATAAAAGCTCACTTTAACCCAAAAACATATCACAGCATGTGACGTAAAATCCAAACCAAGCTAACCCACAGAAAAACTAAAATCCCACCTGGAGAGTAAGAAATTCCAGAAAATAGACTGGAGAAAAGACAAGTGTGCCCGGAAAAAAGGCAGATAGCAGTTTATTATCGTAAAGAAGATTAATAGATTCGTGCCCTACAGAGCCCAACTCACCACCTTTGTTAGCACTCTCTGGGTGCTACAAAATGATAAGATTTTATAATTTTTAACTATGGGCACTTAGATTAGAGATATGAAGATAGCACAATTGCCTTGGCGCAAAAATTATCTTTCACGCGTGCCTTTTAGCCGCTTACATTATTTCTGAACAATGAAGAAGTGTTTTATCTAAATATATAGCAGAAGAACTCATCCAAATTTGACTTAATTTCTGGTTGAGCTGTTAGTATTATTTAAGGGATTACGTACCGCATAATGAATTATAATAGGTAATTAGTTATCCCCAAGTTTAAGTACTTCGGTAAATTAAAAATTCTAGAAGCAGCAGGGGGTATAGTAGTCGGTCTTACCCTTAGGTGACCGAGTAAAATATGATCATATCTATTATAATTTTAAAACAGTGCCCTCTGGGCTTGCTCCAAATTCAGCAACTATCAGAATTAAAATAAAAATGAACTGGGCTATACCTTAAACATAAAGGTGTTTCAAGCCCTAGTGAAGTTTAAAATAGTAGCATCGCTAACACATGTTTCCAATTATAGTATCAATAGAAACACTATCGAAACAATAAAAAGACATCGCACTCCAATAGTTGAGGTAGTGAAAGGTTTGATACCAAAATTTAGACAAAAAGACTTGTATATATACTGCAGAGTGCAGGAGCATCGGCTTCTCCCCTTTCAGGAGGTTTAGCTGTTAAGAAAACCGTTGCTTACCAAAGCTGGATTGGGGAATTGCACTGGGCTCAGCGCTAGATTTTTGTGGCGATTGAAGTAAGTGGAAATCGAAGCCACATTTTCTGGTTTAGAAAAATATGCTGTACCTCTGAGTCACCTCCACTGCAATGTACATTTATATAAACATAGATACAAATAATTCAGCTAACTTACTGTATATGGCAGACTTAAGTTGTGTTTTATTGTTTCTGTTAAAAAAATAACAATAGCATGACAACTGCTGCTTTCCACTTTATTATAAACTAATAAAACCATGAAAAAGGTGCCCTAGAAAGAGGTACTGAATCCGACTGACTAACTCCATCTCATTATTCGGTGGAGTATTCAACTGTACAAGCTTCATCCATTAGGTCACCGATGATAAATTCAGGAATATTAGCTGCTTAAACTGCAGGGAAAATATATAATTATTCAGTCGTCATTAAAACTGAAACTGAGTGATAATGAGAAGTTCACTTCCTGATCATTAAAAATTAATCACACCTGGCCACTTTAACACGATTATCGGGTATGTTCAGTTGGAATCAGGTTGGCAGACCCTAACCTGACATTGCCGTAGTGCTAGTGAGAAGGATTTACATTGACGCTCTTGCATAGATTTAAGAGATTTGCACTTTATAGCTCGAAAAAAGTTAACAGTGTTGTATGCTTTTCTCATTATCTGTATTTCCCAACACGTTCGCGCACTTACTGGCAGTCACCTCTTTGTTTACGATTATTATTATGGAGTGATATCTACACAAGTAACTATTTTCGGGAACGCTTTGAGAGTTTAGCACCTGAAAGCCTCCATGTTCGAATCGGGCGCTATCGAGAAAGATGCTAGCAAATCCATTGGGAAATGTTATTGTTAGGTGGACGGTGCAAACCGCTCTCTCAGTGTTTTGTTTAACTATAGGTATCGATATTTTATTGCAGTAGATTCTCAACATACAACGAATGTATTAATTGTGTACCCCGTTTTGCACAACTCTGGATAGGCTCACTGCCCAAGCTAACTCGAATCATCGGAGATTATATGGTTGTGAGTGTGAATAAGAAATTCAACAAAGTTATTAGTAAAAAATATTTGTCAGTTTCTAAATTCGCGTAAGCATTATATTATTTCGATCAACACAGTCTCGAACACCCACACCTGGCCTGGTAAACATTTAAATATTGTATAAAATCTCAGCTGACTCATGCCTTGGTAACCCAGAAAGCTAGTCTAGCGTTAATTAATTTCGAACCATGGAGACTGGTTCGAGAAATAACTACTCGAAGTGGTAAAACTAAAGTTAATCAATCAGTAAATTTAAATTACTCGTTTTCTAATTGCTCATCATCATCAACATCATCATTCGGTCACCTTTAAGGCAAATGCCTGTTACGCCTTTATGTATAAGAAAAAACTTGTGAACATAAGTAGAACATATATAAGACATTTTATCAATAACATCCGAACAAATAAGCTCTCTAATGAGCTCACAGCCAACTTCCTACATTAAAAAATGGCTTTACGACATGTAATTGAACAAAAGCTATCCCGAAAAGACCGGAAATATTTATCGCAAGGTATGAACAATACCGACTTGAAGGCACAGCTAGCTTGCAGCTAAAAGTAGTAAAGTTTAGAGGACGCCTATTGCCTAAAAGTACAATCTGATAGGATGGGAGGGTTTCCTCCAGGCTAGGGCACTAGCGACCCTTGGCGATATTCGTCGAAACGACAGATATGTGGGAAGTTTAACCTGGGACGCGAGTCACCGTCGTAGAAGTTAGTCGAGTTACAGGAAATTTGATATGGACACGAATCGGGACCGAGGATGTATTATGCGAGACCGACCAACGTATTTAACTAAATTGAAGTGTATTGTTATTTCGATTTCGACGGACTTGAAGGCACAGCTAGCATGCAGCGTGAGATAGCAGAGCTCAGAGGACTCCAGCTCCTTGAAAGCACACGTGATAAGATGGGAGGGCTTTTTCCAGACTTGGGGTCTAGTGACTCTAGGAGATGCTCGTCGGCACGACAGATATCCGGAAAATTTGACCTTGGACGCGAGCGACCGTCGAATGTGTTCGTCGGACAACAGCGATGCGGAAAATTTGATATGGGGCAGAAAGCGAGGCTGATGATGTATTGTTTGATTATTCATGGTAGCACCAAAGAATTTCACTGCATTCACACCGCGTATAACACGTAAGCAAGAGAGCAAAGTTTCTACATCCAACTGTGCTGCCGTTCGCTGCTTTTCTCTGTCTGGACTTTTAGCCAAAAACAACGAGCACCACAATAGCGAACAGCCTTATTCAAGTAGGTAAATAGTCACGACACCACTGTTGTTGGGCCGATGCGAGTTAAAGTGCCAGGTCCCGAAGCAGCTTTTCTGCTTTGAGCATGTGTTGGTCGCCGCTAGGCGTTCAAGTCCATCTTCCTGGTTTAGGCGGCGAGATCATAGGAGCGAGTGTCGAAATTCCTTGCGATAGCTTGAAAATTTAAAAAATGTAACAAGGTATGATTTCCGTCAAAAAACACAAGTTTGTATTGTATATTGAAAATTGCCATGAAATTTTTGTTACTTTTATTGAATTCTGCAAAAAGTCCATATTTTGTTTTGTTCCAACATATTCGTTTCTTATGCTATTTTTAAAAAATGGTGGCTTAGGTTAAATTTAAACACAGCGTCAGTTCATTCACGCAATTCTGCTCAACTTTTCTAATTTAAGCAATACAATCAGTTGAAATAGAAAATGGGTACCTTGTATATTACGTTGTATCGGTTTTCTACTGACATAAATTGCAAACACACGAAATAAAACAGCTGAGCCGGAGAAAGCAAAAAAAAAGAAAAGCAAAAGGCCTAATCCATAAAGGGCAAAAAGGAGAAAATAGAGAGCTACTGTATTGCCTGTAATATACGTGTTAGAAGAGATGTCAAATATATAATAAACACGCAACACAATTATGCAATAAGTTCAAAGTAGTACATTCCTGCAGTTTTACGACTTTGTAATAAGGTGAGATCGTAGCTTTAGTATGACACACACCCACACGCAGTAACTAGCAGATAGTTCTCTCAAGAAACGGTTGCTCTATTACTTGCATGAAGCATCACACAGCGATTCTACAGGAAGAACGAATGCCGTACAGTTGTCGAGAACCTAACTAACTATACAACTGTCCAATTAACTGGAATACCTCATGTAAAAATCTATTAGTACCTCAGAACAGTGTGTTAGATAACCAAAAATTACCATAATGCCTATTGAGGTTGTAATGAGTCGTTTGTTGACCCCTTACGTAGTTATCCTTCAATTTGAACAAGATGTCTCGTCTGGTTTAGTATCCAACAATTGTTTGCCTTTTTATCCCTTAGTTCGCTCAGTGTATACATGTAACCCTCTTAGTGCCTTAGTTTGCGGCTTGTAAAAGATTACTATCTGTCAAAACAGAAATCGGATTCCTCCTGTAGTGTTGTCGGACTGAAACTGACTTCAAACAATGCACAAGAAAAGCCAGTTTGTTTACATCAATATATTGCCTTAAAACACAAATAATAACATAGCAAACACCAATAAAGGTAAAGGAAAAAAGAAGCAACTCTTAGAAAACCTACAGGCGACAAAACTGGATTTACTTACCTGTAAGTTCAAATACATATCAAAGACACAAAATATTAATACGAAATATCTTAATACGATACTTTGATCGCGCTTGAATATATTCAAATGGGGCGTGAATTACACACCTTTTATTCGCTGACGGGTAACATTATTTCGCGATTGCAAAAACTTCTCGTAGTTGAACGCAACTTTATCATGTTGACCCGAAAACATTTTACCTAGAACTGACTGCTGCTTAATTTTAAATTCAACAAGTCTTAAATTGCGTCATTGACCCTGGACGGTACAACTTCAATTCACCGATTTGCGAGCAGGTTGTGAAAATTGCACAATTAGTGTACTTACATGTACAGTACTTAGCGGCTGCTAGGCTTTTTAGGCCGCTTTTAATTATTTCGCGTCAATGTGACTTGCCCAATGCACTTTGGGGTCGCCGAAACGTGCAGCCCTCAGCAAAGGCTGCGTGCGACTACTTCATCTTTGTCAAATCTGCATGAGTTGACGCTATCCCCATTCCGCGAGCAGGCTTGGACGTGCGTTTTTCGCTGCACTCGCGAATTCCATTGCGCGAAATGCTGCCAGGGCAGAACCAGTTTTGTAAACATTTTAATTATACTAAATACAATCTTAAATCTAATTACAATAATAAAACATTTAGATAATACAAGTTGGTGCTTTTCTTTGAATGTGAAAACAAACATTACAGACGAGGAAGGGCCGACCCTGCGTTGACTTTAATATCAGTGCAATTGCTGACACTTCATTGCCGTTTGCATCACTTATTGTTGTCTGAGCTCACAGTAATAGGCAATAGTTAGTGAGCTGACGCTAGGCGTAACTAGGTTACAATATTCTATAAATAATTGCATATTGCCTATATATCTGTTATTAAAAAAACATATTAATACATAATGTATGTACAAGTAGCCACATCATATTTGCTCTGGGAACTTGTAAATACTATAAATTTATGAAATAATATATCAGCCACTTAGAAATTCTTTTAAATCAGCTAAATATTGAATTAAAGGAGAAGTATTGTAGGTACAAACGATTTTTCCAATGTTAACGAAAGCTATACATTATTTAGCTGTGGCGGTGAACGTAAAATCACGAACACCGCATGGGATTTGGTCTATCAGTCTACACAACTAGGATAAAAAATCCTGTGCAGTAATCCACCTTTTCGCTGTTCATTAAACAAAACACAGAGCGCTTTATAGAATTAAAGTGGTCACTCCAAATGTTTTTAAAGTGCAAGTGCCCAATGATTGATAAAGTCCAGCATATGCCGCACGGCCCCTGCACCTATTTTGGTTTAACATTTTCAAATTTTTGGTCGATACCGAGTATTAATAGCATAATTACTATCGGAGGAACGCTGCCCTCGTTTTATGGTAATTGGGAAGCATGGCATAGCTGAGCGATTGTCAATAAGAAACTAACGACGTCATCCCTTCTTTATAGTGATCCGCTATCGGGAAAATCTAGTGGAAAATTGTTTCTGAAAAATTATATTTTGCTCCTCGAGATTTAGATTTGGGATCCTAAATCTTTATTAGCATTCGGAAAAATCACTAATATGCGCTGGTGCCATTCTACGCCTCATTAAAAGAGATAAACTTTTAAGACGCTACGCAAACAAACTTCAATTAAATTTTGTTGGTTAACGGAATAACATGCTGTAGTTGTTTACTTTTACATAGTAAATTTACATATTGCTTTCGTTTCTGCCATACCCACCCTCGGAAGTAGGCAATGGCGTAGTTGGGAGTATAATTACACGCTCGAATTGTCATTTGTTTTTCCCTACACCTTATTATGAAGTCTTTATTACGTTAATTACACTCGAACGAACTTGATACATAATAAGGGAACTTAGACATCTTTTAATATGTTTTAATTAAAAAGTAGGGCGTATGCCCGTACGCCTTCGGGTTTAAGTTGTAGGCGTACTGAAGTTCTGCGTCGCTCGTCTGAGCGATTTTCATTACTTTTTCCTAAGTAAATCATCTGTTGAGTTTAAAACTCGGCGAAGCTAATTGGTCGTTCTTAAGGAAGCTAGTGAATATATATACAGGGTGTTTTATTAATAATTGGAAATATTTTAACTGTAGAATCCTGGGCTCAAAATATTAATATTTAACTAAAATCACTTAGATAAAATATGGCTCCTTACTGAGATATAGGGTGTTTTATTTAAAAATTTAAAAGTCATTTTTTCCATTACTTTAAAACTATTTGACGTATCCGTACCATATTTGGCAGGAAGTGTAGACACTGTAAACCATACTAAATTATGTTAAATAAATGTTTCTGGCTACTACCAGAGGCGTACGACAGGGGCAAGTGATTGGTTGACTCTTCCCAAATTTTACGCCACTGGCGGAATTGCCATTTTAGCACACTTTTTCGATTCTCCAATACTTTCTACATAAATAACATACTCTTCCTTCGTAATGATAAAGTCATTATTTTTCGATATATTTAAAGTTAAACATAAAGCTGAACAGTTATTATGATTTTAATGTGTATTAATTATGTGGGTGTTTTTTGTCAGAAGATTACATTTATTACGCAAATGAAACTTTAATCTGTATTAACAAAAAATCGCTGGTATACTCACAAGAAATAAGTAATCGTCAAGAACTATGGCAGCAAATAGTAAATTTCGCTAATTTTATTGCCAATCAGCCAAACATATTTTTTAAAGTTAGAAGATCGTCTAGGAATTGATAAACTTATTGAGGTAAACGGGGGTCACATTGAACATTTATTATAAAAGGTTTTTGATATTTTCGTGTTATTAATTTTTGTTAATACGGATTAAAGTTTTATTTGCGTAATAAATGCAATGACAAAACACACCGACATAATTAATACACATTAAAATCAAAATAACTGTTCAGCTTTATGTTTAACATTAAATATCTCGAAAAATAATGACTTTATCGTTATGAAGGAAGAGTATGTTATTTACATAAAAAGTATTGGAGAATCGAAAAATTGTGCTAAAATGGCAATTCCGCCAGTGGCGTAGAATTTGGGAGGGGTCAACCAACCACTTGCCCCTGTCGTACGCCTCTGGTAGTAACCACAAACGTTTATTTAACATAATTTAGCATGGTTTACAGTGTCTACACTTCCTGCCAAATATAATACGGATACGTCAAATAGTTTTAAAGTAATGGAGCAAAATCATTTTTAAATTTTGAAATAAAACACTCTATATCTCAGTAAGGAGCCACATTTTATCTAAGTGATTTGGGTTAAATATTAATATTTTGAGCCCAGGATTCTACAGTTAAAATATTTCCAATTATTAATGAAACACCCTATATATATTTCAAAATCTCGGTTTCTTCAAAAATGTCCAGAACTATCCAAGTTTAATAGTAATAATCGCGCCTTCTATATTAAATTTCTCGGTTGGTTACTTCGCTCAGCATTTTGTCACACATCCTTTCTCTTTCTCGCTCACGTCCATGTGGAAATCTTATTATCTGGAGCTCTATAAAGTTTAGGGACCTAAAAACCCGGCATCTATAAACAGTAACTTTAACTAGCTTCTGACAAAATACCCGAAGTTTGCCCTCCACTTTTTACTTATTCACTAGCCGACTAATAAATTTAATAACTTAGGGTAAGATGTTTTTATCTCTCGCGGTACAATAAAGAATGTTGCTTTTAAAATGTGCATGGCTCATTATTTATGATTATAAATGACGAAGTTAGTTTGAATTTTATGACTCCGCCCTGAGCATTTAAACCACTGCGCGTTTTGATAAGTTAGGCAGGAGTTCGTTATGTGGAGTTGATTTTAGGAAGAAAGGCGCAACAGCGCCCTGGAATTCTCGAATCAATTACGATAGTTTTTAATTAAATGTAAACAGCCTCATCGCCTAAACGGCGTCGAAGAGACGTTAATTATTCGGGTATTAAAGTTGATTGATGACCGAATTTATGCAAGTAAAGGATAAAGTTAGCGCTGCTTTTTTCTATTTGTCCTTCCCACAGCGGTGAGCTTTGAGTTTGGGCACACATCGAGTTTAATTACGGATTTTATGTTGGCGAAGCAATTTCACCATCTAAATGCCCGTAGAGTTCCGTTAAATATATGCACTTCGGCAAAAAAATATTTGGCCAGATTTAGAATTCCAACAAAAGGTCAAGGCGAGCGTTTGGACACTTTGTGGAAAAGGAAGCAATAATTAATGTATAAAATATTAAGACTTGTATCTACCAATATCGGTGAACTGTACGTGGGAAATATAGATAGAAATATTTACGACTTGAGTTGCTTTCTCTGTAGTCGAGTGGTTTCTGCAGCAACCGCAAAATTGTGATAAAATATTGCCGTCTAAGTACGATGTGAAAAAATTATATTGGGGCTGAAAAAGAACAAATAATCTGTGATAAAGCGTCGACACGCAAATTTGCCATGAGCTGTTGCGATATGCGAGATGTATAATTATCTCTACTTTTATTGATTATGTGCAGTAATCAGCGTGCCGGTTTCAGGAAGTTTCAGAACTTGAAGCAAACTCAAAAATCGCTTTAATGAGCAGTCAGCTATTACTCTTAGTCTGCTTACGTAAGCATAGTGCGTCTTAGCATACAAATCCTTGAAAATGAAAGGAAAACAGATTTTTACTGATAAACAAATACGGAAAAAATCTTTTTTGAAGCTTCAGGCTAGATTTCTTCAACCGATACATCTAAAGAAACAAAATATGTGCAAGTTTTTATAGAACAGCCTCAGAGCTATTTTGATTTGAATGAATATGGATTTATTTAATTATATCGCACTCAGCCAACAGCCGTTAGGCCAATTATAGGCGTCGCTGTGCATTTAGATTCTTATATAGGCTTTTGCAGTTATTTTTACTGTCTGATACCCCAATCTATCAAACTTAACTTCCAGGTTGGTCACAAAAATTTTACATAGCACTGCTTTTCAATAGTGTTCAAATCTATTGCATTCTTTGGAGACTGTAAGACGCAAGGAATAAAACCAATACTCAGAATTTCTCTGGATTACTGAGTGTATGTTGTTTTGTGATCGGAAAACGTTACTAAAAATCAGTAATTACAACCAATAACTGTTGCAAATACAGAGTAATTCATAAGTATCGTTATAAAATTTAAGGGTAGTTAGTGGACAAGAATAACTTTGCTAGGTAATAAACTACACGTCAAGAATTCGCACAAAAAATCAAAACATGTTCGTACAGGTAGTTGCGATAAGACTAAATTTGGATAAAATGCAGAAATAAAAAATCAGTTGTTTAAGTATTTCCACCACATTTGGTGCATTTGAGTAATAAATGCCTATCTGATTTAGCCAGTGGTTCTCAAAAATTTGCACCAGACCCTAATGGTTTTTTCTGTAAGCGATTAATTTTTATTACAATGTACTTTTGCTGCGGTCAGTTACATGCTAAATGCTGGAAAATCACGGCTTCTCACGAATAAAGCCGTTATGCTACATTGCCTTAAAAACGAGCGTTACACGGTACATCTTAAGAACGGATTTTACGAAAGGCTGCAAGACGCACTTTACCGGAAAGCTTTAATTCGTAGGACCGCGAGAGATGTCGCTAAAGGTTCGGATTCGAACTATTATTTCCCAAGTGAGTCTAATTAAAGCGTGAAAACTGCCAATTTTTGAAATGAAAGCGCGGATTAATCCTAACCTAACACTCCCTGTACTTAAAGAGAGTTACCCCAAAAGTTCCTTAAGCGAAACAACCTGGGACAACTGGAACACCTTGGGTCTCCATTCACACCAGTCAAATGATTGGAACACGAGCAAATGGTCACGCGGTACGGTGCTATTCAAATGTGAGAATGTTGCGGCAAGACCGAAACAGAAAGAAAGAAGGAAGCGTGGTGGCACACCTGAAAACGCACCTAAAGGGCCTTGTTCTTGACGTATCTCGATCAAGTAATAATTTGTAAAATGCTGATGTGCGCATGTAATGTCCATGCTCAAGCGCAGAGGGGGGGAAATGATAATGTTTTAACCGCCGGGTCTACGGAAGGCACAAAGTACTACAACCTACGCAGCATGACCTACTGAGTCGACAACTAATTTTGTCCAGAGACGCCGGACATGAAAGAATGAGATGATGCGTTAATATGAAAATGTGAATTATAGATGATGATACTCCGTGGAGCAGAAATGACCGAAGGTCGGAACGACTTATAGGACTGCACTCATGTAGCTATAGTTAAAAAACATCGCAGCAGGCAATGTTCAGGAAAAAGAGGAAAAAAAAGAGAAGGGTTTGAACGACCGAAAACTCGAGTCACGCAAAAAGAAATGAGAAAATTCTGAGAAAAGTCCATATAGAATTAAACCTTATACTCTTCCTCTATTGGAGACGGTTGAAGCGTCTTCAAGGCACAAAACAAGGCAAAACGATCGAGAAAAGAAATTGCGGAAGGTAGGGATTGAAGATCCGTACACCCCAAGAAAAAGCTCACCGTAGTTCAATCTTCGTAACAGACACCACATATTACCGCCCCCGATAGACGAAAGCCATGGGTGGCATGATCAAATACCAAAACTAATACCGATACGACCGATAGGAAAAGAGTGCACCCCCAAAAGAATTACGCGCTCTTGCTACTAGATAAGGTGCGAAAGATGGGAAGTGAGAAGAGACAGAAGAAAGATCGCATACGTCGGTAGAAATATGTAAATTGGGTCGGACCTGGTGGTTCGCTGAAGGGTAGCACTCATTCCCCGGACTTAGAAAAAATGCGTATTGAAAGATGCCCCAAAGGAATGGTACTCTAACAGGTGTCCACTAAACGACAAAGTTCGTAAAGGCTTGATTCCCTTGGAGAAATCAAGTAGTAAATAAATTAACAGTCTCGTCGTTAGGCTGGGCTGCCCCCTCTCTAAACTTCGAAAACCGACCATGCCCAAACAGACATGGCACGTACTGCCACGATAGGCGAGAGCGCCGGCTGGACCTTAACACCGGTCTGCGATAGTACTGAGAGAAGAAAATAAAGGTAAACATAGAACAAAGAGGAAGGTCGTAACCCGACAGGCTTTATCTGGTAAGAACCAATAACAGGCTCTAGGCGTTCGTCAAAATCGAGTAAAATAAAAGTTCTTACTCCTGTACATATTTCCAACCAATCGAACACAGGAAACAATTTCCTAAGTGGAAATTTTATACCAACAAAATAAGGAAAAGTCGCAAATACGGATTTATGAAGTTTGGAAATGTTGAAGCAATGGAAATCCGTAGTACTATCCACAGGCTATCTGGAGAGAGCACGCTGCGCGTCATGATATCGGCGCATTGTATGAATCCCACCATACATGATTGTCCGCGGAAGGAAACGAACAACCAAAGGTATGGCCAAAGGACTAAAAATTGTCCGAAAAGGTGTTGAACTCTAGTAAACTAGCAATCCATATGGTTTGGTTTGAGATCTTTCGCATGCCAGATGGCCTTAGGAGCACCAGTTTCATCCGATAATTTGTACGTGGCAACCGAAACTTGTCGTTGAATATAAAATGGCCCTACAAACTTAGGGGCTAACTTGGTGTTAAAATGCTTCGCCGCATCGGAAAGAATGCAATTGCGACGCCACACGGTATCTCCAACGGTAAAAATAGCGGGACGCCTTCGCAGGTCGTACGCAACCTTTGATGCCTGATACGTGGTGTCTAAACATTTACCGATATCCTCATATAGATACTTTAAAGCCCGGGAGCCCGTTGTAATAGGGCTTTACGATTCGCTACTTGGATTCGGTCGGAACAGTGTTTCTCCTAGGAGTCATCTGCACGATTTACCTCCAACTGTATCTTTCTATCAATGTTCATGAAATAAGGGGTCATTCCGGTAACTTCATGTATAGCGGTACTCACGGTGCATGCAACTTCAGACAAATATTTATCCCATTTTCAATGGTTGTCTTTTACATGGAATGCCAAATTAGTTTTCAACACTCGATTGGGGCGTTCTACTGGGTTAGCTTGCGCGTGATAGTAGGCGTTAAAATAATTTTCGACTTTTAAGTGTCAGTTAAATGTCGGAATTCCTTACTGCGATACTGCACACCGCTATCCACTAATACATACTGTGGCGCTCCAAAGAGCAAAAAGACGCCATTTTTATATTTCTGTGATATAGCAACTGTCGTAGCCGCAAGTAACGGAAAGAAAAGTGTAAATTTCGTGAAATAATCGGCCACCTATAGGATGTAAATGTAGACTTTCTTTCAACGGCGTAACGGATCCACAATATTGATAGAAATCATCTGCCAAGGTTTATTAACGAAAGGGTGCCGACACATTAAGCCAGCCGGGCGTTTCTGTTCAGGTTTCTGGGACAAACAAGTCGCGCAACGAGTAACATAGCCTGCTACATTGATGTGCGATGCGATTGAAGGTCTTATAAATGCCCAAATGACCTGCGGTAGGCGCATCGTGACTTTCCGCAAAATTTCGGCACGTTGGGACCTAGGTACAACTTCTTTCCAACTATTTCCATCCTTGAGTACTTGACATTAACGTGTTTGAACAACTTAATGTTCTTTATTTTCAAATTCGGGTACGCTAAAGGTTTCATCCGGAACAACGTGATCCTTCCCCTTACGGTGCTTGGTGGTGAAATCATATTACTAAATATGAACAGCCCAACGGGCAAATATTCCCCTAGGTTCTTTAAGATTGTTAAGCCAAATTAATGAATGGTGGTCTGTGATTACTGTAAAGTGAGTACCTTCCAGATAAGATCGAAGTTTCTCAATTTCCGAAAGCACAGCCAAACATTCACGTTCCGTATCCGAGAAATTTTGTTCGGATTTCGTTAGGATACGACTAATATAACAGATAACGAGTTGTTCTTGGTCATCGATGGTTTGAGTCAAAACGGCTCCGATGATGATATTACAGGCATCCGTTTGGACAATGAACGGTAGACTGAAATTAGGACATGTCAAAATGGGTGCTGATGTCAAACAGTTCTTAATATTGGTGAACGTGATTTCACATGGTTCGGTCCACTCAAATCTCTGACATTTTCATTAACAGTGTCGTTAAAGGGGCGATAATGGCTGAAAACTTCGGATTGAACGTCGTTACCAAGAAGGCTACCAATAACTCGTCGGATCTCAGAAACCTTTTTAGGTAGCGGTAAATTAAGAATTGTTGAAACCTTGTCGGGATCGATTCAAAGTCCTTGGACGTTGACGACATAGCCCAAATAACGTAATTTCGGTTGACACTTGTCGCTTTCTAGAATTAGGCCTGCAAAAATTTGTGAGATCACTTAGACGCTAGAATTGTTATTTAATTGTACAAGGTAAAGCTGTCCCTTAATTTACTTTCTTGCAAATTGTAAATTACCTTAAATGGGGATATATACGTTTTATAAGTGATTATAAATTGACTTTTAGTTGCTTAAAATTGGCAAAATGTAACACATTTCCATAAATAAGAAGGTCAGGTCAGGTAGTAGCCTTAAAATAAGTTGAGACCATTTGCTAAACAAATTGTATAAACGTTATTTATTACTGACCAGAATGTTATGGTTTCTCCTTTCTTTCCTCTTCTTTGTTTAGGTTTCTTATCTCTTGATAAATTTCAGTTTACTACTGGAAAATTATAAAGGTGGCTAGAACAATATTAACTCAACACCAAAACCGATAAACTAAACACTACCAAAGTGAAAATTTTCGAAACGCTTCCCACAATATGCCGATTTCCTTTCAAACGCAAATTAGTTTTATTGCAAACTGAGTTAGCCTTAACGACAACACAGTTAGTAACAGATTGCAATAAAAGGCGGTTGGTGTACTTAAGTGATTTTAATAATAAAGGCGCCGCAATAAAAACAGAGTAATTTCTCCCCTAATAAAGAACTCCACCAAGTAACTTACAAATGCAGAACATTATACCATTCCGCTTCAGTACGTGCGTGGGTGCGTCTGATTAAATTTCTACTTACATTTATAAGCGCTTTACGCTTTTTTCGTGTTTGCTCCTGGCATCTAATGTAATTAATTCCTGACGTACAGCAATTTTTTCCTGGAATACTGCAGGAACCTATCTAATTCAGATTTCGTTGATTTGAATTATACTTAAGGGGGTTGTGTTGTGTAATAAAGCAATCCGATTCCAACAGCAGCTAAAGGGCTCACTGTCATCCTCAAGACATTTTAAAATGGCTTATTTACAGTATGTCCCTGCATTGACCTGAATATATTCATAACCTAAATTATCAGAAAAAATCGGTGTTCACAAAAGATCTTAGTCGTGTGAGATACTATTAAGCTATACAATACAGGAAGGTTAACATTTATCAAAATTTTAATATATGCAGCTTTTTTTATGTCCAACCTATCAGATTTGCACACAATGTGAAAAGATTGAGTGTTTTTCAAAATATTTTAAGCTCAAACAACATCTAGACTACTCTGAAAATCAAGACGAGAATTCCATATTAAGCAAAAGAAATGATCTGTTACAGAAAATGTAGGGTAAAATGTAGCAATAAAAGGAAGTACTCACTATTAACATCGTCAATATTCAGAAACTGTACATAGTAAAGTTGTCTAATTGTCATAAGCAGTAGCAACGTCCTTAATAAAGTGAAACACATACTATTTTACGTAAATATTTAGGAGAGAACAGTTCATGAACAAACAATCTACGCGAAAAGCAAAAGAAGATGACTAGATAAAAGCTCACGGAATCAATTTAGTAAAGTACAACAACAAGGAACTCCAAGAAGGTTATTCAATAGCATAATCCACGTATCGCGTCGCACGGCAAGGCCTTCCCGAATGGACGTAGATGTATATTGCTGTGAAACCCTTATCTACTGTTAATGACTGCTTCGTTAATGAAGATATCACAAGCACAACTTATTTACTTTGAAACTACTCTATAATGATTTGGCATGGCACAAAATAAGTAAAACCTTGTATCTCATGGTTGATAAATAACAAATTTAATTAAAGTTTTTTGAATTCTTTGATCACAAGTAACATTTTTGTATTTAAATCGTGCGTTCATAAAGGTTTAAAAGAAAAGTTCAAATGGTTATATAGCCAGATGCGCTCATTTACACAATGCCTATGCATTTGAAGCAGCAGTTCATTGTATGTTTGACGTTTGAATAGCTTAGTTCGTAAATTTGTTTATAAAGATGGCAAATTTAACCAATGCGAACTTACCGTTGTGGTTTTAGCTTATGACGCACATATTTTTACTGCGACAGTTCAACGTGTAAGAGACCACGGTACTTTCCATGCGCCAACTCACGATATTGGCCGTGCTAGAATTCCCAGAGTACTTCGGACGTTGAAATTCTATATACCGTCGACGAAACCTCTGGTACTAGGACAAGAAGGACTACCGCACAAGTTGGCGTTTCTCAATTTGTAGTTTAACGTACTTTGCAAGAGCAAGGATTGCCTCCATTCCATCTGCACCGTGTTCAAGCTTTACAAGGGGATGAAGTTGGCAGACACGGTTTTTGTCATTGGCTTCCAGAAAAGTGCAACCAGGGAGGAGATTTCTTACGTCATTTGTGTTTTACGGATGAAGCGGGGTTTACACATGATGGAATTTTTAACTATCATAATCCTCATTTATGGTCAGACGAAAATCTTAATGGAGTACACTAACGTAGTTTTCAGCACAAATTCACCTTGAATGTTTGGTGTGGGATTGTGAATGATGATTTTCTAGGACCACATGTTTTACCACAACGTTTAAATGGCGCTGGATATTTAAATTTTCTGGATACCATACTGCCGGATCTCATAGAGGAAGTACTCTTGGCTATACGACAAGATATATGCTTTTTCAAGACGTTGCACCACCCCATTGTAGGGAAGTTGTGTCGAACTGGCTAAATAATCATTTTCCTCAGCGCTGGGTATGACGATATGGAGCAATTGTATGGCTAGCACGATCTCCAGATTTAAATCCATGTGACAGCTTCATGTGGCCACATGAAGAAGTTAGTGTATTCTACACCAGTAGAAACTGTGGATGATTGAACGCCAAGCATCAAAAACGGTGCTACTAGAATTCGACAGCATGTAGCTATTTTTGCACGAGTTTGGCAGTCCATGATTCGCAGTGAGCAAATATATGTTGAAAATGGTCTACATTTTGAACATTTCCTGTAATTGTTGTTAATTTCTTTGTTGATGCAAGATAAAAATTGAAAGACTATGGCTTTGTGATTTTATGGTTTTTGCTACATAATTTAAGTCACCATTAGAACGTAAATTGCTTGGTATTTTCAATTATTGTATAACAAGTTGCAAATGCAATTACTTGTATTTAGTAGTTTCATTTATAAACCAGTCAAAAGCACGCAAAGGTGCGAAAAAGTAAATAAAAATATTAAAAACGAAGATAGTAACGTAACAGTATATCTGTTGTTGACTACAAGAAGGTAAGTGCACTGTTTGATAACAAAAATACATTTTAATACTGTTTGACCTTGTATTAAATAATTCGTTTTACTTGAAACCAGTAGTTCTCAAACAATATAAGTTTTTAAAATGGAAAATTTTAGAATTAGCGGATTTTGAAAAGCCAGACCTGCCATTGTCTTTTAATTACTGCGATCTATCTCAGGTTTAATTTTTCAAACTTACCCTGTATAATCAACTTTAGCCTCACCGATAACATCTCCCAATTGTTTTCTAAACTGGCTGTCATTCGCTAGAAATTTTTAATAAATGACGGTTCTAAACAAAAGCGAACTGAGTCACTCCACTTTGCTTTATTAAACAATCAATCTTTTTCCCACGAAATCATACATAAAAAACCGCGAAGTACATAAAAAGACGGGAAACCTACAACTAAACGACGGAGCTGGAATCCATTTTTGAAGTAAATCAATCGGATGGTTTTGACGGAAATCCACCTGCAGATTTGTTGAGCTTTGTTATGGCCACGAAAAAGCCTTCATCGGTATGACTGGCAGTTTTTACAACAATTTCAGAGCTACAATAAGTGGTCTTCATGATGCATACGATTTGATGTATCGTATATTTTGCTTGTAGCGGGAAACGTACGATGTGCCAATAAGTGTGCGAAAGGTTGGTATAAATGAAAAATCTGACATGACTGGCTGCGACACCTGCTAAATAATCGAGGAGATCGTGTTAGAATGGGCTTGCAATTGCAGGTGTTGGTGTTTCGACTTTTTCCAGAGCCAAATCTGCAATTCAACAGGCGGACAGGACAACAAAGTGAAGCCACTTCTAGGATTCACATATTTATGACATGTAGCACGAATCTTGAGATCACTTGTAGAAACATTAGAAAAGGAAAGCAGAATAAAGAGCGCAACGAACAGAAAAATAAATCAAAGAGAAGAAAAATGCATGACAATAAATTCGACTGAGCATTAGACCACGTGAAAGCAAATCTAACCAAATAATACATAAAATTGCAGGTGGTCGAATAGTATTTTACTTCCAAAATATTATTAAATCCGAAAGTAATAGAATGTGTGCAACAATTCAACAACCCAATAAGACCAAATTCATCCTAGATTTTGAACGATATTTTGGGATTTTCCATATAGGAAATTCAGAAAAATATCTGCACTCTGCAACTGCATTCAGCAAATATTTAAATGAAAGGAAATTACGACTTTAAAGCTTACTAAAACCTACTTAGGTCATCTGAAATAGTCGACGATGTTCAAAGTTTCCGAACCCATAGCAACAACGTGCTCAAATATGTGGCAACAAATTCGGATCGTAACAAATCCTTGCTTGTAAAATTCAAAATAAAACAGTATAATTATTCCATTCATTCATTTTCCAGTCGGCTACGAAAACAATACCTAAATACAATCAGCTACAAAAAGTCAACCAATACCCTGCGTAAATGCTCTGTTGACTATTAAACTTATAGACGTCAGCAAAAGCTGACGTCGTACCTTTAGTAATTGAAATAAGCTCGTTAATTTTAGAATTTCTGAAGAATTTCTTTGACGTAATTACGCTGATCGATAAGTTAGCTTTATAATATAATCAATAAGCTTTTGCAGCATCTCGAAATGTTCCACATACTAATTTGACACGATAGCAGATACACGTTTAGAAAAGTCGCGACTTTATGTCGATGTCAGTTGTTATTGTCAGCCTTGTTGTTAATACCTCCACTGAATGGGCGTTGGCATCTACTCTTTGAGGAGGTTGAGGCATTAATACTTCACGGTTGCCAAATCTAGATTGAGGAAACGTGGCCTAGAACCAGAGGCTCATACCTCTGCGTCACCTCAACTCTCGGTACCAGTTTTAATTAAAGATGCAGTAGAATCAATGTGATATGATTATTGCTTTTACTAAACCCTTTGGGTAGTATCAAATAAGCTATAAACAAAATAATAGATATTTGAAATAGTCACGGTGAATAATTTCATCAGTTTCTATTACTTCGACTGGTTAATTAAGTTTTGTTCAGTTTTGAAAAGCAATTTACTTTCTGCGCTTGTAAGACAATAACAGTAAATACCAAGTTACACTGCAGCTAAACTATGGCCCATTGAGCTAAGTATCATTTTGAAATTTGAATACTTTACAATAGGCACGAATTATAGTATTAAACACAGGGAGGTACTCGGGAAGAATAAAGGTATTAAAAAAGCCTCTAAAAAATTATTAAATAAATTTAATATACAAATGTCAAAGGTCGTTTTACGAAAGATACGTCGTTAAGAGAAATACTGAACTTGTTTCAGAAAACTTCAGTAAAGTAATATAAGATAACGTAGTAAACAAGCCGGACGACTTACTAATTCATTTTGTGTCTTCTCTTTGCTATTGTAAACATAGAGATTGATAAGCTGTAATTTAATAAACCCCAAGCGCTAAATGGATATTCGGCAGCTAACTTCGTGTGAAAGAGATTGCTTTTGCTTATTTTTGTATAATTAGCGGAAAATGGAATATTAAAGTTATTTCGAGATATTTTCTATTTATGTCGAGCCATTTTCATTAGCTGGCATGTATTTTGAGCTTTCGTTCAGTATAAGAGAGGAATCACTTAAATTAAACATGGAATGTAATGGATGTAATCACAGAGCCAATGAATGTAAGAGAAGGAACTGACATGTCCCAGATATGATGGAACGGATAGTGTGAACCACTGTAAAGCAGAAAAAGATCAAGTCACGTATGTGAACTGCAAAGAGGTAGTAAACAAGTTAAGATTCAAAATTCATATACATCATGAGGCTTGGAATACCGATGGTTTGGTATTGAAATGGAAATTGAAAGGAATAAGGTAAATCTTTTAACTTAAATGGATGCTGTTTACAAAATGAAATACTGTATTTAAATATGGAAAGTTTATTAGCTACACTTAAATAACTAGAGAAGCTAATTGAGATCTAAAGTCCAGCTATGGTTATGCTCAGTAAAACATATGTTACTGCAGAAATAAGACAAAATACCAGATTGGTGTTAGAGGTTATTTTGTGCATCGATGTGATTCTCACAGCAAGTATGTTGGAGTGGTCATAATTTACATTAAAAGTGGTGTCACGTATGTGAATATGGGGAATACAGTTTTAAACAAGAATGTGTGGATGTTAGGCATAAAAATGTGTAAAGGAGTGTATAAAGGTGTTTAAACAGTTTTATATCATAGTCGTAGTGCTGAATTTCTAAATATTTTCGAATCGTGCTGCGATGAAGTAACTAACGAAAAATCTACATACATTATCGTAGGGGAAAAACATAAACAACGTCCAGGGACACATAAAAAAGACTCCATACTAAAATAGAAGAATGGATAAACACAACTGTATTTCACCTACAAAAACCAAGTGCATGTTCTTCACAAGACGACACCCCCTAGTGATACCGAATATTATTCTCCATGGAACAATATTGGCATATGAAAAGGCGATCAAATTTCTAGGCTTGACTTTTGACATAAAACCTTCCTGGAAAAACACATTTAAATACTAAAAGCAGATTGTAACGGAAGACTAAACCTACTAAAAACTTTAAGCCATCATCACTGGGGCACTGACGGAGAAACGCTTTTGCGCATTTACAAAGCTCTAATAAGAATCAAAATAGATTATGGAAGCCAGGCTTACGGCTCAGCAAGTAAAACCATACTTGCATCGCTATGAGAATAATTGGAGGAGCATTTAGGACCAGCCCCACAATCAGTCAGTACAAGAGCAGAAATTGGAGAAGAACCACTATATCTAAGAAGACAACCGCTAACCCTCACATATGCAATAAATACTACTAAAGCCACCCATCGTACACAAATCGCACACCACGAAGCCGCAATTCCCAAACAAAAACTCTTTCCAGACTTCTCAATTAGACTGTATAACATCCCAGAGCAACTAAACCTAACAATTCCACTATTAGTCTGCTCCATACACAGTGCAATTTCTCCTTGGGCATCTAAAACACCAAATCTGATACTAACCCTCACATGCTATAACAAAGGCGATACACCCCCAGCAATGTTTAAACAACATTCCTTGAATTAACAAATCATGTGTAAACATATATACGGATGCATCAAAGAGTGCGAGTAGAGTGGGTTCGGCCTTTATAGCAAATAAAAAGTCCTTCCAATTCAAAATTATTCCAATAACAAGCATCCACACAGTAGAACTATACAGCATTCTACAAAGCATAAAACTTTTGAACAAAAGAGTGATAAAACAATTTGTGATATACAGCGATTCCCTTAGTGTAACCAACATCATAACAAACATGTATTCCAAAAATCCACTGATACACAAGATACACGCAGTACTCAATAGTGTATACGAACAAAGGAAAATGGTAACATTGTTCTGCCTACCTTCACACATGGGCTTTTCTGGCAATGAAGAAGCAGATCTAGTCCTAAAAGCAGCATCAACCAACACAACCCTCGTCACAAAATACTTCATACTACCAGCGGACTTCAGGACGTAAATAATAACGAAAATCCAAGAAGAGTGGAGTGAAATATGGAAAAACAGGACAAACAATAAATTAAGGGACATAAAACCTACAACAAAACCATAGGTAACACATACAAATAACAGAAAAGAACAGCAATGCCTCACAAGACTAAGATTCTCGTGTGGCCGACTCACTCACCAATATCTCTTCACCAGACCAGACATCTGCGACACATGCAATCAATTAATCACAGTGAAACATCTACTTATCGAGTGCCAAAGGCACACACAAATAAAAGTGAACCAAGATATGCCATTAGAAATATCAGAGATACTTGACAACAGTGCAGGTAACGAACACAAGTTAATACGTTTTTTAAAAGACTCCAAACTGTTTTCCCAAATCTAAAACGAAATAAATTTGATCACTATAACTCATTTTTACGATTTGCAAAACAATATCACTAAGGAGATTTTTAATTATTATTAGAATGTAAAATAATTTTGGACTGAAAAAATGTAATATGTTTGTAAGCGGCTAACATTTCTAAATAAACCCTTTATAAAATGATTTTTAATCGGTTTGGTATATAAAGGGTTATACATTAAAACAAAATTTGCGAGAAGAGTTAAAAAAATGAAATTTTAAAAGATTTGAAGATGTGGTGAAGAGAAGTTTGGATAAGGTGAGAGTGCCATATGCAATCTAGTTATAATCTACAAAAGTAATTTCTGGAATTGGATGCAGAACTAAGTTTATTGTCAATCAATTGCATCATATGAATTGGAAAGCAGGTAATGGTTTTACTGGAACTGGTTTACATCGAGTTTGAGTGAGCGTCTTGTGGTGTACATAGAAGGTTTTTCATCTGCTGGAGTTGGCGAACCAGCTTGTTATTGAAGTGACATTTTGTAACTTGCATCTAGTCGAGATTTGTGCTACTAGGTTGTCAGCGGCTTGTGAATTTTGGAAGGAAGACTTGGAAGGCGTTTGCTTCTGATCAGTTTTGGCAGTTCTGTTGGAGAAAAGTGGTAGGTGTCTTATCGCTTTTGGCTGGGAGGTGTTTGCGGTTCCTGGTGTTTGGTTGAGTTCGTACTGGGATTTGTCTGGACGTTCGGAGATTTCTGTGAGACTACCGAATGCATTTGGCTTGGTAAAGGAGCCTATCGAGGTTCATAGACAGGTGACAGGTTACAGGTATTTAGGTAAAAACTGACAGAAAAGTGAAGTGAGGTAATTATAAAAAGGGAGTACTTACTATTTAATATTTGTTGAATGACAAGTAATGTAACGAAACGGTAATTGATTTTGCACTTGCATAATTTGAATTGACAGAAGTACAATTTGTTACGGCATTAAAAAATAATTTTCAGGAATAAAATCAGTCTTGATTATGTGTGAATCCGACCTGTGTTTTTAAAGAGTAAATGTTTTCTACCGGAGCTAGAGATATTTAATAATATTAATAATTAATAATTTATAAAAGGGTAAATGGGTTACTTAAATTCATTTTAAAAGAGAATTGATTGAAAATAAATTAAAGTATAATAAAAGTCAGACGTAATACCTACAGCATAATAAATATTGTTATAACATAAAACCATTTACATACATAAAGACCATTATAACATAGTCAATTATAATAATATACAGCGTATTTAGTAATTAGCGAGCAATATTTTGGAATGTTATAAAAGAGATTATTTTGAGTCGAATATGTTAATTCTTATCCATTTCCGAAAAGAATAATGCCATTGTTAAAATTTTAGACGTATCTAATTAATGTCTAATTTAATCTAGGTAGGCAGATACATGATTTGTAATAAGTGCTCAAAGTGGCCATCATTAGCGGCTATATCTTCTTAACCCGAAGGGAGGTAGTAATGAATTTTGTGTAGATTTTATCGTATGGAATATGCAACATGATGGGTTCTTTCAAGTACTTCTTGTTTTATCGAACCCCGAAGAAATTAATCCACAATCGTTAGATCAATAGATCTTGCTGGCTAAGGAATTGACCTTGCACAATCGATTCATCTATCGCCATAATCCTCATTCTTAATGCGCTGGGACTCAAGAACGTTGTAAAATTACATTTTGGCGAAAATCATCAAGAAGCCGAGGAAGGGTGTTACTTAGAAATTGAAATAATCCTCTTCATTAAGCCTACTTGCAGATCTACAGGTCATAAGAAATGATGTCCTACAATTTCAACCCAACGATTTACTAAAATATTTTGCAATACATTTTTATTTTATTGAATCCATTATAAACACTCAAGCCGATAATTTCTATCTTGTTATTGAAGATGAAGGTGTAGACTTTGCTCAAAAAGTACTTGATAAATCTTAAATATTTTGAATTTTGAACTTAAGGACAGTTTTATTTATAACCGAATACTAGCCCTGATAATGTGGAACAGCCAAACAACGTGATATTTGTCTTATGATCTGTACTAAGATGTGGCTGATTTTCTATTATTCCTAGCAACGCCTCCTCGCACCTTCTGTTATCAGCCACTCTACCTTGCTCTCTCATACGTTTAAAAGCACCAGATTTTTATAGACGTTGAAAATTCGGTAAAACGTGGCGACTAGGTGTTATGCGATTAGGGTTTAGTATTATTTTCGAAATGGCTAAGAATCGGACACCTGGTTATTAACAAATTCCACTCAAAATGATCTCTTCTATAATACGCCAAAGTATCGTACGGTAATTACCAAACACCCTGTATAATATCTAACTACGAATTACTAAATCTAATCATTATTACTTTGATAATTAATGCCTATTTATGTCGAAATGTACACTTGATATTATGTTAAGTAAGACTCAATGGAGCAGGGGGTACAGTTACTTCGATGAATTTCGCACTGGAGTACTCGGAGAAATGAGTTTAAGAATCCCTGCTCTAGGGAATTAAAAAATCTACAAATGCAGCTCAATGTTTTATACACAACAGCAAAATTAATTAATACAGTAAAGGATTGGAGTTCTTATAGATTAATTAAAAACAAATACAATCGTTTATTAAAAAAACAGTAAAAATCTATACTATCAAAAGCAAATTGACTCAATAAGAGGTAATTCTAAACAAATGTGGAAAAAACTAAAACAACTTGTAAATAACGACACTGTATACACGACGGAATTTGTTGGGTTTGAAAATACTAAGCTAGTAGAACCGAAAAGCATTGCGGAGCATGTTAATAATTACTTCCTAGATAGTGAAAGGAGATTCATCAAAGCATAGAAAAAGTTAATAGTGCAATAATTGACGGAATTGCTACCGATGGCGGAAATACTTTTTATTTTCAACCGATTACCACGAATAAATTAGAAAAAGTAATTTTAAAAATGAATATTAAATGCAGTACTGATGGTATTAATTCGAAATGAATTTGGATGCTCTACCAGTAATACGAAACCTAAGATTGAAGATCGTCAATGAATCCTTTGACAACGGAACTTCTTCTCGAATTTGGAAGACCACAGTAAGACCAATATAAAAAAAAGTTGGAACAAAAACATGTTCAGTGTTTAGACCTATTAATATGTTGCCATCGTTTGAAAAGAACAGCTACACAGTGATCTAGAAAGAAATAAAAGACTAATTATTCCTCTCTGATTTTCGCAAAAATCATTACTATGAGACGACCCTAAATTTAATGTTAGCGAACTGGTAAGAGGATAAAGAATTAGGTAAAAAGGTCGTCGCACTTTTTCTTGATCTGAAAAGAGCTTTTGAAACTATCGATAGAAGTTTATTACTGGCAAAATTGAGAAAATACGGAATTCGGGGTACAGCATTAAAGTGGTTCAAGAGTTATTTGCCAGAGCTGCAGCAAATTACTAAATTTGAAAATGAAGAATTAGGGGCAAAAGAAGTAGCTTTAGGTGTCCTACAGGGAACAATTTTGGGGCCTTTATTATTTATACTGTACATTAATGATGTAAATTTAAATTTAGCTATGAACAATTATAACATTAATTATTTGCAGACGATACATTGGCGTCTGCAGAGTACAGCAATGTGAAGTGTGCTATAATTAAACTGAACAATGATATGCAAAATATGTCGAGTTGGTTGAAATTAAATAAGCTGAAATTAAATATAACAAAAACAAAAGCAATGATAATCAGTAGTATACCACCAGTGGCACCAGTGCTTAATCTAGTAGCGAATGTAAGGGTAGATAATGTAGATATTAGAGTTTATGACTAATATTAAATATCTAGGAGTTTTAATTGACAATAGATTGAAATTTAAGCAACATATTGACTATAACTAAACCTGCGAAATAAGTGAACATTTGGTCGAAAATATTAGTGTACAAAGCAATTATAACCCCACATTTCGAATAGTACTTCAGTATATTATTTAATGGCACTGAAGAAGACTTACAAATGTAGGCGCATTGTTTTAGCTTGCAATAAACGAATGTTGAAAAACCAACAGTAGCTTAGCATTAACCAAAGGATTTATTTTAATAGGCTACCTTAAAGTTTTAAAATTATTAATAGTAAGTTGCCTACTTATATGAATAAATTTATAATATATAATAAAGATATTCATAATTTTAAGACTAAATTTGTACATAACTTTAGATTACCATTAACACCAACTCATGTTCTCAAAAAAACCTGTGATGTATACAAATTGTTTAATGAAATGCCAAGCGAAACTAAACAGGCTGCTAATTTATATCAGTTTAAAAATATATTTTCAATATATGTTAAATCTGTTTGAAAATGACAATATCTTGTTTTTTAACGATCTTAAGGATAAATAACCCAACATTATTATTATTATTAATTTCTTGATGAGCACACAAACTAGTTTGTGGGGTGGTGACTAGTGCTTACATTGACGGGATTCCGGGATCCCGAATACCGGGATCCCGGACGAATTTTGTCCGGTATTGAAAACCGGAATTGATATTAAAAATACCGGTATTCCGGTATTAATATATTTCTAAAAATTACAAACTTTTGACAACTGATGCATCGTTAAAATTTATGATAGAGGCCCTTTCCCAACAAAAATACCCAATAGCTTTAAAATTACTAGATGCTTTAAAATTTGGCATTTTATAGCGACGAACAGATTTGTCACAGATACTTCAGTACCTACAAAGGGGAAAATTACTATTTTATGGACAATTTTAATTAATGTGTTAGATGGCTTATTAGGTTACACATAAAAAACCAATTTTTGTTATATTTATAGAATTTATTATGTGCTATATTTTTCATGTACTTTATTTATCTACTTATAAAGAAAAAATGTAAGTTACTGGAATTCACTTTTTAGGAGACGTTAATTTTAAAAATAATTTTTTATTGGATATTATTTTTAATTATGTCATAATAACTAGATAAAGATCTAATAAGTAACTTTTCTAATAGTAATACCGGTATTAAGATTTAGGTCCGGTATTGTAAGCACTAGTGGTGACTGAGGCTCAAATACGCTGCTTATAGTTAATATAACATTCTACCTTATATCTCAACAAATTCATGGGAAAACGTAAAACCTCCCTACCTCTACCAACTTCCTTCATTATAAATATGGGTTTCCCCCTTAATCTGATTTATAGCGAGAATACGATTAATTCCTGATAGCTATTTATGTTTGTGTTAAATCTGGCTATGGATCTTTTCCAAGGAAGTTTATAATGAGCCCAGTTTTTTACTTCCCTCGTCTAAAAGAGGAAAAAATCACTTTCCGAAACTTTTCTCAGAGCTTCACGTTTCAAGGTACCTAGATAACGAAGTACAAGTTTTCTCAATTTCGTCTGGTTGTCTGTCTGTCTGTTGCTGGTATAACTGAAATACTATTTGTTGTAGGAAGACAATATTTAGCATGAAATCGAGAAATTTTTGGTCAAATATATACATGGTGGTAATTTAAATATTAAAACTTTGTCTATTTTTGCTTTAACTAAAGAATAGATAAAATTAATAATTTGCACATAGCTCAGGCTTTACCCTTAACAAAAATGGGACCCAACAAATACAGAGTAATTGTTTAAAAGGAACGAAAATTGGCACCAATAAGCTTGTTGAATGTAATGAAGTTGCATCACGGCGACGCGAGACAGTGCTTTGTGGCAGGCTGGGAACAACGGGCTCGCTACCTGCGGCCTGTTTGTTTTCTGTTGAAATTTTTCCCGCACGAGTTCGAATCCCGCCTGCAATATTTTTTTATTTAAAAATTGATATAATTTGCATTACCAAGTGCCTTTTCCGTTTTTAAAAATATTTAGTGTCACAACTTCCACTTGCGAGGGAAGTTCTGAATAAAGCCCTTTACTGGTTTTTCTTAATCCATCTATGTGTCTTTGTTGCCTTTAAAATCACCAACGAATTAATACTGTAACGTTTGTCCCGACAGGAATTATTTTTTAAGCAACATTAAACGCTGCAAAAATTCTACCGCGTCTAGATTTTTGAAATTGTAAAACATCGAAGCGTCTTGATAACCAAGCAAGCGAGATGTTCTCTGCTATGCGCCGATTTCCGTAAAGCAGCGAAAACGATATCCCGTATCCCCCACAAAACCGATACGTCAAGATAATGCAAAGGAAGGATTCTCGGACAGTATACAAGCAAGGAAATTCTTCAAGAGAAAACAGAATTCGAGTTACACCTCGCTATCCTCTCATGCTTCCTGAACAGTTCTGGCATCAGAGCTGATAGTCTCGTTGCCCGATACCAGTTTTGGTCCTTCAAGGCAGAGAAACGCCAGTACCCCGAACCGTAATTCCATTCGACTACTCTACCTACACACCTGTACTGATTCCGAACCATAATAGCGAAGTGTACAAGATCACGTTGGAGAACCTAAGTTGAAACTGCAATTGCAGCGCGCTCGCCTGTCCGTCGAAGGGCGATTATAACCTCATATCAGCTGTCATACCTGCAAGAAATTCCGGATCCGTCTCCTGCCGTCCGTAGTCCTCCGAGCCGCTGGCCACACCACACAGTTATTAGTAGTACTAGTCACAATTTCACCATCTAAGACATAAACCATTTTAAATCTTGCGAATTTACCCACTGACAACAAGCTAATATTTGTCAAAGTTGCAGAAACTTGACCTACTTCCGATAGTTCCACTGCAAGCCCGAGGACAACTGACCTACCCCGGATCATCGTGCCGACCAGTCGACGAAGATTGAATTATTATTGGACATACAAAATACACTCATACCCTGTATTTAAGAGAAGAATAAATGATTTATGTTTGACCTACCTTTGTGTTTTTTTGGGCAAGCCTAGTTTTGTACTCTCTACGATTTGAGCTAATTGATGGTATAGACTATAAGCAAAGATTAATTCTCGCTTCACCATAACTAATTGCAAAATTGTTTCCTTCATCCAGCGAGGGCGTTGCAATACCGCAATGGTCTATCTTTCCTCATACGCGCATAGAAGTAGCAGGAATATCCAACTAAAGTAACCACTCATATCAAAACTCCGATGCAGCTGAATCTGAATATTTCTAGACGCAGTAAGAATTTAATCTCCTGCCACTTAATTATGCTGTTGGAGATGCCCTTCACAATCTGAACGTCGCGCTTTGCATTTATTACTACTCCCTGCAAGTTTATGCAACTGCAAAGAAATTCCAGTTTTTTAATGTACTGGAGCCAGCTAGTAGTTGCAGATTGCTTGTTTGTTCAGAGAATATGTTGATAGTACTTCAGTTTGATCTGTTGAATTACACATACAACGTAATAGCTGCCAATGCGCTAGCAATCTTTCAATACTAAATTTTCCTCTTGCTTTGCACACAATAAGAAAAAATCTCTAAAGGGCTTTACTTTCAACTTTCCTCGCATGTGGTGCTCGTCATGTATACAGTGTGTCCAAGATAAGGAGGGCCAGTATGGGGATCTCGGTAATAGTAAGAGATACAAATATGGTTAAATAGAAAAAAAGTTGCGTAATTAAGGAACTAACAAAATGACTCCTAGAACTCCTCGATATTATTTGTTGTTTTTGAGTTATCTTAAAAAACCAATTTTTGAATTTTTATCCATTTTTTTTATGGCATTAATATTAAAGTTAGAGCGAAACAGATAAAGCTTCTTTATAGCGACTTATAGACTTGAATATTACGTTATCAACTTTTTTATCCGATGTTTCGTCTTCGAGCAACTTCACAACTTCATTTTGTTAAATACTGTCCTTATGTTCTGATGTCAAATTTTAGAAGCCCCGTGTATTCTGAATTCAACAATGCACCACACATTATGGTTTAATTACTTTTTATTACCAACAACATTTTTTGGATACGGAATTGTGTCCTAAAGCATTTCGTACATTATTTCAGCTTTTGTAATATAAAGAAAGAAATAGTGAGCCACACTGGATTTCCTTAATAATCGCGTATGGTCTTGGAATATAAATAATTTTCAATAGTAATTAATTGATTTATTGGTTATTTTTCTTACTTATAACCAATAATTAAAATTAGAAATAAAAAATAACCAGTGTGGCTCATTACTTTTTTCTTTAAATTACAAAGCTGAAACAACGTGAAATGCTCTACGACAAATATCACCTTTCTACAAGCTTAAATATCGGTATATGTTTAAAATTACTAGGAGGCGTTATTCATGTTACAATTAATTACAAGGCGTTTTACAAAATATTTTTTTAATAATTTAGCTCCGGTGAGCACATGTTAATATTAGTATATTTATTTTCAGGTAATAAATCTGCTTCTAAATGGAGATCCAAGTTATTCAGGACACCCAGTATATGTGTTCGGCAAACCCTGCGTAGTGGCATATCAGGTAAAGTACGAAAATTCGCCAACAATGCCCATATTACTTAATTCCAGCTTTTCTAACGAAGTTTGTGTTGTTATGATACGAGGGGGTATGCAAAAGTTTCGTGTAACGGACGTCATTGGAGTCATATTTGCAGATGCATAAAACAAACTGGATATACAAGGTAGAACAAATTTGAAACGAAACTGGCATCACTGCGAACATTATAAAGAACGGCATGTTCACGAATAATATGCAAATTGTAGCTGGAACTCGTATCTATACATAGATAAAGCGGCATTCTGTCCTAGCTTGCGTGGTAGGCTGTGCATTTGGGTAAAGAAGTTAGGGTGACACAAGGCAGACATGGTTCAGAGAGCAAACATCAAGTTTTGCTTTAAGTTGGGAAAAGATCACACAAACACGTATGCGGCGACAAAGCCTTGTTACGCACTCGTATTTTCCAATGGTTTTCGGGGTTTCGTGAAGCCGATAGACCTTTCCGATAATTCGAAGTCGTCGTCCAATCACAGCCATACTCGTAAACGTCGAAGCGATCGCAAATGTTCTACAAGTTGTTGTCGCTGGCCGACGACTGAGATTGTGTCGCAGACTTCAAACATCCCCCCTATTTGCCGGCTTTGAAATCGAGGGGGGATTACTTCGAAGGACGCTAGGAGTACTTTTCCCTGTAGATGCGTAAGATTCTTTCCATTTTTGATCGGTTGCGTTTCATACTAGTTCAACTTCGTTTGTACAATTAATTGCATATGGTTATATTATGTGTTAGTGCTTATCATCTTAGAAATAGCCAAATATTTTCATGGGTGACTTTGGGGCAAAAAGGGTTTTGCACAGTTTCAGTGAGGACAGAAAGTCCATTAATTTAAATGTGTTTTAAGTAATCCGAATAGAAGCCTTCACTTCTGTTGCCCTTTCAGAGCTTGGTTTTAAAATACCTGGTTGTTTACTACTTTCACTAACCGCTATTTTTGAGAAACTGCCAAAGAATAAAATTGGGCGATTTACAAGAATTTTTGTAGAGAGTAAATTATGATTAACTAAATCCTCGACGACCAAAACAGGTATAAAGGAGAGAAGCTAGAAAAATGGTGGTCAGTTAAGCTTCCAAAGGTTATCTCGCTATTTCTGCATATAGGTATCATTGGGCACTGCGATTTTGGTGACCAACTTTGTAGTTCGAAGTTTCTCAGTCAAGAAAACGCCGTTAAGTGCGGTAAAAACGTCTTTTCCTAAGCTTCTCCCAACTTACTGTATTATTAAGTCGTGGTTTTGTTCAAACGACAGCGGATCTTTGTTGCTGCTGTTTAGTTTCACGTTTATAATTGTTCTGGAAGCGAAAATAGACTACTAAATATGCATGACCGCAACATGAGCAGAACGTAACATTCTGGGAATTATGCTGTAGGAATTAATTTATAAATAATAGCAATCAAGTTATTTACCTATTGAAGTTTAAAACCTAGAAAATAGTTTTAAGCAAGCATACTTTTTATTTTGTGTTTAAAGCAATTGTAGAATACGTTGGTTCGGGCATTAAAGAAATTGTCTGTTACAATTATGAATAAGTTTTAACAGCATTATCGTTTGTAGCTTAAAAATGGATTGGTATAGGTCCTACATAACTTTATATTTATTCGACGTGCCTATCTTCTGAAGACTGGTCTCTGGCGTAGAATAACAAGACTATACAAACATATCGACACAAGTCACGTAATGAATTGGAAGTAGCGTAGTTCTATAATCTAGATTCCAAAAACGACGAGTCTTATGAAGACCAAAAGTGCTTAGTATAAAACGTACAGATGTTCCTTAACGAATCTTGAAATGTAGCTAAAATATTTTCATTGAATATTAATTAGGTTGATTGTTGACAAACGAACGTCGGTACTATCTGGTTAACCTCGGGTAAGTGGAAGATAGGGTTAAAAATCTCCTTTGAACTTACTTTTTGTTGACATAATGCCAGAAGACAACAGTATAAAAATCCTTAAAATCAACGCTCCCCTCAAAGCTATCGTGGACGAAACGTTGAGTCCTTCTACCTCATCAATGATACGGTCCAATTCCGGAAGACGTTCGTTACATGACAATGGCTTGGAAGCCTCCAAAATCATATGAGTATAGGGATTAAATATTGTTTGGCTCTACCAAAGAGAAACAAAAATGAAAACTTTATTAAAAACAAATCGTTGAAAATCCCTAGCCACACAAATATTTAACAAACGCTAAATACGGATTTCGATATCCAAGCTGCCATCTCCACTAGCTGTGAAGAGAGAAACTAACTCTAGAAAGTTGGCTGGAATAAACCTCTGAAGATATTATCTCCACCATCACTGATGATTTGGTGAAGCGCATATCTTCGGGAATTCGCCTCGGTAAACTTTACAGGCGCAATTTGCTGCAGATAGTATCTTCACAGGTTTATTTCAGCCAACTTTGTCTAGTTATCCTCTCTCTTCAGGTCTACAGAAGATTCCAGCTTAGATATCGAAATAAATATTGAGCGTTTATAAAATATTTGTATGGTTAGGGGTTTTTAACGAATTATTTCAGATTCAAACCACAGGCTTCAGTCGTGTTCTAGACAAATTATTGAAAATAAAGACATTTCTTGATCTAACTTACATAACCAATTCGAAAATAAAAGTTGAAGTAATCTCGGCTACAGTGGCGTAACTTCAAATTTTGGGCCCGGGGGCCGTGATCTTCACCGGGCCCCTTAATTGCCAAGTGGAAGTGCTATTCTTGCCAAAGCATTTTTCGTTATCATTTTTCAGTTATTTTTTTTTAATTCATAAACAGAAACATCAAAGCAAAATGAACAATAGCGAGTGTTTTTCTCGAACTCATTGAAACTTTATACGGCACCGAGTTTGGACCTGCCGGGCTTTAAACTTCAGGAGGCCCGTTGGGCCCCTGAAGTTCAGGGCCCGGGGGCCGCTGCCCCCTTTGCCCCCTCAGTAGTTACGCCACTGCTCGGCTACTGATGTCCAAAACTATGGATTGTATGGTGTACGAAGAAGTTTTCAATATTTTTAGCAAATTCTCGATGAATGCTCATGAGACACAATCCACAATCGATCGTTCGTCATTGTTGACTTTAACCAAGTGTTTGCCTTTCTTAGGGTACTAAAAGACCACTCACTTGTATTATGTGGTTACTGTTGGAGTTAAGGTAAATGTCAAAGCTGTTTTAATAGTACCACAATTAATTGTCTTTCAAAATGTTATCTATCTTGCAAACTTTATTCATGTTTTCAACCATTGCTATAAAAGTTTGTTCAGAAAATTTTGTTAGTCTTGAAGGACATAATTCAAGGAACAAGAAACCTAGTCTATGTTCTTGTAAAAATCTTTCTTAAATGCTCTCAATTAACAAATCCAAATAAGGTAGACGGTTCTTCTAAGATACCCTTCTGGGGTTCTTGCTGGATGATTATCTCTTTCGACGACCACATTCGCCGACAATTTGTCTTTGATATTTAGGTTATGGGATACATTTTCAATTAGTTCGAAGATTGCTTTGAAAACATCTTCTGCAACAAATTTAGCTCTACTGCTTACAAATCCTTGGCAACGGGCTCCAACATTGATACATATTTTTCAATTATACCAAAAGTTACTAAAAACATGAGATCTTCGGCTTCAGGATCTTGCCCATAGTTGTATACGTCCATGCCAGTGATTACAAGATAGGAAATCAGCAGGCTGTTTTATGAGAGAAAAACAGAAATAGGTACAAGTCCTGTTTATTGACTTAATTACCTATATGACGAAATGCAAAAATTCCACCAAAACTGTCACGGATGGTGAAAATTAAGTTAGACTTCACAGACAAAAAAGTTAACGGTAATTTAAGAGTAAGTTTAGAAGTAAAAAAATGATTAAGACAAGAACGCACATTACCTCCAATGGTTTAAAATTGTGTTAGAAAAAATTGTGGGAGACAGAAAAAGAAATATAAGTGCAACACTATTAAATAAGTCTCCAGTGCCTGGCATATGCCGATGACATAATAATCCCAGCGAGAACATGACCGTAAAATTACAGTTCGAAATATCGGAGAGAAAATGTTAAGGAGAACATGCAGGAAGAAAGGTCAGTCAAGTATCACAAATAGTTAATGGCGGCAGTAAGATGGCCCAGACACGTACAAAGATAAAGTTAAAACAGAACAAAATGTTTATTAAATAGTGAGGTATAAGGGACAAGGAGAGTAGGAAGGCCACGAAGGAAATGGTATAAAGCGGCAATGGTAGGTTTAAGAGAAAGGGGCATAATAAATCGGCGGATAATAGATAATATGAGTTTATCAAAAGCACTTGGAAAATCATGTTCTGTGCACTTGGTCTACATTGGGTTCCCATTTGTAGAATTTTATATACAAAATAATAAATAAATAATAATCTTCGAAAACTTGAAGATTTAGATATTATATGTACACGAAAACTGGAAGTTTATAGTTTAAGATATGGTTTTAAATTGCTATATAGCCATTTAAGTTTTCCGATTTAACCGAACATAAATATCAAAACATTGATCATCTCTACTGCCGAAAAGAGGACACTAGAAGAATTTGAGGTATGGTCTTCGCCTTGCAACACAACACACTTTTGACAACGTTCATAAAGTTTCTGGAAACTAGCAGCAGAGTCATCTTTAGGAGTCGTTCGCAGGGTTGCTGTCATACGTTCTTGCATTGTCAACGCGTTCTCAAAACGTGCACCTTTCATGACCGTCTTGAGACAGGGAAACAGAAAGTAGTCCGTAGGCGCCAGATTAAGGGAATGCAGTGGATGTTCGAAAACAGTTACGCCATGCTGAGCTAAGAGTTGGCGCACTTAAATCGCACAATGTGCAGGCGCATTGTCGTGCAGCAACTTCCAATTTCCAGCCCTGTACGCCTCCTTTGCTGTTCTCCCCAATTTGTAGCACAATTTCATGTTAACGCGTTGCTTCATTGCACTGTGACAGTACGATTCACACTTACAACGTTAGACCGCTAACATCTGGTTAACTTGATTGCCAGCTGCATTACCCACTACATGGCACTTTTAAATATATACGAGTATATGTATAACAATGCGTGAGCACGTCTGGCTCATTTCCGTTGAGATATCAGAGCATTCACCGAACTTTTTAGACACACCTCGTATAATTTACTTAGCAAATAAAGTCGGTCTCCGCCAGGCACAGCTACTGTATGTGTGTGTACCAAGATTTTTCTTATGAAAAACCTAGTTATTAGATTATTTACCTGTGGATAGGACGATAACAAATCCAGCATAACTAGTAAGTGTAGAATGAATCTATGCGTGAAAAAATTAAACTTTAATGCCGAAAAGTTGACTTTTACGGACGTAAATACGGCTTTAAAAGTCGATTTCGGGGCCGTTACTAATAACATATGCCGCGGAGTAAACTTTTCTAAAAGGTTGCACAAAAAAAATCTCTCTTATTTGCTGGTGCTACACGCTTTACTTTTTTTAAATTTTGAAGTAAAATGACGTTGCGCTGATAATTATAGAATACGGCAAATTTAAAATTTAGCTGAGAATAAGTACCTACAATATGTCTTAAACTTATACCAGCTATAATAGTTTTAATATAGGATTACTATTTTTTTAATGGACCAATTTGCATTTATTGCACAAATGAACTTTGATAGCTCAGAAAGGATGGTCAACTTTCAAATGTCATTATCAAGGATTGCCATATTTATGTGACATAAATTATGTTTCACATCCCGGATTATAAATTATGACCCGATATAACTACAATTTGATGGTTTTCGTTGTCCAATTTATATGTGACGGTCTAATATCGTCTTTACCATTTATTGTATTACTGTTAACATATACAACAATTAATCAATAATAGCCTTTAAATAATTGTTATTATGCAGATGTATATATTGTTTTCAAACACTTTTGAACACGATATCTTCGAAACTTTTCCCGGGTTTGATTTTAAAAGTTAATTTGGACCTTAAGGGACGATAAAATTCATAGCTGACGGCGATGAAAAAAGAAGTTCCCCCATGAGTGAAAAAGTGTTTGCACAACGACCATTATTCCATTTAATACCTTATACAAAGTAGTTCAACCCCCTTGTATTACTTTGGTGATTTTTGACTCTCAAGGCTGTTCCTATGGGATGGGCTAAACTACCATAAAAATTTCAAGTTTCTACGTCTTTTGGAAGGGGTCGTAAAGTGAAGAGCTGAATTTTCTTAAGGCCGCCATATTGGATCCGCCAAATAGAATTTTTACAATTTGGGATATTCCGCATCAACCTTGGTCCCCTGAAATGTCTGTTCCGGATTTTAGTCGGTCATATTTTTTTTAGGCAGACACGAGTGGATTTTAATGTAAATGCAATATTTGCCTGTGAAATTAGTAATGGCAGTTATAAAAAATCTGTAAAAGGCTTTACCCAGAACTTTCCTCGTGGACATTGTGACACTAAATAATTAAAAAAACAGATTAAGTTAGGAGTAAAAATGTCTTCACGTTTCTAATACATTAAATCCATTTTCAAATAAAAAAAAATGTAGCCCGCTGGGGGGATTTGAACTTCACCGCATCTGCGTAGCAGATTGTAACCACATTGACTTTTCGTCTGCGCCATCGAGATATTGGAATGGGTGCGACGCACGCCTCTCTTGAACAGAACGGTCTTATTGTTGAAACGTTTCGACTCTTTTGTGACATTATCCTGTATCTGTTGAGTTCCATTTTCGGCAAATGTAAAACCCTGACCTATGTGAATATTACTATTTCCTTCGATTTCAAAATTAACACAAAAATAAACAAACTTTTATTTTTTAAGGTGCTCTCCCTGTATATATTTGTCTGAAATTTTCACGGTGTCATGCCAAGTATATATATATAATGTGTATGCAAAATATCACCTTCCTCCGACAAATAGTTTTTGAGTTATACCGCCAACAGACAGACAGACAGGCGGAATTGAGAAAACCTGTTTTTCGTCATCTAGAGATCATGAAACGTGAAGATCTGCAGAAATCTCGGAAGGTGATTTTTTCGTCTTTCAGACGAGGGAAGTAATAAAAAGGTAAAGCTTAGAAAACTAAGAAAGAACTTTGAACCTCGATTTCATATAGTGTAGTTTCCTATACATGTTTATAAAAGGAAGTAGCAGAGAAAGACACCTGAATTAAATTAGAATTTATTAAAAATTAAATATAAAGATTCGCACTGATTTCTTTATGCTGCCGTTCCCTTTCAGCAAATTTTTTATCTTCCGAAATTCGCTTTAAATTTTTCAAATCTTTGTGTAACAAGGTACAACTTGATTTTTAAGAAGCAATTAATTTTCATAAAAACTGTGTGATTAAACTTGATGCATCTATTTAATTCAAACACAATAGGGTTGTTGACGCCACGTTGTAAATTTTCATTACGTAATCCCACTTTCACGGCCTTCAGATTTTCAATCAGCCTCGGTTTACAGAATCCCGAGAAAATGCGCCGAAATTTTTCATAATCCAAGGAAATCGACAGAACATTCGGCAAATTCGAGATTTATTCATACGCTCATAGTATCGTTACAGCTGCTAGGAAAATTTCCAGCAAGAAGTTTTTCCGTCGCAAAGGAGAAAAATCGGTTGAAACAAACTAAACATCCAATAACTTGCAATTCACCCTCGGCCCCACTCGATTAAAACTTTGATTCTGTTTAAAATTATGAATCGGCCTACATTCATTTGCGTGAAAATGTCGCGGAACGAGACCCAGCATCCAGCGAGGGTTTCTTGCGAGGGAAAATGACCCACTTGCGCAACGCGTTTTTATCGTCAACCACATTCTGTACAAATACAATGGCTACAATTTGAGCAAGAATGGGTTGATATATGAGAATTTCACTGAAATAGTGTTAGACAATTTCGTACAGGTTGGCGCGGTGTAAAGGAACTCTGGCCGTAATGCCCCTAAATCGGCCTGGGCTTTCACAAATAATGCCCGAAAAAGTTACGGAATTGCGCGTTTTACATTTCGGGGGCAATTCGAAGCGGTCCACCCTTTCGGCGGTTTCGAGATTTGTTTCAGAAACGGCGAGTGCCTCAGAATCGGCAAACGAAGCATGACGTCGATTTGGCTTCTAAAACACACATTTCGAACTTCGGCATCTGGAAACAAACGTGTAATTATCAAAAAAGATCCTTCGAAGCCGGCGCGGTTAATTAGTTGGGAAGAAATCTTATCGCGAGGGCGCAGATACAAACTTTTGTGCAGCTGTGTGCACTTTTCAATACACCGTCACAAATGATCGATCAATTTCCTTGCTGTAGGACCTGTGACAAATGCCTAAAGGGTAGGAGTCATCACAGGCCGCTACAAACGACTAGACTCTGATGACATCTTTTTCAGGCGTTTCTTGCCTCTACCCGAGCCATCAAAAAGTGAACACTTTCAGAATCGGAGAGATAATCCTTTACTATTAAAGCTCGGTGGAAAAACTAGTGTCGTCCATCAGCTTCACCGTACTACTATATTACCCGATATATTCGTGACTTATAAATTAATTCAACCACGGAAACTGTTACGATTTCCAATTAGATTTGAACTCTACTTTTTTGGCTAAACATGTGTTAGATAAGAGCATGATTCAGTTGCGGACCACGCAAGGCACAGCGATGCGAACAGAGGGGTGAGAGAGCACTTGATAATTATATAAGACAAGCAAACTGCGCGCTACGCCCACGTGAAATAGGATACGCGAAAGGTCAAGCTCCGATCCGAGCGCTAAGATAAGAAAAACAAAACCTAAACAAATATAAACATCTGTGAAGCCAGAACGTGAGATTTTATTTTGTGCCACAGACAAACACACATTAAGGAAAATTATATTATAGATTAGAAGACTCCTTTAGTTAAGCATTCATGGAGTATGCTAAAGTGCAACCACCAAGAAGTCTTCCTGGTAATGTTCTATTCGTGTTATTTTCTATAACCTCAGATTGGTCAGCTAATACAACATTCTAGTTTACTGAAAATTATTTCCACCTACATAGTGTTTATATTCGGCTCTATTTCTTGCCAAGTCACAGTATTACGCCTTTTGCCTTTTAGTGATACCAGTGGCGAAGATGTTACTGTTCGTTTTTGAGGTAACAGTAGAACAAATTGTGAACACGGGGTCCTATTGGTTGACGGAGAGTCATTTACGGCATTTTTGAAATGTTATATATTACTCCGATCCGCTCTGTTCGCGTTGTTTTCTTCCTTGCGTAAGAGTTCCATTGCCCGCAAGTGTCCTTTTCTACGATGGCTGCGAGAGAAAGCAACTCGTACTTTGATTGGTAATTAAAAATAGAAAACCAGATGATGTGGTTTAGCTTCGAACACGAAGTCATTTTAACGCGACGCAAAATACTTTATGGTACTTTTCCTAAAAGAAGTATGACGGCATAATAGATAATTGCTCGATTCTAATTTATGTTTCATTATGTAGGCGTTTTATTTTACAAATTTTCATATTTGTCCCCAACGGAAACATACATCAGAGGAGAGGAAATAGAGCTAGTTCAAACGTACACATATTTAAGGCATGAGTGTAAAACCAGTACGGATAACCCAACCCGCGAACTTCTGACACGAATTAACCTAGGCTGGGTATAATATGGTAGATTGAGATACATCTTTAAAGATAACACATCTATTAGGTTAAAGAAGAAAACTTATGTTTGTGCAGAAGCTTTAACTCTCCCAAAAGCATCAACAAGAAAACTGAGTATTACGCACTGAAGGATAAAGTAAAGAACAAAGAGATACGTAGAAAAATCTGAGTAGAGGACTTAATTGAACAGAACCCATATTGAAGTGGCGAAGGGCCGGCCATGTGACGGGTCAGAGAGATGGAGCATTATTGAGTGGAGGCTGCGAGAGCTGACAAGGTAAGTCCAGGAAGACTACCCACTTGATGGAGGGACGATTTAAAAAAAATTCAACGAACATCTAAAGGATGCATATGTCCGAGAGCGGATTATATTGGCTGAGTGAAGGCGGTGATGAATACTGCCCATTCGTATGCTGTCGGAATTCTTGTTCGTCATACCTGATGGTTAAATCGGATTTGGATGCATTGGTAAATTATTGATCAATCACCCTGGAATGTCACTTCTGATCGTATTCTACGGACGATGCTTGGAGTATTACATTCCCAGTAGACATATAGAAATAGTTTGGGATTTAGAATAATTTATTATATTAGATAACCCACTCCTACTCTATGACGATTTAAAGCTAGACATTTAAAGTTTTACTTTTGAAAATACTTCTGCATTTTATAAGGGCCGTTACTTGCATTTAGTTCTTGAAAAACAAAAATCACAAAGAGGGACACATTCACACATTAAAGAAAAAGGGGAGGTTTGCAGTCAGCACCTAACGGTACACGTTTGAAGTAGAAGAAAAGAAAGAAAAACCTCTCATGTATAAGAATATATCTTCTTCTTCTTCTTCTTCTTCTTTTTGTAAGGCGAAACGCCTGTTTAGGTATTCTGGGTTGCATTCCTTTGTTTGTGTCTTTAACTTTACTGGTCTTGTGATACTGACTGCCAGCTATCGCGCTATCTCTTTGAGGGTCTTCCTGGTGGTCGTGTTCCTCTTGGCTTTTCATTGCGTGCTATTTTGACTAGCCGATTGTCTGCCATCCTGTTTACATGTTCGTTCCACTCGCGCCTTCTTGCTCGTACCCATCGTGCCACGTCTCCCACTTTGCATTTTTCTCTTATGTATGTGTTTCTTTGTCTGTCCCATAGTGTATGACCGGCTATTGGTCTTAAGGCGCTCATTTCAGTTGTTCTCATCTGTCTTTTAGTTACAGTGGTGTCAGCTCTGGTCTCGGCTGCATACGTTAGCACTGGCCTGAAACAGGTCTTATATACTCTGGATTTACATTCTGTAGTGAGGTGTTTGTTCTTCCATATAACTTGTTTTAGATGACCCGAGATGGTGGCTGCTTTATTTATCTGTTTCCTCACTTCGTTTTTAAGGTTTCCACAACTTGAAATTTCTATTCCTAAGTAATTAAAGGTCATTACCTGTTCTATTGATATGTTGTCCATTGTCAATTTGCAGCGTAATGGTTCTTTTGAGATGTCATTGATTTTGTTTTTGTTGTGGAGATTGACATGTTATATGTTTCGGCAGCAATTTTGAATGTATGGAGAAGTCTTTGTAAGTCATTTTCAGACTATCAAAACTGCGTCATCCGCATAGCATAAGATATTTATAAGGTTATTTCCAAGCTTGTAGCCGAGATCACGTGTTTTCACGGCTTCTATTATCTTGTCCATGATGAGATTGAACTTTAGTGGGCTTAGACTATCTCCTTGACGAATTCCCGTGTTTGTTTTTATTTCTTTTGTGAGTTGTTTGTTGACCCTTATTTTTGTTGTGTTGTTGGTGTTCATGTCTTTTATTAGTTTAATGTATTTTTGGGGATCCCTTTTTCTTTTAATATATATATGATGTCTTTAAGTTTTACGCGGTCAAATGCTTTCGTTAGGTCTATGAAACAAATGAAAGCAGGCGTGTTATATTCGAGTGCTTTCTCTATGAGTTGTCGAAGGATGAATATTGCGTCTATTGTTGATCTGTTTTTTTGGAAGCCTTGTTGTTCTTCACTTATGTGAATTATGCTAAGGATATGTGTTGCTATTACGCTTGTGAAGAGTTTCATAACGGATCTTAATAGTGTTATGCCCCTATAATTTGATGGTTCCTTTTTATCGCCTTTTTTAAACAATGGGATGGTGACACTCTGTTTCCACTCTGTTGGAACCTTGCCTTGGTTTATTATTACTTGAAATATATCTTATTATAACTTATTTTCTAACTTAAATATTTCTTGACAATTTTATATTGGCATGCGCTGTTTCTAATATTTCCATATGTGTCCTTAATTATCTCGTTTACTTTGTATTTTCTCACTGATAGATAGTTGACTCTTTAGCATCTGGCGGTACAGTGGTCAACTTGACCCGTATCCTTAGTTATAAAGTTGGAGAGCGCCTTTTTCCCTTTCATAGCAATTATTGTATAGTGTGTGTGTCGGTGATGTGCTGACCTTTTTACTATATGTCTTAAGTCTGTGGTTCAGAGTAGAGCACAGTTAATTTGGTGCCACACTGTAAATGGTGTCACCGAACCCGATACCGATCGCAAAAGCTGCGGAAAAATTACCCCACCGTGGGATTCGAACCAAGGACTTGCTTAATGCAAGCTTAATGCTCTACCAGCTGCACTACCCGGCTTCCTGTTTCTTATAACGAATTTTCAAAATGCATCCCTGAATACCATATTATGCCATTGACTTTCCTGATTTACAATCTTATGTTTACAATTTCTATTGTAAAAATTTTAAGAATTTTCGTAATGTTCAGTGTTATAGATATAAATAACATAGACTTACGGAAAGTACAGAACGTTTTATTATTTAACTGGGCCAAAATCGGTGTAATGTAACTATTAAATCGTCGAAATTGCAAAAATATAATATTTTGCACTTAAACATTTGACTCTTTAAATTGATGTATTGATTTAGGGCTTTTTTAGCATTTGAATGAAGGGGATAGGATTGTTTAGCGCTCCACATTGTGAATGATATTAAAAATTAATGAAGGTCTAAAAGTGCGTGGCTAAAAATATTTAGTAATTCATTGCAAACAGTTTTAAAGCAAATTCATGAATAATTGCGATGGATCGAAAAAGCGCTCATTGATTAAACCGATACAAAATGCAGGGCAACTTCAATTTATTATTACATCCGCTGTAGGGTTGTCACAAATGTAGTTGAGCGTTTGTGTCTGATAAGCCGGTAATTAGTTCGAGTCATCTAAAATTTGGGACATACGATTTTTCATAATTTAATGAACGGCGCACAGGGGAGAAGTTTAAACTTCACTGAGCACGATTAAGTTTTGGGCTGTTAATATCCGATTTATCTGTTTATCGAAATTGTTATACAAACTTTAAACGGTTCGTTAAAATTGAAGATGTGAAGATGCCGATTTGTCAATTAAAACTTCGCAATTTACATATGAAAATAAATTAGTAAACTTTGAGTTTGACTTGGTTTCTACTAAAATGTTACTGTCGCGAATTGTCTTTAAATTTGTTTGAGGTATCGTTAAAGACAGCTTTACGGTAGTCGCCGTAACTTTGTTATTAAATTTGATTATCAAGCTTTATTGTGTAAATCGGCTCTACCAAGAAACAAATGCAATTGCGTTGAAATACTGCTAAGCTGTACAGCCCATTATCAACCTTCTGTTAGTTGTCACATTTGCGAATTGTTCGTTACTGAGTTGTGCTAGCGTGACTTGTACAAGGGGCATTGCCAGGGCCGTAGCTACAGGCTTGGGGGCCCTGGGGCAACAAATAATTATGGGGCCCCCATGTTATCTTCCCCTTTACCTCTACATCACTTTCACTTAGTAAGACTTTTTTAATAGTGTTACTATTTGGTGATTTTTTTTTCTGTTAAGATAGAAGAATGGGTATTTAAAACAGACAAAACACATATTTATTTCACATTGAGTTTAATATAAAACTGTATTTAACGTTTAAACAGGCTAAGTTTAGCTCACAACTTTTTAAAGACAATTTCGTAAAAAAACTTCCTCCGTCTTCGGGGGCCCCTATGTTCGGGGGCCCTGGGGCACTGCCCCGGTTGCCCCGGTGGTAGCTACGGCCCTGGGCATTGCATAATAATAAATGTAGCTAAGAAGACGAACCGTGTAACGTAGCAAGGATTGGCTTGGTCCTTCTGGGAATCGCTCGTCAACAACAGTAGATGTTTAATTCTTAGGGGAACTAGCATGCCTAGAGTAGCTGCTTCGATTTCAGCTTTAAATGAAAGAAATTTAAAATGGATTGAACTATGCTACAAGTTAAAACACCCCAAAGCACAGAAAGGATATTTATAGAGAAATTAGTTATAAATGAGAGTTAAAAGTAAAGGATTTAGGACTGTCACGTGGAACACCATTGGCAACGTTAGAAAGATGTTCTCGATTTATCCCAACACCTAATTTGTTAAAACATTAGAGTTATGTAATAAAATGAGAAAATCAAATTTGGTAAACAGCTAATGATTGCTAGTTATAAAATTACAATCCAGCGACATTGTTAAACAAAACTCATGGTTGGAGTCGACCAGAACGAGCCCATGGTATAAGATGATATGGTTTTCCTAGTACCAAATTTGCAGTTCAAATAATAGGGGAACTAGCAACGAACAGTTCCTTTAACATGCGAAGGTTTGTGGTAGATAACTTGACCAATCTTGGATTACTCAGAAAATAAATGTCACTAAACGTATAATCACGTGAAGGTAGAGCTGACAGTCTCATTCCTGAGATTCTAGGCGGCCAGCAGATATTTTACATCTAAATACTTTAAGTCGTGATTTAATTAAGACGCTGCAGAAATTCACCAAATCAATATATCTAAACCTTCATCGGATTACCGATGATTTGTCAGCTTAAATTAGTTTACTAAACGTCACCAAAACATCTCATAAAAATGCGTTTTCCAGTTTCCGAAGTAAAGTTCAAGCCTTAAAATATTGAATATAGTTTTTTAATTTGTTCGCCTGTTTGCTTAACATTAGGGCAGCTTGGTGTTGCAGGCGTACTCGACGTAAACGTATTTAAATAAAGGAAACATTTTAAAGAACTGTTGTTGGTTATTTGGACTAAACTTAGAAAATGCATCAAACTACATTTCTAGACTTTTAAGTAAGTTCCTGAATTAAAAGAAAACATGGGAAGAACTGCCCTCTGTATGTGTGTTTGAAGTTGTCGGGGGTACTATAAGTATAAAAAAAAATGAAAATTAAGTCTGGTTTGCTTCAGTTGCTAATTTTTAAAATAAAGGCACACATTTAAATGGGACACGATTTACGCATTTGGGCCTTTTATGGCTCTGTATAGTTTTCGAGACGAATTACGATATTGGAACTGATCGTCATAACATTTCATAATCATGTCTAACGGATATTACGTAATATTAAGGAAATGGCCCTATTAAAAGTAAAAGAACTAAACGTAGTATGCTTACGTAAAAGTATTAATCTAATGCAACCATAATGCTGGCCATCTTGCTGATGGAACTAGTTTTTCGGTTGAAAATTACTTATTGATGTAAAAACCAAATCAATTACGATGTATATTTGTAATGTGCATCTGGGAATATATTTTCTCCAATTTTGGTGAATAGTAGGTAGAACTCTTTTTAAATTTGTTATTTATTCCTTCGCTAATAAATTATAAACTTGTTTTCAGGTAAAAATGCAAAACAAATAATAACAAGGCAAAAAAACTCCTAGTTAATATTCTATGTGGAGGATGTGGAAATCGGAGAGAATCTATATCATTATCATTGGTTTTTCGACTCTATCGGTCTACTATTTCATTGTAGATAATCGTTTTTCAAACAGAAGTAATGGTAACAGCGGCATCAGTGGCATGTAGTAACAAAAGACATAGTAAAATAGACGAAAAGACATAACAATTCTAGTAGAGGAGGCGAAAAGAACGTCTTGCTGATTACTATGTAAGGAATGTGACAGTAGCAAGATATGTGAATCATTAGTGCATCCAGGTTGTCGGTCCACTATTTCATTGTAGTTAATTGTTTGCCAATAATGGCTAAACGAAATTATTGTAATGGGATTTAATAAAGTGAAAAATAGTATAAAAAATGAAAATGTATAAAAAATACAACAGGGAGAGCAAAATAAAGCTTGATGATGCTCCACTTAGGTAACGTGGAAATAGGAGGCGATGTGAGTTTTTACTTTTTCAAAATTGTTATTTTATGAATTATACTAATGAAAATAAACCTTTAAGCGTTCATATTGTTAGTTTAACTACGTCATAATACAAAATCAAACTATCTTAAAAAACATCACTGAAGATCGGGACATATAGAACATCAAAGAAAGTCAGAGTTGCGAAAGAGAAAGATATTGAGAAAAAATTATGGAAGAAAAAAGAAAGAAAAGAAAAGAAAAATAAACGACCAGTTAAGATAAAGATATAGGGAACCAAACATTCCCATTTCGCAAAATCAGAACGGTTAAAATGGTGAAGCTATATTAAGATGGAAAAGATTTAGGGAACAGCAAAAAACGTGTTAGGAACTCCAGAAACCGGTATATGGAAGAGGTGAAGGAAGACGTAAAAAGGGGAAGCAAAGTGGAGGCAGCAAGCTAATAATCTCGTTGAAGTCTTCTCTTTTCCCCACTTATCCTACAAGACAACATTTTCAATATTTATTGAATATTTGAATAAGCTTTTGTATTAAAATGAATAAATAGTCGTTCTACAATGGCAGAGCCATAGCGGTGTAGCGGTAAAGTTTGTGCGAACGGGGACGACGTCTTCATAATTATCTACGGAATAGGTAAACATATTTTTATCGTCATTAATAAGACTGAAACAGTCAAATCAAACAATGAATTATTTTAATTTGCAAAGAAAAAAGTTGCAGTCCGTATAAGATTCACACCTACACGACTATGGTAGAAAGCGTGGCTACCCAAGAAGTGGACGTCTGGGAAATTGCCAAAACAGAAATGAATTTCTGGAGACGCAATTCTTGTCTTTTTAAACTGGACCGGTTGCCATACGAAAAAATAAAAAAGCCAAATGGGCGTAGATGAAGACACTATGGATATAGTAGAAATCTTCGTATATTCGTCGGATACTATGGAAAAGATGCGCAGAGAACGCCATGATAGCTTATAAGGGTTCACGATCTAGCAATGAAAATTATTATTATTATAAAAATGTGTGTGGGTTGACAAGGTGAAAGGCACATAAAAGCAAAGAATTCTGAGTATTTATTTAGAAAGACAACGTGGTTTATGCCAAAATTTAATTTTATAAATTCAAGTAATCCCACAAACAATATCAAAAATATGTTGTGTATACCTACTACTCTGAGAACAGATCCCTCGTAGAGGGGCTTGATAAGACCTTGTTTTCTAAAACAATGTGTAGGACTAGGGCCTAGACGTACCTTCTGAATATACTGCTGGTGGAAAGTCAACTTTGAAAAGACCACACTTATATGGTTGACTCTCAGGGTGACCACGAAAAGAAAAAGGTTGAGAACCACTGATCTAACGTAAATAACGCTATAATTATTTTTACAGTTGAAAGGGTATTTAACATGTAATTAATAGTGAAGGATTTTTTTTATTCGCTGCTGGTTTTCTTGTAAACAAGCATGACCTGGATTACCTTAAGCTAAAATGTAAACAGCATTTAAGGGCTAAAAGTATTTTTCAATGAAAATTTAAACGAAGTGTAAATGTAAACATGCGTTTTTAGAAAAAAAGCCGGAACTGCGTCAAAATCCTAAAAGCAATATTTTTCCTGAGCTTTCGTTGCGCCCTTGATACAGGTTTAGAGGAGATCTTAGTTCAACCCTTAATACGATTTATTGGCCGAAGCATGTGTACTGCGCGTCTAACATCAGTCAGCTGTTTTCTTACAACGTTTATGGCGATACAATCGGTTAAGTGCCTTGAAAATCGGCATTTTCTGTATATGTAAACTATTTAAGGCCAGCAGTAACCCCCCAAAGCTAAATATAACTCGAATGTCACGCCGAGGCGATTACGTAAGACCATTTTAAACGGGAAGAATTAATGGTTCGTCGGAAGGCTCAATTTTATACGAACAGCTCCGGTGGTGGTAAGTAAAATGTGGTGTCTTATAATTAATTAATGTGGAGGAGGTATAGGGGCGTGCGCGCCAAATGAAATAAATTCGGAATTTTCATACCGGTCCATTTAAAAATAAAGGACTCTTCACCTTTCTCCACGCGGCTTTGTGAAGTCGAGACTGAAAAGCTTTTAAATTTAACATGAACGCGTGACATTCCGGTCCTGAACATAAATGATATAAGGAGCAGCGAGACCCGGAAAATGGCAGGCAAAATGAAAGCCGATAAACCCGCGCCATCTGACGTTACGCGAGGCGTAGGCGTAATGCGTGGTTTGAAGGGTTACTTGCGTTCAAGGTCGCCAAAAAATAAGTGCTGGATAATTAACCTTGTTCCCACACTGTTAGGCACGAACACCTGGAAACCAACCGACTAAATTACCATCGCCAAGAAATCGCGAAGAAATGCTCAAGGGGCTAATGCCCGTATTTTGTCTTTCGTTCGATTATTTACAAAACACTCCTCGAGTACCCGTTTGCTACTGATACATCAACTGCAGCTCCTGAATTAATCCGGGGCAGAGATAAATGATAGGCGTTTGAGGAAATTGACCTTATTAATAGAAACACGGAACGCCAATTATCGACAAACATCAAAAATCAATTTTGACACGAAGTTGGATGCTTCGATATAATACATCCCCTTGTTGCTGCCCCATGGCTACTCGAGTTCAGCCGTCTTTAACTGTAGCATCGATAGAAGGGTTTTCTAGTTTTCCAACAGGGTTTGTACACTTGTACCGGTTTCCGCTAATCGTCGAAAACACGACGAATGTTGTTAACAATGTCCCATATCGATTCAACGGAAGCGGCTGTCATTTTTTGTCGCTTGTAACTATCACCGGTGTACTGTGTATTGTGAAAATGACAAGTTTGCATGTCCAGTAGGAAATTTTCATGTTACCACATACATCAAGAAAGCAGTTATGACATTCTAAATATTGAGTTTCTCTCATACCTTCGTTGATGACCTCTGCAACCCTCACGCTTACGTACAAAAGGAATTTGGACAAGGAATAGCGCGGCAGATTTTCATTTCAAAAAGCGAGAAAACCCATCTCGACTGTCCTACATAGCCGCCCGAAAATGTGAAAATAAACTCGAGCATCAAAAATCCTCTCCAGCATTTCGCACTAAATTTGATTTATGTATCAATATTTAACACGAAGGTTTAGTTTTATTTAAGCGCCACGATTTATAGGGTACCTTGTATGTTTGATCGATTTCTATTCGCTAAATAGGTACGCAGGGAGCACTAAAGCATCTTTGTAGGACGGCAAAAGTGGGGGTGGCATTAAATAGCGGAACTCCGCAAAGTTAATTCTTAGGTCATTACCTTAAGAACTTGGAGTTTGAAAAATTCTATAAAAATCACGTATAAGGCAGATGCTTAACTGAATTCTTTAAAACGGGAGAATTTATTTCCGAGTTGTGAAGGGGCATGCATGAAGTAATTTTAAAACAATCTCGCGGTTTCCCAGAAATCGTCTTTCGCGTATTCTGGAGTCTCTCCTCCTTTTCTCCCTCTTTGTTCAGAGGAGGACACCGATGTGGCGGCCGGTGATATAGTGTTCGACTTTAATTAGTTTGTCATTCAGCGTTCGAGTATTTCCAGACATTTGTTTTCTAGAATAGAGCGTGTCTGGTTAACTCTAAGATACAGCTAATTCCGTCTGCCTCCTGTTTTGCGCTACTATTTTAGTTATTCGAGTTAAATAAATGCGCCCCCGCTTCGTCTGTGAATTTTTCGGAAGAACAGAGTTGGAAAGCCGATCTTGCACCGGGTTTGCATGCTTGGCCTACCTTAGGAAACAGAGTGGTAGAACAGAAAGAGAACATCGGGGGCATGCGAGTTGAACTTTACATAACTACAAAACTGTATTGAGGAAATGGTCGACCCTTTGCTAGTATGGGAGGGTGAATACAAGACAGCAGAATGGTGTTCGGGAACGGTTAGTCGAGTCAGCACACTGTTTACCACGTTTATTTCTGATAGAAACAACAAATGAAGCCAGACAACCGTGCTTGGCATAGCAATCCAGGCCTGGACTACAAATTAACCGGCTTTCAGCCCTTCCGCCGAAATGCTTGATTCGATATACCTCTGTTTAAACTTACAATATAAACCATATTAAAGAAAATCTATAACGTGTGTAGATTCCCAGATAGGTTCTCCCACCGACCGGCTGCAAATACGTAAGGGCACACCTTTCAATAAAAGCGCTTGTTTATAGCGAGGCACGCGAGGTTATCGAATTTCGAGAGTTTCCCGCGATTTCTACTGAGCCCTAAAACTAAAGTCTGTCAACATTTGCGAAATATTCTTCCCAGCTTCTTCGCTTTGAAAACAATCAACAAATCGCTCATCTTGATTTACTATGCGGTTCAATTAGTTGCTAGTATTTTTACTGGACAGGGTCCTTCAAGTGGTAGCCCTAATTTAAAATCGTTTATTGAATGTTGATATTGTGCAGGGAAAGAAGTTAATTTCTGAAAAATGGAATTACTGAAAGGTAAGAAATGATTAAGTTGTATCTCATTGAAGAAAACAAAGAAGGTTAACCCGATAAATATCAATAATTTATAATGTGCAAAGGCTGTGTGACATTTATTCTGCATAACCTGATTACAGAATTGTTCCGTATTTTTTTCTATTTGTCCATCTATAATAATACAAATAACAAGATTTGTTAGGTAGGGACACTGAAAAACGTCTTCAAGTCTGTAACCTGAAAGAACACAGACATTTTAAAATGTGCTGAGGGATCATCAATAAAAATATATAAAAATACTGAGAACGTCCCACCACGGAAGACCTGGTTCTGAAGATTGACGTCCTCTATATTCGAAGTGGACCTACCTTTGCCTTGAGGTTTTTAGAATCTTTTATTCGCGAAAGCTACTGAATTTCGCTTTATAACAAATCAAACAAGATGTAATCTAATACTGCTATATTAAACACATAATGTTACAGAGCTGGGTTCGTATCACATCAACCCGTAATATAACATGGTTTGTACCAGGAAATAAGTTTTTAGAGACTGGTAGCGCACCAGCCAATGTTTCAAATAGCGATTAGCACACCCAGACGAAGAGAAACTCAAAAGCAGTTAAGGTGGCGAACTTACAAATACTACAAACATACGCGGCTAAAATATTGTATACCAAATGGTCGACAATGCACATGCAAGAATTTCACAATGAATGGGTGTACTTATCTGTAATGCAGTAAATAACGGTACCAAATTGAAGAGGCGGGTTCGGACTCTAGTTCGAAGCGATGGTTTCGCAAGAAGAAACGCCTGGGGTAGTTGGCGGCCAGAAACCAAGGACTATCGGCGGGAAATTTGACTTAATCATTGGGCTCGGAAATGGAGCGCCGTTGCAACTCAAGAAGTTGTATGAAAGGAAACGGCAGTATTCAGGGCGATGCTGTTGGTATTCGATATAAATCGCTTAATAGAAGAATTTAAGAGACCCAAGAGGGCAAGAGGAGCGTGTCTCTCCGTCTTGACATTCAACGCACATCCACCCTTCTCCGTTGAACTGAACCTAATGGCAGCGTGATTTTTTATTTTAACGGGATGAAATGAATATAGCAATCCACAGAGTGTTAGAATAAGTTAATCTTGGACAGTTCATCAAATGAAGATTAGGGCATGAGAATTAGCAGAAGAATGCGCAGGGTTTGAAAAGCATGGGTTTTAGGAAATGAAACAGGTGGGCATAAATATCATGGATCTATGGTTGAGAATAACAGGTTTTAACTGAATAAAATGCCCATGAAATTGAACAAAGTGGAAGAAAGAGATGGGGGAGATCTATGTACAATATGTCTTCTATAGAGTTTCCTTGTATTGAAATGTATTTTCTCACTTCCATCTTCAAAATAAATTGGCCACTGCAAGTTATATTATTTTCAAACAGCATTACTAACATATTAAAAAAATCGCCATCATATTGAATGGGCAGCAAACGTTACGACTAACGGGTTTGGCGACACTAACTTGCTCTCAGTAAAAAGAGGGCTAGGGCAAGATGAAATCACATGTCGCCTAAACCGTTTATTATTGTGTTAGAGAATAAGTATCATTCGTTGTTCTGCTCTAAAAAAGGGATATTAATCAATACACTTACATCACCTTTCGGATCGTGTAGTGCTCTTATAAGTGGTCATTCGGAAGAGCTAGAAATGATTGCAGAGTTAACAATTGAAACGGTCCTAGAGCTGAACCCATTTAAAAATATGACAAATACTTAATGGGACACCGATCGAAAGTAGAATTAAGTTATATCCTCAAATTGAAACTTGCGAATAGTTTAAAAGGAAAGGTTTTTCTTTTTCCAACATAAGGAGCTGAAACTTCGAGTTTGATAAAAAAAAAACGCCCATAATATGGCAAGAATATAAATCGGTCGGTTGTAGTATCTACCATGTTATTTTACTTAATGTCAATCAACGATTTTATATACCTTTAATACTCGAAAATTCAGTGTTTAATGATCATTTTCTTATTGTCTTCTTTTCTCATCTAAAATCTTAATTTAACCTAAAGCTAGTTTAACTTATTTATTTATTAAGTTTAAATTCATTGCTACCTTTAGAAAAATCTCGGCTACGACCAGATTTGAACCCAATTCGACATCGTTGCTAAGCTGTGCGCTTACTAAATTAAACCATGCAGGCGGCCTTGGGTATTAACCGAAGGGTTTTATTGTTATAAATCACTAAAAACGTACATAGGAATAACCAGTTGAAAATTTTCAGGGTGTGCTAAATAGCACTCAGGAAATGGAAATAACTTTCAACCGAATAATGATATTATTATATAAAGGTGAAGCCCTATACAGGTGCTGCAAATTCAAATCCAGACCAGAGATTTAAAGCTTTGGTCACATATGGCCGATGTAAGGTTACTTTCTATGCAGAGATCGTATGACCCAAGGCGTTAAGTTTGATGGATCGGTTAATGTACGTTGCACCCTCCTATAATGCCACATACTGCAAATTTTGTCTAAGTCTACGGTTTTATTATAGATATAAAAACTGTTAAATATTTGCCCTGTCACGAAAATATTTTCAGCTGAATTAGTTTTTGTGATTTGCGTTTATTTCGCTAAACATATAATTGCCTCCTGCAGTTCGTGCCGAAATATTTAAACGATAAAACGCCATTGGCATAGTAACGGGATATTTCCGTTTATTAGATGGAAGTCAATCAACAGATAACTGGAATCGAACTGGAGTGGCGAATATGAGTCCACCCCTAGAATATGTAGTCCAAAATTAAAAGTCGATTAGTGCTGTTGCTAAATGCTCTCTGCGACACGATGTCTGTTTAATGTTTACAGTACATATGCTGTTACAACATCGCAATGCCAGTTCTAATTGAATTTTATAGCCTTTAATTCCAAATCCAGCACATTGTTTATGTTGGCTGCCTGTAACTAGTATCGCATCTTGCTTAAGCAGAAGCACTTTTGATCTATCTGCAACTTGAGGGAAATTGTAACATTTAGTGTTCCATTTAGCAACGAGGCAGACACTATTCGTCAAGCGAAAAAACAATTTCGTGTAGGAATTATAAGAGCTCATGTGTAATTTCATAAGAATTTTTTGTAGTGTTTGAACTGAGTAATGGTGTTCAGTTTGGAAACAATAATTGTAGAAAACGGCTCAGCAAGAGCAAGTTCCAAGAAACAAGACAGTATGCAGTATTGCATATAGAGAGGTTTCTGATTGTTAGACCGATCTCATTAGATCATTACTCGCACTTGCATTACTTTACCAATAGTTATGGGTGTTATGGGCGAACCATACGAAGTAGTTGAGTTGTCATATAAAATAGATACAAAGCGATCGTAAATAGCCAATAAAAACAATAACGGCTAGCATCAAACATGAACAATATATTTGCCCTCTGAGAGGGTTCAGATGAATACCGAACTGGTATGCAGTATGCAAATCGACAGCACATCCTTAATAATGCGAAAGGATAATTATCCCAAACTGAGTTTGATCATGACACATATTAGCTTCGAGCCAACGGTTAACGTTCATAGATGCACAATGAGCACAGAATTCAAATTTTTAACGTATACATTATTACAATGTATTCAATTTGAGAATAGTACAAGGGCATCGTGCAAATAAAAATGTTTGATTTAATAAGAGTGCACGGAATCGAATGAAAACCTCAAATTATTATCCAAAATACCATAATATCAAGGTGACTCGCGGGCGCAACCATAGACGAAAGCTTACTGAACGTAACGCAACACAAAGCCTTCGTCTAATCGTCGAATAGCGCGCGAATGCATGTGTAATGGCATTTAGCCGTTTTTTATTCTTAACAAACGAAAGGTGTAGTGTAACAGCATAAAACATACAAAATAAATAAAAATTGATAAGAAGCAGATGGTTGTTCATTAAAGTTTTTTAAAAAATTTATTGTCACTACAATCTGTCAAAAACTGATATTCAGTAGATGGTTTAACAGACGTGATGATCACCAATATTAGACATTAAAGTAGTTTACCAGTACTGATTACAATTAACATATAACAAGTGATACACTGCCCTAAGACGTTAATCAAATCTGTCAATGAGGTCAGAAGGTTTAAACCGTTTTAAGCGGGGTTGCACTTCGTCATCGTTTTCTATGAAACACTCCACTAGGGTGTTAGGGTGACCGCTTATTCGGTCTCGGTAACGCACACTAAACCATTGTATTTCTTGATTCACTGTGGGGACTGCTAGATCCCTTCGAATGGTTTCATTGGGGATGTACCATGGAGCGTTTACTACAGATCTTAAAACTTTGGACTGGAGTCTCCTTAAAATTTCTAAATTGGAGGTTTTGGCGGTGCCCTAAGGCTGGATGCCATATGTCCATATGGATTTTAGCATTGTCTTGTAGGGTAGTAACTTGTTCTCCAGTGATAGTTGTGATTGACGACCTAACAGCCAGTACATCTTTTGTAGTTTGAGGTCCATTTGTTTGCGTTTTGCCCAGATGTGCATCCTTCAGGTCAATTCCCTGTCCAGGTGTATACCAAGATACTTGGTGCAGTCGGCTTGGGGTATCTGTTTGTTGTTTAGCATCAACGATGGGCAGGTGCCTCTTCTAAGTGTAAATGTTACATGGAAGGTTTTGCTTTCATTTATTTTGATTCTCCATTTTTGCACCAGAGCTGGATTGTGTCTAAGTAGGCTTGTAGGTGACCAGAAGCTAGGTTGGGATCGGCGTGCGATGAAAGTATTGCCGTGTCGTCTGCGAATGTGGCAACCATGTTTCCGGTTATAGTTGGCAAATCTGCTGTAAATGCGAGGTAAAAAATTGGTCCCAGTACGCTCCCTTGTGGAACACCAGATTTGATTGGATAAGTTGGTGACAGGGCGCTGCCATATCTGACGAGAAAGTGACGGTTGGATAGGTATGAACTCAGAAGTTTAAAATAATCCGTGGGTAAGAATTTTTTTTGATTTTACAAAGCAGTCCATCGATCCAGACCTTGTCGAAGGCCTGTGTTACGTCCAGAAATACTGCTGCACAGTATCTACGCTCTTTGAAATCTTTTGTGATTTTGTCCACTACTGGGTGTACTTGTTCGACTGTTGCGTGCTGTTTCCGAAAACCGAATTGGTGATCAGGAATAAGGTGATCGTTTAGAAGGATTGGGTATAATTTTTGCAGTGGCATTTTCCAAACACTTTGGACAATGCCGATAATAGACTGATAGGCCTGTAGGAAGCTGGTTGGTCGGTAGGCTTTCCGGGCTTTGGAATTAGGATTATTACAGCCGTTTTCCATTGTTCGGGGAAATAACGAAGCCTTAATACTGCATTAAATAGTTGCGTTATGGATTGAAAGCCTTTTTGGGGCAAATTTTTAAGGATTGGGCCATTAAAGTGGTCGTGGCCCGGTACTTTGTGGGGGTTTACATGTTTGAGGACGGTGTCTTCCACTTGGTGAGCTTCGTATTTTTTAAGTGGCAGGCTCATTATTTGATACGACATGTTTAAGATATTTTGAATATAATCTTCATTATCTAGTAGTACCGTAGTTAGGTGGTCTGCAAATGGCAGTGCTTTTTCATGATCACCTTTTGCCCAAGTGTTGTTAACAATACGAATCGGGGCTTTGTGTTGATGCGGCTGTTTAAGGTACTTTGTGGCCCTCCAAAGTGAGTAGTCAGCTGCTTCGGATGGTGAAAGTTGTTTCAGGTAGTTTTGGACGTTTTTGTTTCTGATAGTAGAGAGTAAATTTTTGAACTCCCTGGTGGCATAGTTTAGTGCTCTTTTATCGTGCGGGTGACGTGTTGTTTGCCAAGTTCTTGTTTGACCAAAATTGGACATTAAGCTGGACTGATATGTTGGATTGGTATCAGAGTAGCTTGACGGGCTGCTTGTTGAACTATTTAAGTGATAAGTAATATTGCATCGTTTAAATTTGTGGTTGTTTTAAGTGGTATGAATGTCAGTGCGTAGTGATTTGTCAATCAGTTCTTAGAAAAACATCCAATTTGTGTGTTTATTAGTAAGTGTTGGTAGTTTTTCCTTGATTATTATATTTATACCCAAGGTCACTAATATCGGGGAGTGGTCTGTAGAAAGATCAAGGCAAGAGTTTGCGCTAAAGAGGTTTGTATTAATTCCTTTTACGAAACATAGATCGAGTAGGTCTGGTTGTTTATTGGGGTCAGACGGCGACAAGTGCAGGTTATTTACTGCTTTTAGCATTTCTCTGCCTTTTCTGGTAGTTATCCGGGAGCCCCAGTGGGTATGTTTGGCGTTATATTCGCCTCCCGAAATGAATCTGTTGCATAATGTACGGAAGTAATGTTCGTAAGTTTCTTGTTTATTGTTGTGCCTGAGTGGGCAGTAGACCGCTGATACAGTGAGTGAGCCCTGCCAGTCTTCAACTACTATGGATGTGGCTTGTAGTTGCGGTTTACTGTATTGGGGTAGTACATGGTGTTTAATTGAGTTCTTGATGATTATGGCAGTGTCAGCTTGAGCAGTGCCGTCCGGGTAGAGTGTTCCATTGATTGCAAATTTTGGGGATTCCGAAATGGGAGAGTTCTGTGAAGTGGGTTTTCGAGACTAGTACTATGTCCAGGGACTGGTTTATTATGAAGGCGGTGAGTTCCTCTTTACGGTGTGACAGCCCATTGGCGTTCCATATCGGTATTTTAAGATGATGATCTATTGGGTGTTCTAGCTACAATTGTGGTTATAAGGTTTAATATTATGCTCATTTGCTCCATTAGTTGTTTTAGTATGTATTTTAGTTCCGCAATGACGGTTGAGTGGCCTATCAAATCAGTATTTTCTTGGCGAGGAATGACTGTGTTCGGTTGTTGGTTGTTGCTGTTTACTACTTGGGTAAATGGCAGTCCTGGTTGGTAGAATTAGTTTTTGGTAGGGTCTTTTGTCGTAGTGGGGGAAACATTCTTTGGTGGAGCTCTTGATAGACGGGGTATCCTTGGTAATTGGCGGGGTGATTCCCGTTACAGTGCACGCACGTGACATCTGGAAATTTTCCTTATGTCCGCATTGTGACATGAGGTGCAAGCCAGTGCACTTTACACAGCGCGGAGTTCTATTAGAAAAATTCTTTGTGTGCCCAAGTTGTTGGCATTTGAAGCATTGGAGCATATTGCGCTTGGCGTGAGGGGGCTCAAACTTTACCACAGAATGCATAAGTTTGTCAATGTTATATATTTGTTTATTGTTTTCGGAGGGTTTCAGGTCTATAACAAAAAGGGGTAACCTTTTATCTTTGGCAACTGTTTGCTTTACGTTTCATATATTGACTGTTGCGTGACCATGTGTTTGCAGTTCATTTTTTATTCCGTCGATGCTCGTGAAAGCGTGTAGATTTCTGAGAAAAACTCGAAAGTTGCGTTCTTGTTTAACCTTATATGTGTGGAATTCGGTTTTCTTTCCTAGTAGACCTTTGGTTATTAGTGAGTACTTTTCAGGTGTTTTAAGGATTATCTTAATTTCGTCGTTTGTTAGGGCCATTAGTGAATACTCATTCTTTGTGTCTAAAAATGTGATAAGGGGTTTAGTAGTCTTGACGCCCAAGACAAATATTATTTTGGGTCTGCATTTTTAGTAGGTGGGGTTTCTTGTTCTTGTGAAGCCTCGTCATTAAGTGGGCTAAGGCGATTTTCTAGTTTCAGAAAATAGGTTGACGATTTGGTTTGCTTGTTTTGCATTACCGGTGGATCAGCACTTTCAGTACGGCGTTTTTTGTGGTTAACATATTGCCATTCTGTGTTTTGAGGTAGCGATGGGAATTGATGCGGCTGGTAGAGCGGTTGGAGCTGATATGATGCTAAAATTGGGTGGTTTATAAGTATCTTGAGCAGGTTTAATAAGTTACTGGCGTATTGACAATTTTGTTGAACCATCTGCATCGATAGGTGTTGATCTATCTGCATGAGAATGTATTGTTGTGTGTTCGACATTGATGCGGTTTGATGCGGATGATAGTAGGCCATACTCGCCTCTGTATAATGTGGAGGCTAATTAATTAGGGTTGAAATTTAAATGACTTACGGTTTAGATGCTATGGTGAGCACTGTTTATGTATAGATAATAAATAATAAATTTTGCACTTGACCCCGACAGATAGCATGGCGAATCTCATTACCCACGTAGAAACTACAGCGAACTGGAGCCGAGAGGAGAAACGGAAAAAAGATGAAAAAGAGGCCTGAAAGCAGAGATAACCAAATTCTACCTTAAATTGCGGGCCACCGACAGGTGTTTCTCTAAGCACAACCATATACCAAAGTAATTAGATAGGTGCAGCAATTCCCCCAATAAGGTCAAATTTGCCTTAGGATCGAAGATTTTTCTGGAGTAAATCCGTTCGTAAAACGCCATCAGAATATAACTCCGAATAACTACGCCGTACATCAAGAATCCTCAAAATTTTCGAAAACTAAATGGAGGTCGAAAAAACCCTACCTTGAAGCGGCGTACAGGTTTTTGAAAGAAAGGAATGCTAATCGTGAATTCGAAAGTCACTGCTCGCGACATACGAAGTTGCCCGACCTTAAGATACAGCGGGTCGAAATTCGCACACTTTCCGACCCCAAAAAAGAAATATTTTGTTAAAATTTTATTATATATACGTAATTATCTTGGGAAGAACATTAATCATTATTAAGGGCCACATATTTTTCTGAATTTCAAATATATGTATTAGTGATTACGTCGGCGAATTGCTATTTCAGTCAAGAAGAAAATATAATAATTATTAAAAGTTAAGCTGATATTTCCACTAAAATGAGTTTTCAGTTATAATAATTGCGTTTGGAATTGCAATTTATGTAGAAAAATAATACTATACCTATACAGACCTTTGGGTAGACTAAATAGGACATAATTTAAAAACATATGCATATTTCAAGACGGTATTACAAGCATGTGAGTTCCAACAAAATTAATTTAGTTTACCAGCTTACGAAAGGATAACAAAAAGTGAGGTTACTGTTACCAGAGCTAGAAATTGAAATTTAGTCGCTATAGCGGTGTTACTAACAACCCCTCTATAACATAACTGGACTGAAATTGAATTTATATAATCACCGAGGCGGTACACTTTTTAATGCTGGCTCGTACTAATGTGTTCGTATTATATTCATAACCTTAATAAGTGAATTTGTAAAACTACATACTCCATATAAATAATTTAAATTTAAATTTACATTGGCCATAATGTTTTGAGCGGAGCTTAGCAAAAAATCCAAATATGAATAAAGATGAATTGCTAATAATCTCACTGTACGCTTCTATGAAATTAGCACCTAGTCGTTAAAAGAAGTTTTAATTACTTTCTGTTTAATTTAAATCCGAAAGTACGTGATGTATAGAATTAACTAACTAGCGCAAATATAAAAATCTCGTTTTTCGATTAGCTGGTGCACTCGTTAACTTCCTACGTGATCTAGTCCACCCCCGATTTCTGCTTCCTTTCTTGTATCAATATTTCGATTTAGGCGTTCGTTCTGAGATTGCCCCTTTTACTTTGGCGACCAATTGGTCGAACGTTCTATGTTGACGCAGCTAATACTTGATGTTTATTTGAAACCGTTGCAAGTACTCGCTGTTTTTAAAATAACAATAGAGGGAATGCCGCTTAGCGAATTTTACCGCTTTGTCTACCTAATTCGGTTAAGCGTATAATTATACAGGTGTAACGTGTGGTATATTCCGAAATTTAATTATACGCGGTATCTTACGGCGGAGTCCTACCGACGCGAAAATAAGCGAAAGGAAAAGTAAGAAACTCCGGGCGAACCTCTCGAACTCGACAAGGTAACAATTATGTACCTAACCTTATTAATCAAATCCTTATAATCAATTTTATAAGGTCTGGCAGGAAACCATACAGCACCTTACACTATTTAAGCGTGATTTAGGTAGTAGCATTAATCTTGCGTGAAATTTGTGTATGCCAGTCAAACGATAACAGGTTCTTTGTCAAACTAAATCCATTTAGCTAACTGCCGTAACTGCGTTTTAATGGCGGCAGTAGTTTTTCTCCCAGTCTGCGCCAGCAATCAAAGCGAAATGAGAGACAGCACTAACCCACATTTTTCGATATCAAAATAGCCCTCCACATCTGCTATAATTACGAAAGGCATATACCGAGACTGTGTCAATAATTCCGGTTTATCTGTTGATAAAGGGTGGGCTGGAGGCTAAACTGTTTTTTTCCAACATATTCAGTCGCTGGGTGTCAATTTAGAGAAATGTTTAATGGTATCTGCAAACCGCAGCCCTGGTCAGAGGCGACTTTCAAATAGATTCCAAATATCCGAATAAATTAGTTCTCCAAAAAAGGGTCTATAACCACAATTATTTTAATAGTTTTCTCCATGTTAGATGAACTTCGACGGGACAATTCAGTGAAAAAATATGACAATCGTTGTGGTTTCAGCAAGAAGTGTTATTGGTACTTTTAGAAATACCATTTACGAGGGGAGCTAAAAAAGTTCGCGGAAGGTAAGATAAAATGGAGGGCGAGGAAAGATTCGCACATGCCAGCTTTCTCAACTTATTATGTTGTAAATATGTAACGCTTGCTCCTGTATTGAATTTTTATCATGCCTAAAATATATTAAAATTTAATACATCGCGCAATCACGCGCTACATCAATTCGACGGTCGAAAAGGCGATAAGGGAATTCCATCCGCTCTACGCAAAGTGGCGCTGAAGAACCGATCGCGTCGTTTCCTTTCCATTTGAAGCGGGGGCAAACGTACAGATATAGCCGCAAGAGTAAGTATAAAAGGAGATTCCAGTACCAGTTCCCGTCTGCTTTCAAGAATATCATGATCTGGAGATTACCTGACTTGTGCTGTTCCCTATTTCTCTCCTTACCTACCTCTCCATTTCGTCCTGACAGCGCTTACTGTCTCACGGAATAAACCTTCAAACCTTATCCAGTAGACACTTAGGGAGATGACAGCGCTTACTGACAACCCGACGTAGCCTTAACTTCCACGTAGTTTATCCGACTAGACCGCCTTTAATTACCTGCACCAGTATAATTCCCGGGAGCAAATCTAAGCGCATCCGGAAAGGTAATATTTCACAAAACTTAATTTTGTTAACGCTAAATCCCGCAGAGTTTTACATCGCCGTTGCTGCAGGCAAGAAGCTACAACCTAGAGATCGCTCTACTAGAAGCTCACCTGGTGAATCTGCTCCAAACGCTTGAAAACACCGTCCAGAAATTTGACGGTCGTGTCCACCTACAGCCAGTTCACCGCCATTCGACTACAGAAACTTCGCTTATCGGCGAAAAAACAAAGGTTTTCTAGCCGCTGGATTTAAAGCCGCGGTCGTCACAGGAATCCAGTTCCGACCGCCTAAGATAGCAGCAGACCTCGTTGCAGGGTTAAAAACTAAAGCCGACTCCAGGTAAACTCTAAACTTGCTAATTACTACAGCAAATTGCAGTTGCCGCCGCTGTTAACAATACAACGCCGGAGCTCAAGTTTGGCAGTGCAAGAGAGCTACCAGAACCATTTTCTCGAGAAGTGCCGTACGTGTTGGTTGCCCGAGTCGAACGACCTATGTGGTCCTTTTCTGGAGGATTCGGCGGGCGTCCTATGGGACCGCCCACAACGAGCCCGCATTATGCTCTGGCATCGTGGATTGCGGCACGGGCCAGGAAAACGAACGCAGCCCCAGGATTATTTACTAATTAAATAATGTATAATTCATTATTCGCCTATTAATATTATTCAATGTATATATCTAAAAACATTATACGTTATTCTGGTAATTATCTGGTGTTTTTACTAATCGAACGTATTTCTTCGATTTTGAGCTTTACCCGAGGTATAATTTTGGCGCCCTTAGTAAAGGGGTTGAAACGTCACAAATAATCATCCTGAACGTAACTCAATATAGAATACATTTGGGTTCAGCACCCCAAATAAATCTGGACGAGATTGCAGAGCTATACGTTGCACAAACCATGGCTTACGAGTGGCATGGTCTGCTTAAACAAGCAAGAGGAAGAGCCTTTGAATCAGATGCTGTGGAAAAATTGGTACTGGAACGTACTCATCTGAGAACAGGCAATTAGCAGAAATAGTTTGAGTTTCAAACACAACCGTTTTTGCATATTCTGCATACTCATCTTGACATGGCAAAAATGAAAATGCACACATCACTTCAGGGGACAACCTCAATGGAAGTTTGACCCGAATTGTTACTGGAGACGGGACGTGGGTCCATTGTTATGAACCTGACTTTATAAACAGCGATCGATGCAGTGCACAAAATAGTACAGCGCTACCTAATAAGTTTAAAGAGTTGGCTTTTACTTGATAGCTGATGGCAACGACATCGGCGTCTTGTTAATTTACTAGAAGGATAAAGTGTAATCATAACAAGAGAATACGCTAATCTGGTTACCTACTGAAGGTAGGTGTAAAGGAAAATATTTGTGGACATCGTTTTGAAGCTTTTTGTCGTATGCAATGATTAGCTAGGTTTTAATAGTAGTGAAGCCGGTCGGCCCATGTTCAATGGGACCTGTCTATAGCAGTATGACGGCACAAAGTAATACCTTAGTGTTTTTCCACAAACTATTTTATAAACGCACGATTTTCGATGGCGTCCATCGTTATAAAAATACTCGACACGCGACTGTACGAGGCTACCGTTACACAAGAACTCAATTCATCACATGAAATGTTGTATAGTCTACCTAAAATGATTTGATAGGATTCTAATTCGGCTACCTGGATTATCGTACTTCACAACTGCGTCAGTAAACAGAACACGCCATGACTAAATTTCAACAAAGCTTCTGCTTCATAAACCGAGTTAAGAATAAAATGCTTTTTACTCGAATTCTGTGAGTTAATTTGAGGTAGACTATATCAAGGGGCCATCGTGAACATGGAGTGCTCGGGCGAGGGTTCGACTTCCGACCTGGTCGCTCCGATTTCACTTTGTTAAGATAGGATAGGGGCCTCAATGAGCGAGCGGTTCCGCCTCTAGCAGTCGAGGGGACAGTAGAAAGTTCGACTCCCAGTCGGGGCGTTCCGGTTCTCACTTAGTTAAGGCATGATTGTTTAAGTGATGCCCGCATTCTCCTGTTATAATGCAAAAAGCGGTTCCGGCGGGGGGGGGGGGGTAGAAGAGCTTAGGGAAGGAAGAAGAAGGTAGGATAAGTCATGTCGTAATTCCCTGAAGTAATGCGAAAGCAGTTCCAGAGAGGAAGGCTTGAATGGAGAGCAAAAAATATTTAAAAAAAAGTAATAAACATAATAACTTTGACGCCCAGTATTTTGAAAACTATCAACTTTTGGACTAAGATAAGTTGGGCTTAATTTAGCCTCAGGAATTTGTGATAGAGTTTTTTACGGACCTTTAGAGACACCTTGTATTTAAATTCCCTAAATTTTCCAGTATTTTTCGCTCGAACCTGCACCACTTAAAAACAAATGCGCAATTACTTTTTTAACTTGTGGAATTGCAGCGACTTTCGAAATGTTTCATGTTGTGGACTGATGGAATGTTTGTTCTTCAAAGCCCTTTCAATTATTGCCATTACAGAATTTAAACTAAATAATGTGGTTTGCGATATTACGATTCTTTAACAGCTGTATGATACCTATATGGCAGTAGAATTTAATGAAGCAATATAAAGTTATTAACGATTGCGAAGTAGTAAATTTATTTCCACATATTTTCCCCTTTTGTGTACTGTTATAATTATCAACCTGTTCTACATGAAATATGAAATACCAATTTTGTAAATAAACAACGAATAAATTCCGTCTTCCCAATTAGACGCGTTTTTATGTCGCTTAACTAATTGATCAATATCTTCTAATAACAGTTAAAACGCTATAGATCTCTCAATGGAAGGCGATTATTAACAGTCGTTTTTGATATATACAGTTCAAATTTCTATTTTAACAAGACCAAAGGTTAATTTCAATAAATTACTCACAAAATTCCAATAATTAAAACATAATTTGCTTTAATTAGCCACCGTTTTGAAATTGGATTCGGCAACATCTCACTGTAAGCTCGCAATGTAGTAAAGAGGTGCAATTGAATAATGTTATTATTTTATACAGTGAGAATAACGTAAGACTGTACATAGTGTACATGGCTGAATTATGCAAAATTAGACATAGGGCATTTACTTATTGTTACCATGATGTTTGTAAACAAAATAATAACACAGTGACTATAGAAATTAATTGAAACTGGATTATTTCATTGCAATATCAAAACCGACAATTGTTGCTAGCATGGGTAAATTGATTAAGTCTTACATTATTCACACGATATAGTAAACACGCCTGCATTGTTTGCTTAGAAACTATTTCGACATGTTCGCTGGGGTTTCGCAACCCTTATATTATGCGATACATGGTTATTCATCTATCCGAAAACAATATGTCATAAAAAATTTATGAGGATCTTGGATGTATTTTGGTAGACAAAGTTAAATCTCAAATGTTACGGAAAACCGGAATTACCTTCGATCTCATATTTTTCGTACTGAGCATCGTTTCCGAAAACTAAACGGCCACACTCCAGGCAATTTCTGAACCCCGACGCCTTCCACTTACAAACTGTAGATTTAGTAAGCAAAGTGATTAAAATGAACTTCTTTTGAAAAAGATGCGCTTTCGTATGTAAACAAATTAATATAAATGAATAATTAGCTAAGACTTTTATTTAAGTCGTCTACTTAAAACTTTTAAAAGTTAATATCACAAAGTTTCCTTAGACGTTCGATGTGCAAGCTTTTTTATTCATATTTTGATAATCAGGGTTGCCTCCCTGAAAAATTATTGAATTAAAATTGTTCGTCCTTTGACTTTTTTTGTACTGACACCTAAATAAATTGAGTACGAAGTAAAATAGCAAACGTTAATTTACTACTGAAACTTACACAAGTAGAAACGTAACATGAACAACCACAATAGTGCTAAAACGATAGCCGATGAATTCAGATGAATTAAGTAAGAGCCCAACTTCGTAAACCCTTTTATACAATACTGCCCATTGTCTGTTCCTAGGAATCTGGTAATCTTTAGTTTTCCAGAAAATAAGCAGTCGGGGATATCCACATTCTTCAAGGAATTTTGAGAGCTGTTTGTAACCAACACCTTTGGTGGTCGTGACGACGCCTATGAAAGGGCATTTTTTCTTATAAACTGGCTCTTAGTGTTTAATAAGGGAGGACATTTGAAGGTTGTTTGTATAAGGTGTTTCAGAGCAGAAAGTATTTTACTGCCTGAAAGAGCACTTTCACCAACCATTTATGAGCTGCTCGTCAACGGTGATATACACGGTGCGAGAAATCAACTTCATTCTATACACAACTCTGAATGGCGTGATGTCAACGCTCTCATTTTTGCGTAAATTAACTTCAATGTGTTGTTTACAAGTCATGGGAAGCATTTATTTCTAAGTTGAAGACAAAAAAGATATTGTCCGTGGAGTTTTAACGCAACAGTATGACTTCTTTATTTTTGGACAGACATTTTGTACTTATTTTTCACCAGCTGCGGTCTTAATGTGAAGTAAATGTTTATGTATCGTAGCATTAATCGTTACAATGTTACTGGCAGCATTACAAAACTCAACAACGGCGGACCAAAACAAACAGCAACTCCAGAAAATTGTTCAGATAGTGATGGCCCCGGAATTGAGCGAAATCCGAAGAAGAGTGCAAGAAAATTGGCAAGAGCTCTCAACATCTTGGACTGGAGCATTCGCCAAATATTGAAAAAAGTACTTTAACTTAAGCCCTAGTACATACAAAGAGTTCAAGACTTATCTCGGGCACAGGAAAAGGTACTACTGGAAATATCACAGCCAATGAAACGCTTGCACACGAGTGAGGCTTTGCTAAACATCGTCATGGTTTGGGCTTCTGTGACCGCTGAAGGTCGTTCTTCTCTCGTTCTCTTTGACCAGGGCGTTAAGGTCAACAAAGCTGTATACCGCGAAAAGGTCTTAAAGGAAGTATGGATACCATGGGCACATGGAGGATCCAGCGGACCCACAAAGCCTGTGAAAATCGTCAACTTCTTGGTGAGAACGTTCCGGAGTTCATTTTGGCGCAACATTTGCACACATATTCACCAGACACTAATCCTCTGGATTTGTTCATTTGGAGTATTTTATAGCTCAAACACCAAAGTTTGGACCCACTCAAACCATGTCTTGTCCGAGAATAGCAGCGAATTCCGTAGTCCCACATTCATGCAGCGTGCGGTGTCAAACAAACATATCAAACATTGACAGAACTATGGCGTTTCTTATTAGGAACAGTTGATTCCTCGCGCCCGCTATTTGTCAGTCATAAAGGCTTTCTAGTAATTTTCAAAGAGAAATTTCAAAGACATTACAAATAGGTGTTATTTTATCTTTGATCGTTCTCTCGTATTTTGTGGTTTTGCCATTCAATTGGAAAAACGCAAAATTGCAAAAAATCGCTGAATGTCGTTGTTGCAGTAAAGACACTTAAAAATAATTAAACTGTAGGAGCATAACGGTTGCCTGTGTGGTGAAACTTTTCAACCAAAATTAAAGAATGGCATCTAGTATTCGTTACAGAAAGATTACAACAGTGTACTTCTTCTTAAATCAACAACAGCAGTAGAAGCAAACGATATACATTACACAAAACTCACTTTGAGGAATTTATATAACAGCAAGAAGAGCACAGTTAAAGTCGGTATTAAGTTATCAAATAAAATTTGAATCACAAAAAGATTCAGCAAGAATGCTGAATCGCTTCAACGCTCTTTCAAAATCTATATCTTTCACGCTGTAAAGATCTGGAGATAAAAATACATGAAGACAGAAATACGAGTAGCGATAACTGCCTCGTCATATTACACTTTGCTTAAGATGAGTGTAGCGTTCATTATGTGCCTCGAAAACTCGTCGAAGAACACACAAAAGGGAATTTGCAGAGAAACTTCAACATATCGAATATATGGTTGTTAGTGGGACAGGAAAATTAAGAACTTGAAGTTAGGACCAGGATGCACGTTGGTTGTGAAACGTGAGATAGCTGGTCGATACAGGATGTTCCTTTGAATGTATCCTCCCGCTGTTCGAGGTGAAATTCGGCAAAACTCGAACGAAACAGTATTCAGAATTTAATATTCGCCATGAATCTGATAAATCGGCACGATAGGGTGCTATCCAAGCGGCTATATTCACGGAACAAATAACACACCTGACGCTCGATTATAACTGCCAACTACTGGAGGAAATTATGATGGCTTAGAAGTATGAGCAAAACAAAAGCGAACAAAGGACGACTTAAAGCAGTCAAAATGGAATATTGGAGAAGGCGTTGTGGCTTGACAAATCTGGACAAATGTAGAAACGATAAAATTGGAATAGGAGTACTGATAATTGCTCGTTATTAAGAAACACTTGCAGCCTGAAAGAAATTTATTAAACTGCTTTTAAAGTATTCTCCTTTTACACTAACTCATGTGTTCATTATTTGAAACCATTTTGTAAAGTAGTTAGAAAATCTATTTTTCGGAAAGTTGTCTACATTTTTCGGAATTCCAATATTGCTGCATCGACACTTTGAAATTTTTTATCTCGTATCCTACTGGGCGATGTCAGGGTTGTGGGGAGGGTGGGGTACCAACTGAACCCTTGAATCTTGTAAACAATTCAATGTTCTGGGCTGATGATTTGTTGTGGTGGATTAAGATGCCACGCAGACCGCTTCTGTGATGCCCTGTTTTTAATTTTCCAAACAACTGCGGTAAAGAAAGTTTACCGATCATTCAGAATTAACTGTTCTGCAATGTTTCAGTGGAATAACCAATGACCAATTCGGCTGAGAAAAACAGCAACCATTTTTCTGTTCGTCCTCCCAGTCACTACTGTTGTTTATTGCATATTCAGGATTTGTCACCTGTCATGATATGCTATACTTGTTTTGATGGGCTTCCTTCAGATATTTTTAACATAAAGTTCACCAGCTTACACGAGCTTGTCTTTGCTATGCAGACAAGAAATGGAGTATCCAATGTCTAGCTAGCTTCCTGACGCCAAGATGATGATAACGTAAAATAGTATTCAATGCAGAGGATCCAATCGTTACTTCTTCCTGAATTTCCCTATACGTAATAGTTCGATCGACCTTAATTACGTTTTCCACACGGAGTATATTTTCTGAACGGGCCGTATCTGTATAACAGTTGATAATGAAGGAGCAATATCACCAAAAGCTGGAACTAAATTTTCATGGCTTTGCTCATAACTCAACTGCCTTTTGTAACCTAAAAGCAGTTCGTGGAATGTTCATTTTAACCGAATTTAATACACAACAACTTTGAAAATTGAGCACTATTGAGCAACAAATTGAAACGTTTGACGGATGTAGATAATAGCTATCAACTAACACAGCTTTCAATTGCTTCAATTTTTTGTACCCAACCAGCCCTTGTCCGATCCGAAACTATAGAGGTTAGGCAACTGATATGACATTATCTTAGGCAATTTAAATACAGAATAGGGTACATGTCAATATAAAAACTAAGTAAGTATATGTAAACATATCCTAGAGATCAAACTGAAAAATCCTGGAAAATGTGGAGACAATTGCCTGAGGCGTGTAACAAAAGAAAACGAGAATTCCATATAACTGAAGTAAGGTAAAGGTCAGGAGAGATAATAAATAATTGCTTTGTTCAATCTCGGCTGACACTATTCTTCCAGAGGAAATCTAAGCCGTGTTCTAATATAGGACAAGCGTCCCATCAACTCAGCAAGTCGATTATCTCAGTATCCGCCATAAGAAATTAAATAACTGCGCAAGAGGAGAGATGAAAAATATTGTCGTTTATCTGTTCTCCTAAAACGAGCATTACACAGTAACATTTTCCGTTAGCAAAAGGCAGCGATATGGCAATATTCGGGGATCTTGGGCAGACTCTAATCATCAAAAGATTAGCAGATCTCCCCGCGTCGCATGAAGTTTCAGTAAAAATTCTTTCTTTGAAGGTTATTAACCACTTCTCGGGCAAAATGAAGCAGTTCCGCGGCCCCGGGCGACCAACATTAATATGACGGAATCTCGAAGGAGGAGTGAAAGAATATTTCACACCTCCGTCAGATATTCAGTATGCAACCTGGCTGCGAACTTTCACCTTCTCTACATTATTAACCCGACCTTGCACCCTTAAACTTCTTAGCCTTTCTTGTTCTAAACCTCTCTGGCCCGTAAAGCGATTTAGTGGCGGTCGAGAGGTCAATTTCTAAATCAGTATCGGAATTTTATTATGACACTAAAAAAAACTACCCGCACTCGTATTGAAGTACCCATAAAACAGGGGAAATCTCCTTCATCTCGCCCGCTTATGCTCGTCAAACGTAAATATAACGCAAGAGGATAGGAATAATGTATAAATTAGACAAAGAGGAGCAAGCTGTTAAAGTTTGTATGATCCCTGGCTGGACGTGCGATAAATGCGGCCGGAGATTTAAGAAACTTAACAGGATCTAGTAATCAACTAAGCGAGTGCACTGCTTCGCCCGGGGACAGGAAATTAAATATTAAATATTTAGAATCAGATTGAGCTGGCTCTCGAAGAAAATCATATTTCGGTTCTTTTATGCTCACTTGTATAGCCGCCACAAGACAATAAATGAAATTCATTTAAACTGTCTACGGAGGAAATTCCACTTTACAAATCGAATTAGTCCTTTTGTGGAATGCTGTATACTCTTTAATATATCAAAGAAAAACGCTCGTCTAGTTCCCCAGGGCTGAACCAGAAAGCGCGGCCCTCTTCAGGCTCTTGAATTTTTTTTCTTGCCTGTCATTTTGCCGAAGAGAAATAAAACGATGAGAATATCAATCCCAAAGCATTGCGAACTAGACTTGAGCCGAATACTAATCGCCATATATTAAGAGGTAGTGAAAGTACCAGACATATTTCCAGCTGCCGAAATAACTAATTCTCCATTGAACGAAATGTATTTATTAGAAGATATTTATTTTATACAAATATTTTGGTTATAAGGTATTATAAATAAATAAAGGTAGTAAGTAATCCTGAAAATAATAAAATTATGGAGAGAGATAGATTTATAATACAGACTAGAAATATTAATATTTTATCAAATTTGAATGTTTTCATTCGTTGCATCACTTGGATCTGACTCATCTTAATGTAAGGTTTTTGGTAAAATAGTTAGAAAATGTTGATCAACTCCAAGGTGTTTGGTGAAACGCCTTCCTCCACGTAATGTATCTACTCCGTAGATGTTAACGTCTTCATGCTTGTAGAACGCAGGGTAGGTTAGTATTGACCTAACACGTAGCTTATAGAATAATGGCTTGCTATGAATGAACACATTACTGTTAATCTGTATTGCATGTTTTTATTTTACATAACCCAACTGACAAGAACTAAGCTCTAATTGCAAAAAAAAAAACGTAAAAGTAATATAGAAGAACATGTGGTATCGAGTATTCGCCAAGATGTTAGACCGATTGAAAATTGATACCGACACTGCACTTGCCGCGCACCAAGAAGAAGAAGGGTTTGACGTTTCGTAAAGCTCCGTACCAAGTTCAAGCACGGAAAGAACAGTTCTTCAGTTGCACAGGGATAATCGAGCATATGGTTTGTATGTGTGGCGTGAGCATTATCGGCCCACGAATGTAGTTATTTGGGAAACCTCTTCTTATGCCAGTTTCCACGATTGTTTACCAATCTGAAATTCCAGTTATGGACTCCCGATCCTCGTATCAGGCTTGTAGCAGGTCGTAAACGGGGTTTCCCCTACAATGAAGCGTATGTTGTCAGTTCCTTTCAAGTTAACTTAATTATATGTAAAAATAACGATTATATTAATTGTATAAAACGTGGTAATTCGCACATGCAGTGCTTAGCTAGGTACATATAACCTATACAAAGTTGGCAATAAATCGCACATGCAATACAAGCAGGTTGACTTTAGCTGAGCGACTTTGCAACAAGGCGGTCGAACATTGGGACTGAGCGATCATCTCAATTAAGACTCGAAGGCGAAATCAAAAATGGGCAGCTTTGAGAATGAAGAGGGACTAAATTCCATCTATATACACGCGGTGTGATGCGAGCTTTTCCCTGGGCTGCGACAAGCAGTGTTGGAGGGACGATTCTTAAAAATACCCGACACAGGGGCCCAGGCGAAATTCGCAAGTACTCAACGAGACCACATCAAATATCAGGATAGGATGCGTTTGTGGGAGCTAGATACAGCCACTATTGTCCAAAACTAGCACGGTAGGGCTACTCCAAATAGCTACATTCACGGAGCAATAACACTTATATCACACTCCATGTCTTTGCTTGAATTCAATTGTCAGGCTGTATCGAGCATTCCGCGCTGAGCTTGAATCGAGACGAGTTACTTCTCTTACCTTAGTTTGCTTGTTAGATCTGACAAATAATTTATTTATTCAATTGTTACGGTTACAGTTGTAGTTTAACTATTCATTTCAGTAGCATAAAATAGGGTTTCATCTATTTATGTCACTCACTACTGCATTGCGATAGCACCGTCAGGTTATGTCAATTTCTAGGTTAACTTTTGCATTAGTCTGTGTCAAATAACAAACAAAACGTACCCTACTAACCTCGAATTTGACATAGACTGACAATACACTTCAGCACCGCCACGCGTATAACACGAATCACAGGTGACTGTAATTATAAATTTAATTAATCTCTTGGTACTGTCCAAATTGTCAGTATGACTTTTCACGGCTGTTAATACAAAATTTATGTTTTTAGATATTTACTGATTAATGAAATTATATAAATTGAATAAAATTTTGTATTATACACGACGATAAAGTTATTATTATCCACTTTTCGTCTTTAAACGATTCACTCGTGGATAAAATTTAACTTTGTCGTCTTGTATAATAAATAACTATTAATCCCTCATAAAACATTTTTTTGTTATGAGATATGCCGAAGTTGGCCCTTCACTTTTCCTGTAAATCTTTATGCAATTCGGGAAATAAATAAACTTTACTAGGGGTGGACTATAAATGGAGGACAATAAAATTTTTCTAAACTATATTCAGGGATGGCAGCCATTAACATATTGCTATTGTGAATGGATCGCTCGTCTCAAGTTTGGAAATGCTTCAACGTCTGTCCCATCTAATCTTGATAGCTTTACGGATATCGCCCAAATGAAAGCCAAAAAAATCCATAATATTTAACTAAAGTAGCAGGTCTACATATTGGTCTTGCACAAGATCTCCACCAAAACTTGCAATTTTCATTTAGGTACATTTACCTCTACAAATGACCATCTGAACATGTAGCAATACATATATGGGTAACATATAAAACAAGAGAGAGTTAGAGAACACGACAGAGTGCAGATGATATGAAAAGATAGGAACAGCATGGAGGAATATTACCCAATATCCAGCTATGAAGACGAATGGGGAGACTTTTGAAGAATGAAGTTTAATGAAACTAGTAAAAGAAGACATTCAACTATTATATTTAACATTGAATAAGCGAAAGGGAGATTAAAAATATCTAGTGGGTCGAGTCTTGCCTTTAGGTCAACTCTTCAGACAATTGTCTTTCTACTTCTTATACACTTATGCTATATATAGCAATTTTTTCACTAGAGTACGGTCCAGCAGCGTGTGTAAGGATTGTAGATTATTCATCAGCCTTTTCAGATTCTTGTCCACTATGAGCATCGTTCTCAAATTCTTCAACTTTATCAATTTCTCCAGCGAAATCTTCATACTTTGGTCTTATAGACCGAATTTGAAATATTACAGAAAGTGCAAATATGTACCACCGAAACAATGCAAGCCTGGAAGGATAAATTAACTTTTTCGGTGTTTCGAAGTTAAAGCTCGAATTTTGCAATAGTCTTCCGTGAAGGACCATGGAGTAAGGCCGCCTTGAAATTGGTTATTTAGTACTTAGTTGCCAGAAGGAATTTCAAAAATCAAGTTACACCGTTAAATTTGCAGAAGAAGGCCATAAAAAGTTCGTTATTGTGTATGTCAACTAAAGCAGGGCTGTTTTGAGTTATTCCCCGTTCTACAACCTTGCACGGTTAAAAATCGGTATCCGAGCCACCTTCTACAGAAGTGCCTGCTCAGCAGTAGACAGTTACACGGTCCATATATTTCATACATTTCACGCTGGGGATTAATGTTAAATCTGTTCAGCGAGATATTTTTTCTAGTGGAAACACGTGCAACGCGCCTAAACTATGTGCGGGACTTCTCAATTAAGTGTAGGTCTCTGTTTGGAAGCAAAAGACTTGCACCATAGCATTATCCCGACGATTTACTATGGGGTTGATGACGTAAGCCGATTGCAGTGACATCGCAAGTAGCTTATTAATCATTAGCACTGTTTGCTGTATGGCATTAGCACAGCTTTGTCCATAGCCCCGCATATGTTCTTGCACTTTGACGTTTACCTTTGTTAGCAGACGCTGCGAAGCGAGCTTTCATACCGCCCCAGTTAAGAGTCATGTCAAACATTTCTTGCTATTACCGTAACCGAACGCACCGCCTGGAACACATAAATGCTTTTTATGTTGTTGTTCTAATTCGTTAACGGTGTCGTAAAGATTTTAGATATTTTTGTTGTTCACAGTTCTCCCGTTTCATGTTGGGCATAAATCCGACGGGATGGGAACGCTTGCTTTTCTAGTGGAGCTCACTGTAAATCAGCCAACAAATTTTTAACAAGCTCCAGCTAACTAACTACACTGCAAAACTTTTGTACGTTTTTGTCGCCGCCACAGCTCGGAGCGAAGTCAGTAAGCATCGCTCAAGACGGAACGAAAGAACTTACGTTAACAGTCGAGTCCGACAAAAAGTTCTGCGTGGGAGTAATTCATAACGGAAAACTAAATTTTCACTACCTATTTCTAGGGAACCGACGTTGCGATAGCTTCGGTGTATCTATCCCTTTATTGGAGTAATTGACACGGGCATTTCGTTAGTTTTAAATTGGTTTGTGCGTACGCTAGAGTTCATTCTGTACCTTTTTGTAAGAAAATCCTTTTTCATGATTGTCTTTACTAGTATGAACCAGTAAAATTCCTCAAAAGCAACAAACTTATTTAATATTAGTGAATTACCCGAGCTACGCTTCGGTTCGCTAATTTAAGAGAGATTAATTAATATAAATTTAAAAAAGATGCATCGGCCGGGAATCGAACCCGAGTCGCCCGCGTGGCAGGCGAGCATTGTACCACTGATCTACTATGCTTCGTTGAATAACGCGCTGCTATAATGGTATATAGTGAATCACCTGAGCTACGCTTAGATACGCTAATTACTCGATCTAAGTAATACTTTTTTGAAAATAAAAACCGGCCTAACAATTAGCAAAATTTTAAGCTATCATACAATCGGTCCAGTACCTTCGGAGGAGATAGCGAACAAAGATACAAAGAGACCAACTATTTTATGTAGTAGATTGATTCACTAGAAACATTTATTGTTGATTAAAAAAATTGACTCATATTATTGAAACAGTCATACTACATAATTGGTGTATATATTACAAATATACGTTATATCAACTAAAAACTACTTGTAATTGCAGTTAGATCCAACTGATTTTTTTTTCGTAACAAGCAGCTGACGGAGCTTCCTAATACCTCCAAGAATGTCAACGCTCGGGATCAGCCTTGCAAACAGCTCGCGGTAATCCCTCGAAGAATGTCGACAACTGTGACTGCTGATTGTGTGGAAAACCAAATATTACCAAATTCTGAGCAACAGACAATGGGCAGCAGTGTATAAAAGGGCTTGCGAAGTTAAGTTCTCTCTCGATCTATCTCATAATTCATCCACAGTCGCTTTCATGTTACGTTTGTACTTATATAAGTATGAGTTGTAAATCACTGTTTATTATTTTACTTCGTATTTTATTTATTTACATGTTAATGAAGCAACAAGCTAAAAAAATGGACAAATATGAAGCTAATAATAAAAAAGAAAGACTGCAATTGTGACAACTGCAGCGCAAACGTTGGGCTTATCAAAAACTGAACTGAGAAAACCATGCATAAATTAACATGCAATAGTTCTTATAGAAGAAAGAAGGAAATAGAAAACGAGAAGATGGCAGGAAAAATATACCATTCTGAGAAATGCTGTTAATAGAGAAGCCAAAAGGCTAAATACGAATGGTTAGCTGATAATCTTTATAACAACATGATTCAGTCAAAAGACGGAAAAAATTAGTTGACAACAATGATATCACCGATAGATGGAAGGAATGCATAAAAGAATTACACAGTTTATGCAATGAAGATACAATAAACATAAAAAGAAAAAAATATGTTGACGCTTATAATTTGGGCCCAAGTATAATTTCAGAAGAACTCGAAAAAGCGCTTAATGAACTTACACATAATTCCCATAGAATAACTTTATTCTCTAATTAAAGAAATGTACGAAACAGGAGGGACGCCTGTGGATTTTCAAAAACGTATTATGGTAATAATACCAAAAGAGGATAAACCAACACCAGTGGGTGCAATGAAACTATTTTGAGAAAGTAATATCATGTGAATATGAACAAAAAATAGAGAATAATTAATCTGCTCCAAAGAACTAGAGCAAGCAATTATTAGAATTAAGGACAAACCGGGAGAACAGGTGATTGCGTTTAAACATTTTAGGGAGTAGAGTAACAGATGATGGTTGACTAATAACTGATATTCACTACATAATGGTAAAAACTAACACACCGTTTAACGGAAAGGAGTACCATTTCTGTTCTAACATAATATTTCTAACCATCAAAACGCGTCTAGCTAAGACCCTTATCTTATCTATATATGGTTCTAATGGGAAAAACAGAAAAGAAAGCTTTAGAAGCTTTCCAGATGTGATGCTGCAAAATACTCTTAGAAATTCGATGGTTAGGAAAAATTGCCAATCTGCAAGTATTTTACAGTGCTCTTATAATAATTAGTCAAAAATTTGATTTTTAATTTTTAAGCATCTGTCAAAAATGTTTCAAAAATTACAAATTTTACAGAAACCGTACAAAATAGAGCGTTCGTTGAAGAGACAAATTTTCTCTAAAATGTTAAGCCGAATTTAGATATGTAATAACATATTGGGTGTTCTATTAAAAATAGGAGTTAAGAAAAAAAAGGAAAAAATCAAACTTGAAAATCACCTATCTCACATCAATACACATTAAAAATATAATACAAATGTAAACTTTGAAAAAGATCGGTAGAGCCGTTTTTAAAAAAATCGAAAAAAAAACACTGAAAAATCACAATCACCATGCTTCCGGTTATGCGATTTTCATCAAAAGCTTGCTTTCGCATCTAGGTAGTACACAAAACTTATATATGAAGTTTGAGCGCCATGCCTCTTTTCGTTTTCGAGATATTCTGTTCACAGACAGACAGACACACAGACAGACAGACCAATGAACAAAAACATGTTTTTGGGTTCAAGGGACTCTAAAACGTGAAGATCTGTTGAAAACACAATTTCTAATTTTTTGGGTAAATCCAATACGTCTTTTACTGTAAAAGGAAGTAAAAAAGGTAGAGCATGGAAACTGTACTATGTTCTAACAAAAAAATATATTTGGATGGATTTCCTCTGTAAATTCATTATTAGACTAAGAAACGTGATTGCTACTGGAAGTTACTTGGAAATTCAGTTTAATGCAAATCATTTTCTTCTAACTCTTTTTCTTACGTTAGGCCAGTGTTCTGTTTTTAAACAGAGAGTGGTTCTATGAGTCCTCTTTACTGGTAGACTGGGTTGATGGCTAGGCTTGCCCTTCTATATTGAAGAAGAGTTTTTAAAATCCTTCTTTAGGTCGCCGGGAATCGAATCCTGGCCGGTCGCCTGAGAGTCGAGCATATACTCACGAGGCCATCCGCTCAAGGAATAATTTTCAAGATTACAATATTTCATCATATAATATATTTATTTTTATAAATTTGGAGAATGTAGTATATGTAAATCCCCGGTTACATCAAACAAGCTTCGAAGGTTGCCGGATTAACTTGTGAGAGGAGCAGACTTTAAGCTGACAGATCAGGTGCTCGCTAACGATAATCACCATAATGAAGTCGACGTAAATATTCTATTATCTCTGAAAAAACTATATATATATATATATATATACGCGAAAAGCCACTATGTGACACCAATAACTAAAACGACGTTTCTGCACCCAAAACGTTTTGCACACAATTTGAGCAACTGGCACCCATATATGTTTCTTATGTATATATTCGTTTTGACGCCTTATATATGGGTTTGCTTTAATAATACATCCTAGTTTAGACTAATCAGCAGTGATAATCCGGAAGCATTTCAACACAGCAGTAGTATTGGCCATTTTAAAATAATTGCGAGTTTATCGTGGCGTTCAGGCGGACAATATAATATTTTGTTGCTCTCCAGTGTTTCCATGACAGCAATAACAACAACACAGAATTTAATTTATTCTTTATTGATATATAAAATAAAAATAGCTATTGATATTGATACACAAAATAAAAAAAATATTTTAAAAAGTTTTTAGTTTCGTTAATTATGTTTTTTTAAATGTTGAATTCTACTCTTTATTTGATTGACGGTTCTGTCAGATTTTAAATATTTTTTGGAAAATTTTTTAATCTCATTACTCGCAATCAATGGCTACCAATCGCGATCATTTACTTGGTCGTCATGGCTTTCCTCATCATTATTATCGGATAAAACTAGAAGGAAATTTTAAGAGTCTCAATTTAAAGCAGATCTAAAAAAAATAAAAGAAATGTATTAAAAAATAGATAAATACCATCGTCTGCATTAATTGGTTGCAAAACCGTCAAATCATCGTTTCCATTGATGCTTGGTTCATAACCAATGTTAATCATGTCTACGATTACCAGTTGTGGCGCTTGCAAAGGCATTACATCTTCGTCTTTATTGACGTGTGATTTAATTGGTTGCAAAACCGCCAAATCCTCGTTTCCACTGATTCTTGGTTCATAGCCAATATTAATCATGTCTACGATTACCGGTTGTGGCGGCTGCAAAATCATTAAATCTTCGTCTTTATTGACGTGCGATTCAACAATATTATAGTCCTCCTCTTCTATTGTAGTTGTCTTCAACCAATTCTGAAATTTTCCGTTAATACTTTTAAACTACAAAAACGAAAACTACTTAATTTTAGCCTTTCTTTAGACTTCCCGCAGAGAGTATTAGGCTCTAGTATATTGTTTTACTACAAGCAAAAATTTCACTTTTTACTGCTCCCAGTAAAACATGCTAATTTTTCGTCAAACGTGAATAAAAAAAGGATTAATCGGAAAAAATTATTATTAACGAGGGGCGAATCTCAATGGTAAGTAGGTCTACAATACCTGTGACAGTAGGTGTACAAGAAATTTGAAAAAGTTTCACCCCCTGATTAAAAATAATATTAATTATTTAGTTTAAAATTGTTGAGATTTTCGTGTACTTCAAAAAGAAACATACAACACTATTGTATGTATATAAATCCTTCGAGGCGTGTCTTGAGTCATTTTAAATGACATGTTTATCTGAGTTTAAAGAAACACATTTTTGTGCTAAAAGCTTTGCAAAATTTTTGAAATAATAAAAGCTGGACAATTGGACTTGTTGATGCAGAAATGATTCGACCCACATAAGTAAAGTTTCGAGAAACATGTTCAAAGATTTTATGGTGAACAAGGTTTTGGCTACCATACCATAATGTAAGGTTGCCCAAAAGTAAATTACATTTTGAAATACCACAATACCATTAATTTGTTAAACTTCTTGTGCATTCATAATAACACTGAATAAGACCGATTCTAACGTGTCAAGTCAAAACCTTTTTAAAACAAGCAAATTATGAGTTATTTAATAATTCAATAAGCAAAAAATTACTTTTGAACGATTATCAACAAACCACGACAACTAAAACTAAAAAATGTGATCGATGAACAAATCCCATTGCTTTACAAATACAAATGTGTTTTTCATTTGCCTTTGAGTTTTGGAAAACTTGTGGCAATTTCAAAATGTAACATACTTTAGAATGACCTATTGAGTATACATATTTTGACAATAATTTAAATAATAGGTAAATGACTTAGCTTGGACTAATAATTCATTTTTTGTGCCAAATTTGTTTTTGTTTCAATGCGTTGCACCCTAATTAATTATCTAAAAACAACTTCGGCTGATTTTTGCAAAAATAAGAATTGAAAAAAATTTAAACATTTTTAATATTATAATTCATTCTATTTGAACCGTTTTAACAAAATAAAAACGAAAATTATTAGATCTACAAATTAATAAAATTTAATTTTGGTATGAAGTATGCAAACGCGATTTAAACTCATTTATGGACTTATTGTTGGATGGATCGTGTCTACTAACTAAAATAGTCCAATTTTAGTAATACATATTGTATTAAAAAATAATCTGAACAAAATTTGTGTATTCTGGGCAAAATGGACAAACAAATAATAGTTAAAATGATATCGTCCAAAGTATGATACCAAAGTAGGAAGAGAAGAAGTCGGCCATCGTAATTTAAGTCCTCTAAAATATAGCATATCAAATGTTAACGGTCTGTTTTGCAGTTTTTAAATTACCGCAAAAATAGAAAACAAATTTTTGGACTTCAACAATCTGTTGTTTCTTCTTAATTGGGCACTTTTTACTAAACATTCCTTTCGGTACATCCTGTAGACTTAAAACCACGAATTTGCTACATATGGTTAGGAGGAGGAACAAGTAACAACAATGCAATTTATTTTTACTCGAATTTTATGCTGGTTTAAGAAAAATCTATTTTTATAATTCGTTTTTATTAACAATTTTTTTTATTAGTACCTACTTTTTGCAGAGGTAAAATTAGAAAAAAATCCTTGCTGGAAGGCAATAGGCTGGGCGCTTTAAAAAAAATCTCCTGAGCCACCACAAGGCTGGCTTTACAATTACACTTTGGTAATTATAGGAATTTTGTAGATCATTTTCTAGTAATTAATGAAACTAAAGTCATGTAAAATTATTGAACGCTTAAAAAGTGTTAATTTATAAGGAATAAGTACATGTTTTTTTAATTAAAAAAAAACTACACAGCCGAATACAGAAAAAAATACGAGTCGATACGCTGAATTTTCATTTTGGGTTCGCGTAATTTAAAATTGGACTCAAATCGTCTGAAAGCTACCCACTAAAAATGCACAAGGTAAGGTACTGTAAAGTTTTATGCCCCTCAAAATGAGTGCCTTTACACACTTTTACGCAATTCTCAAGATTCGCTTATTTTTCTATTCGGCGGTGTAAGTTATTTTCGTCGATCGTACCTATTACTTTCAAATTAATACTTTATAAAAGTTAATTTCTTATTAATGCTTGTTAGCGACCAGGGAATCCCCGGGAGATGAATTGTAATAGCATGACGTAACCCTTTATATTAACTTGTTGCGAGCAAACAGCAATCTTGCACGGCTATCGCTACGGATTTGAGTCTAGGCATGTTATTTATGCAATTTTGCTGATACCAGAATTATATTCTCCCATTGTAATTTTATTACGCTAAATAAAATTTTGGGAATCTCCGAATCCCTGAGATTAGGCGTTATTTCAATGAGTACTACCTAAATCAATTTATTATTTCATATTTGTTTAAAGTGATGTTGCAAAATTTTCGGAAACTAGAAATTATTTAAATTTGTGTAACACTTGAAAAACAAATTACATAAACGATAAACTAAGTACCTACTCAAAACAACACTGGGCATTTCTCTTAAAACTTGTATGTAGTACCTAGTGGCACGTGGCGTACAAGGAGAACGAAACTGTAAGTTTTGAATTGAGAAAGTCAGCTGGTAGGCCTTTAATAATATTCGGACGAATTGGAATCCGACATAATAAATGTCATTGCTGGCTTGCTTGCTTGCTTGACGCCACTTTGAGAGCGAACCCGTGGGCCGAATTGGCTAATTTTGGTGTCAATCGACTCAGGGCGACGCAAGTAATTTTTATAAGTGACTTTTTTTATGTGGATTTTTTTGTTGATAACTAACCTCAAAATTAACTGGACACACAAAATGGATCACTCTTGTACAAATTGCATTAAATGAATTATTTCGCGCCCAATTTGGGCGCAGAACGCTAGTTTAAAATAATCGACATACCATAGGAATTTCTGTGTCCATTTGTGGCGAGTGTTTTATTTCCAAATAATCCCTCTCGAATTCAGACACCTTACTGAAGTCGGAATGAGTTCGTTCTATTGGTTCTAAATGTAAACATAAAATTAATACATATTTCAATCATTTTAATAGATAGTAGATAATTATAATATTAATTATTAGATAATTAACACGTACCTGAAGCTTGCAGTGCGTTTTGCACAATTTTCGTTGTTCTATACGACACTTTGACGCAACCACGGGTTTGCGGGATTTGTTTTTTAAATCTCATCATAAATTGTAAAATTATAAAAAAAATCCAATTCAAATGTATAACTCTTAACTCACACACTGCACGGATTACGACTATAATAAGACGGTGCCTGTTCGTCATGTGTGAAGCTCCGTACTGGCTCCATGGAGTCACTTAGGCTTGTTATACTTTTTTGATGAAAGCGCCACCTACAGATTATATGGTTCAACTAAAACTGCATTTTTATACATATATGGTTCAAATGGCACCTTCTTTAGATTTCGTATTTGAGATAATCCTACGGTCTAGCGCCTAAATACGACCAAAAACGTAGTGGCACCTCGAATTGGTGCCACAACGTATATACGGGTGCCACTACGTCTATATATATCTGAATTTGGTGCCTGAACGTCTTATTATATATATATATATATATATATATATATATATACGAAGGCTGGGGGCAGTATTAAATTACCCCTAAAGCTATCTGAATCATGACGTCAAGTCGCAATACAAATTAAGGTAGACACTGCTGATGGCAGAATGACAAGCTGATTCCAAATAATGATTTGCACATCCCAGACGGGGATGCGCCCAAAATTTAGGTTCGTTAAGCGGTTGCCTTAATTATTGTATTAAAAATAGGCGGTAATACACACATGCATAAAACAATAATATAGATTGACTAGCTGAATGTAGTAAATCCAAAATTGGCGACAATAAACGAGAGAAACGCAGCGAGCTGACTTCAGGCTCGAGCAAATTGCTTGGCGGCAAGCAAGCCAGGATAGATGACTAAGATTTTGATACCCAATGGAAAAACGGGGAGATAGTTGCTCAAGCGGCGGGCGTCATAGTTTACGGGACTGCGTCGGCGTAGACGTCGCAAAGAAGACGTCGTCGGTACGGGACAGACTCGAGATAAGCATTGGCGAACGGAATGATAGGAGTGCTCGCGCTATGCGGCCCAAAGTTGAAAATTAAATTCTATTCACCAATGGAACGTATACAGAAATTCTAAATAATGTAATGCCTGTGAAGCTTGCACATTATCCGGGTCAAACATTGAAGCTGTCACAAGATCGTTAACTACGTTAACTGCATCCTGTTAACTTGATGGTAGCTGTCTGGTTTCTGAAATGCGTTCAGACTTTGCTCGCAAAAATACCCGTGCCGCTGGTATAAAATCAGTGGCGGTATCCGTACTTTAAACCGACATAACAAAGAATTACTATTAGAATCCTTCACTAACGATATACTTTTTAGTAATCCTTTAGACATTCCAAATATGTTCAGTTGCAGATATGATATATGTAACATACAAACAACCATGTCAGGCAGATATTGATTCTATGCACTTCTCTTTCGCAATGTATTGAAGAAATTGGCAGATATCGATTAACCATGTGACATAACATTTTAAATTGAAGATGTTCTGTACCTATTAATTAAAACACACAAGTCTGGCGGCTTGACACTTTCTAGCCTCCTCGCTTCATTCGTATTGTTGTGTTATACAGTACTTCTGATTTTTTATCCAATGGAGGGAACTAGCAGGTCTAACTCGATAAAAAAATGTATAGATCATTGGAAATCTAGTGGAATGTAAAATTAAGTTGAATTCCTTTTATAAATATACGTTTTCACCCGGCCATTCTTTAGATATTTGACATCACGTTCCTGTGATAGTGGTGTGCCAGACATCTGTAAGCATATTCAGGATTCGGATGGGATGTCGGTATCATCTGTAAATGTTGGAATTGGGGTACTCCTGTAGTTGGTAGATCCGCCATATACAGCAAGTACAATACAGGGTAGGGACGGGCGCGTGACGTGAAAACAGTCGAGTCACGGCGGGTCCCGTCGTAAACGTGAGTAATATTGGAAAATCGGGCCTTGAACGTGATGAACGTGAGTGATAATTTCCACAGCTTGATTAACGTTTCACGTTAAATATTTAGTAACGAATAAAAAGCTGCAGAGTGCCCACCTCCCCGCTGGCCGTCATGTGGAAGATCTAGAGCTGGAGCGGGAGCTCATTGTACGTCTGTTTGGCAGCCTGCAGCGACGGAGCTTCGCACTTGTGTTGTGTTGTGTCTACAGTTAATTGCTTCTCTGCGTCTATAGGCGACCGAGTAGAATTTTATTTAGTTCCTCGGACGTAAAAGTACTTTTAAACCTAGGAATTAAAAGTATTTCCTAGCAACATATACTTTCTTGTACTCGTATCAGTAAGGGAAACTTCAATTCCAATGACAGTTTTTAGTTCTCTTTCGGGTTCTTTATTAGTTTTAAATTTGAACATTCTGTTCTATCTGAATTTGAATTTTCAAATAAAAGCTGCGGGTCACGTCGTGAGCGACGGGTCACGCCGTAAACGTGAGCGTGAACGTTCGTGAACGTGAGTGTTTAAAGCAAGAGTGAAACGTGCGTGACGTGAGTGAATACTCACTCACGCGCCCATCTTTAATACAGGGCCCACCTTCTTGGAGCGCTACAGCATGTATACCTTGTAGACCTGTGTATTCGTTTTGAAGTTTTTATAAAAAAAGGAGTATTACTTAGACTTGAGGGTTTGGCAATAGCGCTTTTGCTTAGTTTATTCTTGGTTTATAATATTTATTTATTTATTTATTTATTGTGTATTGGGGGCTGCAAACGGGACTAGCCCAAAATAGCAGCTACAATGTATATATAAGTTACATTTAATTTATTTTTTTTGAAATTATATTTTATTTTATTTTATTTTATTTTTATTTTATTTTATTTTATTATATATATTTTTTTAAGTTTTTTTTTGCCGTTTAACAATAATTTTGGAGGCATGAATTCTTGAAATGGTTCCATACAAAAGCAATGCTATTTTGAAATGCATCGGACATCCTATTGAGAGGTGAATTTGAGTTATAATTAGTTCGTGAAAATGCTTTATAAACAATTAATTTGTTGCGTAGGCTGTACGTAGGTATATTTAGGTTAATTAAGGCTAGCAAAGGAGGTGAGTCTATTACTGATTTTAGAATTTTTATAAAAATTATAACATCATTCAACGACCTTCTGTCTCTGATTGTTAGCATTTTAAAATATTTACAAGATGATAAATAAGTGTCACCAACAGTCGGGGCATTTTCTACACAAAAAAGAAAGAAACTTTATTTGAATTTTTTCAATTCGATTAATGTAGATTAAGTAACATGGATTCCAAATGCAACTGCAATAACTCAAGATGGAATGAACATATGCGTTATAAACGGTAATGATGCTATTAGAATTGGTGAAGTATTTGGTTGTTCTGACTATAAATCCCAACATTTTATTTGCCTTCTTACAAATAAAATCGACGTGATTGTCAAAACTCATTTTTGAATCAAACATCACTCCCAGTCCTTCACCACTTCCACCGTTGACAATTTTTGATTAGAAATATGGTAAGAGTGTATAATTTTATTAACATTTCTCGTGAATGTTATTTGATGACATTTAGAATAATTCAAAAATAATTTATTGTTTTGGCAGTATTCAACTAAATTTACGAGATCACTTTGTAATTTAAGGCAGTCTTCCATGCAGGTAATTTTTTTGAATATCTTTAAATCATCTGCATATAGCAATACTTCACTATTTTGAAAACAGTCAACAATATCGTTGATATATAAAATAAATAATAGAGGTCCTAAGTGAGATCCTTGGGGAACCCCTGAGGTTGTAAGGAAAAACTTAGAGCAAAACCCACCTACTGATACTGCTTGCGAGCGATTTCGAATATAAGAGCAGACCCATCTGAGGAGTGTGCCATGAACGTTAGATTTAGCAAGTTTTTTGAGCAAAATATAATGGTTTATTTTGTCAAATGCCTTACTAAAATCGGTATACACAGCATCCACCTGGAAACACTCATCCATAGATTTAAAAATAAAATTTGTGTAGCATAATAAATTCGTTTCCACAGATCTGTTCTTGAGAAATCCATGTTGTTGCAAATTTATATTTTGTTTAACAGAAGAATATATTTCGTCAGGTATTATTTTCTCGAAGATTTTAGGTATAACGGATAATTTACAAATTGGTCTATAATTAACAATGTCTGAACTATCTCCCAATTTAAATATAGGTATTATAATGGATTTTTTCCAGTACGTTGGAAATATTCCACTCGCAAGTGATTTTTTAAACAATATTGATAAAGGAAATGTAAAACCATTACAGCAGCATTTTAGCAGCAATGGAGGTATGCCGTCTAGACCAGGTCCCTTATTTTTGTCAAGTGACCGTAACCTATTATGAAGTCTACAAGAATTTATTAGGTTTTCAGCGAAATTATAGTCATGTGAAGAGGTATGAAACGAATTTAAGAAGTCGTTCGAAAAATTATCGTCATTTTCGTAAACTGATTTGAAGAACGATGCAAATAATTCTGAAACCGACTGGCCATCATCTGCTGTTTTTCCGTTATAGTAGAGCTTGTGTGGAATATTAGATGACTTGAATTTTTTAGATATCTCAAATTTCCAAAAATATTTAGGATTATTTGAAATACTTTCTTGCGTCCGTTCTATGAAATTTTTATAATCCTTTGCTATTAAAAGTTTACTACGGCCTCTAAGAGTACTGAAAGTTAGATAATCTAATTTATTGTTATACTTCTTCCACTTTTTATGATATTTTTTCTTTTCTTTTATAACCTTTATAGTAGCAAGGGAAAACCAAGTCGGAAAACGGTTATTATTATTAATTATTAATTTAGGAACACGTACTTCAAAAATTTCAGTCAATTTCGTATAGAACACCTCAACGGCCGTATTGACATCCAATTTATCCAATAATGCGCTCCAATCAATAGACATCAAGTCGTTATCTATTTGTATAAAATTTGAACTAGAAAAATTAAATTTGCATACCTGATTGTTGACTGATTTATCCTGAACATTCAAATTTATCAATATTTCAAGTGATGGATGGTGATTGTCTTCAGGAACTAAGAAAAAATTACTTCTAACCACATTTATTGCACGACCACTGTTGCTCAGAACCAAATCAAGTATCCTGTTGTTAACATTTAGATGAGAGTTGTACTGATCGAGTCCACAGAACGAGGCAGCATCAATGAAAGAAATCGACTGCTGATTGCAGTAATTCGTCGGTTTTAGAAATGATGTATTTTTGTTAATTGTCCATGAAATATCCGTTAAATTAAATATAGAACTTTATGCCAAACTTTGTTAAATTAAGGACAGGTTAATATCTAAAAAGTTGAAGAGCAATATATTTTTATTTTTAGGTCTCTATTTGGTTTACTAGCATATGTAGCTGTTTTATCGTGCCATTATTGTTCCTTTCCAGTATCGGTTAAAACTTTTGAGCAGCATTTTTTATTGAAAAAATATTAAATAGGTACCCATATTGTCGTAGCTTAGCCGTAAAGCTAAATTGCTTTTATTCGAATAATTAGAATTTAGCTTGTTGCTTCACTTACACGCAAACAGATAAAATAAAGAAGTAAATTAAAAAGAAACATTTAAGATACTAATCGTATGCAAGTACAAACTGGTGTCAACAACTACAGCAACGCAAATGCGATTGCCGATGTAGTGTGAGAGAGAGAGAGTGCACATTTTTAAATCCTTTTATGAAGAGTCTGGAATGTCGACGTTCTTTGAGGTATTACGAATTCTGCAACGCCTGATACAAACACATGTTTGATCAGATTTATTAGTATGAAAACGGCAATTTTTCAGGCTTTGATGAAAGAGAGCTATTTCATTTCTCTATTAAATTATCTACCAAAAATCTGAAAATTTCAAATTGTTCAAGACCTACTGGTAGAAAAGATTGGTTCAAAATAATTTTAGTAAAAACTCGACCTAGTGTTAGTTGCATTTTTATAAGGAACTCTAAAGGTTTGAGGTACGGTGTAATTGGTTTTTCGATTATTTTGACGGTCACTAAATATATTTCGTGACACAAGTATATAAACAGTTAATGTATTTAAAAGTTGTATTGTGAGCCCAAGAAGCACTTTCTGATATGCGCACATGTACATATTTTTATCATGTGAAGTTTTTAAAATATTCTCCTGCTTGCTGTATAGTTACGTATCTGGCATGAACATGTACATATTTTAATGAACTTTTTAATTGAGTTACTAAACTTTATTAAGCTGTAGGGATTTTGATCATATATTTATATAGGGCGTTATTATTTAGTAAACTCCACGTTTAGTAAACTTTGGATCAATTCGATCATCAAAAGTTTCATATGTGATATAATGTACTTAACCTTTGTAGGTAGTTTTGACGAATGTGTGCGTCACTGTGGGAGTTGCGTTTGTTTGTAAGTTATTTACATTGATATCCTGTCCACCTCTTTTTATTTGCTGATTATTTGTATCAGGTAAATGTAATGTTTTTCAGGAGATAGAAAGTAGTGCCTTAAGATTCGAGTTTTTTTTAAATGTAGTCGTCGTAAGCCTTGTTGTTACATCCTCACGGTTGTTAAAGCCATATTAGGGAATCGCAGTAAAGTTGACACAGGTTTTTTTCTGGTAGTTGGAGTATGTGTGGATCGAGCCTATATGCCCAGAACCAGAGGCTCTTATACCTGTGCCACCTACCGTCGTTTTAAATGAATATTAAGCTAAATTTATGTTGGAAAAGCAAGGCGCAAATGTAAAGTATGATCAAAAATTATTTTCAGCTAGTATGGCTACGAAATGGTTCCTAATTTCTGAATGCAACTATGTTTATACTTAAATATAAAACTTGACATTTGATTTTTAAGTAACTTATTGTTGCATTCATAAATTAGGAACTATTCCATAGCCATACTAGAAGAAAATAATTTTTGATCATACTATAGCTTCTATATTAGTATTTTCGATTAATGCTATTACTCAGTAGTTAAGATGTCTCAAACAGTCGGTTTGTCAAACGTGAAATTAACGCCTTAGTTGCAAGCTATTGAAGCTTCTCGAAATTGTGTAGTAGCGTAGTTTGTGCTTATTTTATTATTTAAAGTTCTTACATATTCTTGGAACATTTCCACTTTAAATTGCTGAAACTTTACCGAAACTCAAGTATAATTTGCGTAATCTAGAGTAAACTTCTTTGACGAACTACTGTTTAAAATTACATTTGAATAATATCAAGTAAGCTGTTCCCTATGCATCAACGTCTAGTTACAATAAAATTGTTTTTATTGTCAATGCGTAGGAGCTATAGGTACCTACTATAAAGCAACTGTAAAGGATCGCGGATTAGGTACTTGCATTCAATGCAATTTAGAGCAAGTCCTTCTGTTTCTGCTTGCGACGGTTTGATTTACGTTTCACCGGGTTCAAGCTCTAGGAAGCTTTTTTATCAGATAATTCCGCTAGAAAAAATATGAAATACAACACCAGAACTAATTCGACGGAACAACTGTGGTGTAACTCGCGTTGAAAGTATTTCCAGTTCTACAAAGCATAGTCAAATAAAAAACTATGTTTAAAACGAGCGGCATTCACGCTAACCGCTTAATGTTTTCTATTTTAGACGGACCTCAGCGTATCCTGTGGTAATATTCCCCCTTGTTTGATAATTATTACGACGCTTTTTATCCCGAATCGCAGTACAGCGTGGTTGTCGACCCACTCTTATTTTCTTCTTGTCGATTTTTGTTGGGGTTTTATTTCAGTGTTGCTTAACATAAGGGCAAAACCGTTCCCAGTTTGCCTCTTTCCTCGTATTTGGAGCAAGTAGCAAATAACATGGGTTTCGCTTCGTCGTTATTTTTGCAGCATTTTAATAATAGTAAACCTGCAAATTTGTCATTAGGGACTTGTTTTTATTTCGGCGCTTCAAGACGCACAACTCTATTTAAGTTTCGAAATACGACCGCTTTTAACCACCATAAAAAACGTTTTAGCACGGGGTTATTCAAAGGTAGTTTTACAACTTCCAAAGCTTTTATAACTTTATTTACGTACTGCGTAGTAGAAAGTAACAAGCAGTGAATGATAGCTGTGATCTTGAAGTTTCTCCCTATTAGAAGGTTATGTCGATGCGGCCTCACCTGTTGGGGGGTGGGATTTCTAAATACATTCATTATGGCATTTATAGCCCTCGATGATAATCTACACTGCTAAAGCTAACGATTGGTTTTACTAGCTAGACACGGAGATTGAGCTGGCCATTTACTAGGAATGGCGAATGCTTCTCCTTCTTGGATTGTTTTAATTGCTTTATGGAGAAAAAGCACGGATTACTGAGCCAATAATTTGTTTGACTCTCAGGTGGCTGGAGTAGGCTAGATTCCCACTAACCACACGGATTTTAAATATTCTATTATTTCTGACTATCATGCTAACGTCTGTAGTAATCGTTAATCCTCAACAAGGAAACTCTTCCTCAACTTAGGTATCCACGCTTCTTGAGAAAAAAAAGTGGGCACATAGAACACAAATTCGTGGAATTGCATAATCCATAGGCTTAATATAAGAGGAAAAAACACGAGAAAGGTTGTTCTAATTATAAGCTTTGCTCCATTGGTCTTTCTCAATTCTCCTCCTGTTACACTTGAAAATTCATTTGCGACATACAACAAAATAAAAGATATATACGGTTCGCTTCAGTGGGATATGGGCGGGGTTTTATTCTGAAAGCGCAAGTGATTTCGTGTCAAAATCAGAAAGATGTTTACGATGCTTCTAACTCAGAAGAAGGCGTCTGAGGTGTCGTGCAAATTTTAGAGTCCTATTTGCTGCATGGACTCATTTTATCTTCATCAGCTTGGTGCTTATACCACCTGCAGACGTATCTGAATATTTGTCTTACAATAAATAGAATACCTGTAACTTGATACGTTATCTTCAACACACACTATTATAAGGAAGTTTTCAATGAGCAGCCGGGGTTGGGCTACTATCAAGCTATCAAGAAGAAGAAAACTCTACCTGGTGATCGTTAGGAGAACAATTACTAACAACACCTAGGTATGTAAATAGCACAAATGACATTTACAAAACCAAAGCGGCGTAATTATAGTATATATGAGAAAAGATTATATACATGCAGGCATTACGAAGGTATCTCGGCGTTTACCAGTCCTAAACGGCGATTTCCATGGATTAATAAGTTTTGACTGTAGCATGAAAGGAAACCTAACGGAATTATGGCCTATAAAGTTTGGCAAACCAAAGTCGACGAAAAGATTGTGGGCGATCCATAAATCTGGTCTGACGGTAACTCAATTAACGAAAAACGGCACCTCAAAGGTTTAAGCACTGCAGAAGTTTTTATAATTTGGCAACAACCGAAGAGTGTTTACGACAGTCAAGTTACTTGCGCGAGCCATGTCATCACGGAAATGGAAACACGTAATGTTATGAAATGTTGTCCCTTCTAATGGTCTACAATGAGCATCGTGCCCTTGAAATCGTACGCGGGGAAAACGAATATAACAGTTCTTGTCATAGAGCGATACTTGATAGAAACACTGGTAAGCTGATCATACAAAAAGCTCGGAAACCCGTGGCACTTGGCTCCGAAGACTGCTCCACCCAAACGCCAGATGAAGGGCACAAGAAGATGAAAAAGAATAAACATTTTATGTATTTTATTGTATCCATAGCCAGTTTTCTGGCCTCTGTGATGTTTTCTGCTATTCCCACTCATTCTTTTAATTTCCTCTTCAAATAGAAAATGTATGTTTATTTTCTTTGGTATTGTCTCCTTGTTCAGTCTAATAGTAGCCTCTTATCCTTTTACTTTTCTTCCAGTTTTTTCTAAGAATGATTGGTTTTGTAGTTTATCTCAAGTTTTGCAGTTCCGTCCCCTAGCTCTGCGCATTATTTCACTATCTTTCTTAGATTCATTTGTAGAACGCTATCTTCTGCTGTATCTTCTATGGTTATTCAATTTTGCATATGTAGCTTGAACTGTTGTAGCTGATATTGTACATTTTCTCATATTGATTGTTCTATTACTGTCTTTTGCTTTAGAGCAGATTTCCTGGGCTATTTGTGTAAGTAGATTGCGCAATGGTGTCGTAGTTCATCTCCACAATTCCGTATTCGAAATTCATAAATTTGAAAAGTTCTTAAAACCGAAGTTCTTTCCTGGAGTGTGGAGCGTCACCCGTCTCTGCCTAACAAAGCTTGTTTGGCACACGGACAATTGACCCAACTCGACACCTAGTTGCCACGTCACTCAAGATGTAACGTCGGGGCGTGACCCAACACTAGCAGCCAGAGTAGCAAGCGTCAGTTTTGTCTCAGCGCTTGTACTGGTCACACGTATTTAGCTTAGTTTAAACATGTAGCCTAAACATGTCCTAGAATATTTACGTTCTACATTTATGCATTCTACTAAGTCATTTGCCAGTTTATTACTACGAGAATAGAATGTCCTTAAGTATTTATGGGCGATAATCGTCCCGTTGTTTTATTTATCAATGTATTACACTATACATAAACTGTAGTAGTATTTGCTGTTCCATTTATCTTACTAAGTGTGAGTATTCATACGGTTTGGCTGAAATCGGAAACACAACTGGCCCCCAAGGTTTTCGGAAAAAAGATTGTAGTTACTTTCTTATATAGGGGACTCGTGTGTTTTTTTTATTTTGGTATAGTTAGTGTTCCTATTTAATTTTTTGTTAGTTTTTTTTTCTTATTTTATTGTATGGTTTGTTCTGTTTACATTTCTTCTTTATCTTGATCTTCTTGCTTGGTAGTAAATTTCTGTTCAAAATAACTCCTCCAGGTTCTTAGTGCCCCTCCTTCTGTTTCTGATATTTCCGTGCGATTTAATGTTTTCTAGAAGTGTATTTATTGTGCCCCACAAGGGAGTTTCAATTCAATTGAAAGAATTTATTTCTGATAAGCACAGATGAAAGGGGATATTTCTGACCTTAGGAATGATTTATTTATTTTTATTTTTAGAACTGTTACGTAAAAGTGTAATAGCAACGAGCAATGTAAGAAAAGTCCACTAGATCGAGTAGAAAGACCATCTTAATGTCTCCTTCTTTACTTTTTAATCAGCAAAATGATAATTCAAAGCTATTTCCGTTTAGATAAAACACTTTTGCTGCTTGTCATCCACACATGGAGCTTGATGTTACTTCTAGCAAATTTGTATCTTTTTGTAATAAAATATATTTTAGACGCATAGGATCAACTTGTACTAATTAGGGAGAAGTAACGCTGAGCGTAGCTGATATTACGTGTATTTTCTGTAATAATAGGAAAACCTTAGTCTAGAAAAGTGTATTGCTGTGGGACAAATCAATACTATTTGACGCTCGGTATAACACATCTGACAGTTTGCATATACATTGTGTGGTACACGCGAAATACGCACTTACGAATCTCATATATCTTATTGCATATTTTATTGGAGTCGACGCTTGAGCAACTATTGAGGGTTTGTCACCACTTCATGAAAGCACACAGCACACTATAGTAGTGGAATGCTATATGAAAATTCAATACGTATTCTCAGGTTCTGAGATATGGATACCATTTCGGTGTATCTCTCCGTTGTCGGAAAAGAGGAATAATTCTCAATATTTTTGAGCAGGTTTGCAGTTCATCAAGAATTATAAAAATGAAGTTAGAATCTACAGTCGACGGCTCCATTTGGTTGCGATTAAAAATGCAAGGCATAAATTAAGAATAGCATAGAAAAGGGGTGTAGTTTTTTCTACGAAGATTTTTTCAGAAAAGTGATGATGCTGTTTAATAATATATAGTATTTTTAGATTGTTTGATGTTCAGTTAAAAACTTTCATAATCTTGTCCTATGACTGTGACCGCGCAATGCAGACACTTAGAATTATTGTATTGCGGTACATAAGGATTGAAACGTATCTGTACTGCACATAGACAAATTTGATTACATATTGTCAGTTGTGGTAAATCGGGAAAACTCTTCCAACAATCAAGTGTCTCAGAGTAAGAAAACGTTTTGCTTGAAGAATGTCCATAGAACGCTTCACTTTGTAGAAAGTAATTTTTCTGAAGGTAATATTGGCAGAGAATCTTTTTCTTCTATTCCCTCAAATTCTTTAAAATTGTCTTGTTTCTAAATTGGGAAGAATTTTGATTACCATTGCAGAAGATTCTAGAACAAAAAACCTGAATTAGCCATTGCTTGTATAGCGGATGTATCTTGCTTTTTCTGCATTTCAGTTTGCAATTTCATGTATTAGGTGGCTTGGTGCTGCAACACGGGAGTGATTAGGTGCAGAAGGAACCGTTTCCAAGTCTTCTATGGCCAAAAGTGGGTTTTATTGCCAACAGCACTGCGTCTATAGTTGGAAACCCAAGAGATTGGGACAAGTTTTCATGTGGATAGAAAGTGATAAAGATGAAGATTGGTATTCTGAACAAAATTAAAAAAAAAAACTTTTAAACTACACACTCTTAGTTTTAGGTAGGCCGAAAAGTGTTTAAAAACTATAACTTTAGTAGTACTGCATATTTAATACTCTGCGCTGCGCCTCCAGCGGGCTTGAAATAACACATTCCGCGGTACCCGATCCCTCGCCATAATAGCATGGCTCTTCGGCTTACCCGATCCGTACCATATAGAAGCAAAGGCCTCCATGGTCGGTTACGAGCTGGATCGTGTATTTGTTCAGCCGCTCGTCAATTTTAATCCTGAGCTCAAGACTCCGAACGATTTTCTTGGTTGAATCGCCGCCAACTTATCCAGGCGCCTTTTTTCTCTCGAATCCGGAGTGGAATTGAACCACCTGCAGTTCTATGGGTCTGTGCATATTACATAATGACTTAAGCGCAAACCTATGGCCCGAGATGAATGAAACCGTCGAGAGCTCGAGATTTCCTCATGAAATGTACTCGAGTGCTATCCGAATGGCTAGCAGCTCACGTATGAAAAGCGACGAGCGGGTCTGTAGCCCTGCCGTCCTCCATACGCGAGCTGTCTGTCTTCTTCGCCGACGAGAAAGTAAATCCTCCAATGTCTGACTGGTGCTCCGACGGTAACTCATTCGCCAATCGCTTGACATTACTTCTTTCTAACCTCAAGTTCAAGTTATCGAGGATCTTCTCACCTCCACGCAGTGTGGTTGCACTGTTTAAACGTCTGTCAGTATACGCGACTTTTTTTCGGTGAAAATTTGACTGTTAGTTTACTATCCTGCTAATTAACAGGTGCAGCAACTTACATACGTTACAGTATGTAAGTTGCCTTGAGTTTTAAAACTTCCGTGTAATTGGTTTATCAGAAATTTGAATATTGGGCAAATGTAGAGTAAATATTCACGGGAAGTTTAGAATTCGTATTATTCATGAGTTGTGGCGTTCCTGGTGGCGACTTCGTGTGGGATTTTATGACTTTTTTATTGACGCGTATGATGAAAAAATATTTTAGTATTGTTTTAGGAGCTCCCGTTTGCAGTTCGAGTTGAAATTAAGTAGAAGTCTAGTGGATAATGCGCGCCAAGAGAAAGCTTCTGCGATATTTATGAGCCATAAATGTGGATTTGTTTAAAACGATGCTGGTGCACGCCTCCGATTTGTCCTTCAGTTTCCAAGAAGCTCAATTACGTTGTTAAAATGCTGTGTGTAATTCAAAGAGAATTTTGTCGGCTGCGTGGAGGATTTGCATTATTAATGGAAATGAATGGAAATACAGTGTGACTCCAATCTGAGTGGCTTACGGCAGACGTCCACTGAAAATTGTAATCTCTTGCATATGATTAACTTAGCAATGCGTGTTATATTGGGGACCCTGGATTACAACAGATTAAACCAATTACAAGTATGGATTTTCCACATTCAGATGTTAAATTACGGCTTTCGTAGACAATTAATTACAAATCGGGAACTGTAAGTGGTTGCAAGTTTGCAGTCTTAAGCCGTGTGGTACAAATGAAGAAATTTGGGAAAATGTAATTATGTTGTTCTATAATTCATAATCCATTAAACTTAATGCAAGCGCTTCTCGTAACTAAAACCGCTTACAGTTTGTAAAAGAGGATAAATTTTTTATTAAGTCTAAGAGAGATGACGCCAGAAGGCCAGAAGGTAACATTTTTGATGATACTTCTTCGGCGTCGGTGTTTACGCCAACCTATTCAGATTATAATTGCCTCACCTTGATTTGGCCGTTAAACAGAACCGTAATAAAATCCAAACGACACTTAATTCGATTAGAATTCGTGATCTCAATAATGTCGAATGAGCATGACCTTTGCCGGCGTTCTGGAGCGCAACAAACTCGCAGTTGAAATGAATCTGAGGACAGTGTCGTTTAACGAGCTCAACTCTTTTATTGAAAGGTCCACTTCAAACATTCTTTTATGTAAAAGAGATTTTACGGATCTCACGTCTGGCCGCCCTTCATTTCGGGCCCTAAACGTAACATGGCGGATTAACAAGCGAGATATTGCATACCTACGCCGTTTTAAAAAGGGATCAGCATTTGATCGCTAACGGCGCTTCCGGAAAATCCCGATCCTTGATGCCTCGACGCCAAGATTTTAATTATTGAGTTGTGTCAGTTGCGTTTGCGATTCTTGGAAGTTGGGTTTTTGTTGTCAGTTTTCTTTCCCACTTCAGAAAACTTCCCTTTATTTAAGTAAGTCTAAATATTGACTTACTCTGACGTTCTCATAAGTCTTTCTGGCTCCGGCTAAACAGACGCAGGGAAGTCGACGCCGAGCCCCGAATAAGCTTACTCTGCATATTTTGCAGTACTTTGTATTTTACCAACAAAGGAGAAAATGCCCGACAGCGTCTTGGCTCCTCCTGTACTTAGTTGATACAAACAGGACTCACTTCCAAACGTTATTAATTACAACACGTTCAGGTATAGCATTAGTGACGTGCACATCGAGTTTACCCAAAGCCGAAAAATCTATTTTATTACAAACTCGGCGGAATTAGCTCGTTCTTTCAACCAGGCGAATTTTCTGCGGATTTGTTAAGCCCTGCATGCATTTTGCAAGGGGCAATCTAGATACACAACTATTCAAACCATTTAAAAATGACCACTTCGTTGTTTTTTAACCGGGTCGTATTAGTACAAACAATTGTTAATCTATGAATTATTCTAAATAGCCATAATAATTTTGGAGGTTTTCAGTGAATGTGATCATGGCAATGATTTTCTGAATTAAAGAAACAACAATCCTTGAGCCTAATGAAAAGGCAGTAATTTTTCGAACTCGCTTATCCGCGATTTTGTTTCGCCTTACTTCTAGGTTGTTTGCATCAGTCTATATGTGCCGTTAGTGCTGACGTAGATGTTAGAGCCGAACAACGGATGTGTTGTTTTTATCTGCTTACATATGTTTTTAGGAATGCAAAATCCGATTTAGTGTGCTCGATTTTAAAAGCATCACAAGGCGTTAGGATTACATTATTTTCAGCCCCGTCCCTTGCTCGGTTTAACATTGAACTGGCAGTTTTCCTGTTGCCTTCTCGGTGTCTCTTGGCAGTATGGTATTGACTGTTTAGCGATGCTAGGGCCGTCTATGAGGTTCGGAATTAGTATGCCGTCTACGTCTAAAAGCGAATTAGAAGCGGCCCATAATTTCCCGAACCCTAAAGGTATCATAAAACCAAGAAATGTACCGATTTCTGCGAATTGTAAAACTAGATCGTCTCAAGAATACAATTCTTTCTGCCACTGAGAAATCGATAGCCCTTTTTAATTAGTTTTAGTAGCGCGTCAATATTTTTATAACACGCCCATTAGTGAGTAGAAGAAACATTTTTCGATCTCGAGTATTCGAGACGATGTTAAATAAATTCTCCATCGACAGTTTTTGCATAGTATTTTTTAAAACCCGTATAATAATCAAATAGAACAGTTACGGGAATTTATTTTAATGTTGATAACATTTTCACAAGTATCCTAAAGTAAGTGCAGCAGCATATATTTAAAATTCGAGAATCGAGATTCTCAAGTTGGAGATCGAGAATCGATGTTCGAGAATTTTCGAGGCCCAGAATGGATCAATCTCGTCTCGTCTCATCTCGCGGCAACACTAGCGGAAACGCTTCCATAAAGAACGACCTTAAGCAGGCTGTGCGGAAAATTAACATCAGTAAACGACGTTAAAGCAATGGCCTAGAGGCTGGGGGATGCAAGTTGACAATAGAAGACCACGCAATAGAACAGATGATAAAAGTTGAGCTGTGCAAAAGTAGGCAATATTTAGATGAGACTACCAACAACAGCAGAGGTGACGCTAATGTAGAAAATAAACACATTGGGGAAAAGCTAAGTCAAGGATATACAAGAAACAAAAGTGCTCAGAAAAATTGTAAAACAACTTTCCTGTATGGAGAGCAAAACGAAGAGATTAAAAATGATGCAAAGTTGCAAGAAGACGTAATGGAATAAACGTATCAATCGAATTTAAACGTAAAGCGAGATCACCGATTACTAAATACAGTGAGCGCCAAAAAGCATTGGTCAGTTTCAATACCTAATAAAAACCCATACACTTCACCCATGGAATCAATGATAATTTCTTCATAAATCGGAAACTTGGGAGTTTTGTTTCAATGTTTGACATCCTCCGAAAGTGACAGTTTGGTGTGCTGTTTCACCGTCAAAGATTGTCGGGGCTCAATTTTTCGAGGAAATTGGTGAAACGGTAACGGTTACATCTCAAAGACATTACATGCTTTAAAGGTCTTTTTATTGCAAATAGAGGAGGAGATAGTAAATGAATATTGGTTTCAACAGGACGGTGCTACAAATTACACTGCAAGAATTAATACGAATCTCCTACGACAATCGTTTCCAAATAAACTGATTTCTTGCTATGGTGACCTTCATTAGCCCTCGAGATCGCAGGACATAACCACTCCTAATTTTTTCTTTGGGATTACTTGAAGAGCAGAGTATTTACAAGAAAGATAAAAAAATCTGGAAAAGCTTAAAATGTTTATTCGGGAAAATATTGAAGCTATACTGCAGGATATGCGGCAACGTGGAGAGATTTCGGCCACCGTTTAAAAGAGTGCATTCAACAAGAGGGGAGTCATTTAACCGACAGCATTTTTCATAAGTGAATCTCCCATTCTTAGTCTTTAAGAAATAGTTCTGATTAACTGTGTAATTTAAGCAAATAAATTGTTATTACAAATTGAAATTGACCAATGCTTTTTGGCGCTCACTGTATAAATACCAAATAGGTCACTCAAACCGTAGAAAACCATGGGAAAGGTGGAGAAGCAACTTAAATACAAGGTTGACAATACGCTGAAGATGAAAATAGGCATTATTTATAATAGTATGATCACTATGTAGAAGAAACATGATCCATAAAAGTAGGGCTAGGACTTCGACAAAAATGTCGCGACAGTAGGGGACAAGAATAATCAGATTCTGAGAAAAATTGGATTTGATAAGCAGGCGTTAAAAATACGACGACTTGGACCACCTTTCATTAGGCTCAAGCTCACCTAACTCACATTACAAATTTTGTGGGAGTGATATTTCATAAAAATATGTACACTTTCTAAAGAGAAAGAAATAGGTATATACGGTTTTCAAAGAAATGGGGGAAGTTGATAGTAAAAATGCATTTGAATATACAATAGCATAAATAGTAAGACATAATGAAAAAATGGAAGAAGCTTTGCGATAAAAAAAACCAAATTCTTTAGAAATAGTATTATGACTATAAGCTTGTAAGGGCTTAAAATATTCTTCTTCCAGCTTTTATGACACATTCGGCAACTTTAAAAGTCGTTGTGACTATCGGATTGCTTATGTGGTTTGAATCTTTGCAGTTCCAATAGCTTCGTTTAAAAATCTTCCGAAAACAGCTTCCATGTATAGCTGTTTTCCGGTTTTTAGTTTTAAAAAGATGTTGAGTCTTAAATTCCCTTTCGATGCTATAATTTGTATTTTTCGTAGTTTTTAATGGTGGCGATTTGGGATTGGTCTTACCCTAAAAAATCGCTCGTAATCTGGTGCAGATTTGGTTTTATTGGCCAGTTTATACCAGTACTTCATAGTATTTGGAAGTAAACACTTGGTGGCTGCCCGAAATCCTAAGTATGAAAATCGTGATCACTACCTTCACTTGGTCTGACGTTTAGTCGATTTGTTCAGACTGTTTCGCTTCTTGTTTCTTTCGTTGAAACACATTCAACATCGTAAAGTTATCTTAGAATTTTGAGCCTTGCCGTTTCCCCCAATCTGTTGTACTGCAAATTTTGCACTAGGAAAAATTACATTACCTGGTAGCACGGCTTCATACTGACAGATTTTAATTCATATTGATTTACATAAAAAATTGAAAATCAGGGTTTTTATTTCATCTTCTGAGTACCACAGGGAGCAGTTACCACTCTTGCACTTTCTGTTGCTATTTGGAATCACGTTCCTTGTGGGTGTTACTTATTGTATATTTTAAATTCACTCTAACTTGCTTGCAATTTAGGAAACAGGAAATAGACGTCTGCTGTTAACTAAATTTTCTGAATTTATACTGTATATTTTATTTGTCAAGAATACTAACCCGTCAATTTCACTATTACATGCGCTCTATCCGGCGATTATGCGAAGGACTGGTTTATTCAATGTGATGATCATTGCATCTCATGTTGGAGTTGGAATGTTATCCACCCCGCTTTGAGCCGAACGGCTTCTTATTAACGTCTTACAAATAAAACAGCATACTACCAGCGAGTAGATAGGTAAAATGAATTCAAAAAATTAAAATAATGAGTAAGAGCGATGACGTTATGGCGATAGAAAATCAAGTGATAGACAAAGTGGAAAAGTACACATACATATCTTGGTCATGAAATACAGAAAAGCAAGGAAAACCAAATCACAGAAATAGAAAGAAAGCTAGGCGCTTCTTGAGCAGCCTTGGAAAAATTAAATTATATTTTTAAAGGTAAACACATACCTACAAGTATGAAGAGGAAAGTGTACGACACCTGCATTCTGCCAGTGACAACATATGACATGAAAACTATGACCATTACAGAAGGAAGTACCGAGAAACAGAGCATCTCAAAGGTATTAGTTTAAGATACCACGTGACAAAGGGGAAGCTACGACGAAGAACAAAAATCACGGATGTCATGCAAAAGACTGCCCAACTTAAGTGCCAATGAGCTAAATACGGGCAAGGCAAACAAAGAGAATCGTAGGAAGGCCAAATAAAAGATCGGTAGCTAACATTAGAAAAACAGCATGATTACTTAGCAGTGGACGATTAAAAATTGACGAAGAAGAAGACTACCAGCAACATAAGGCTTAACGGTTAAAACACCATAAGTAGAGATATCCTCTGTACAAGCCAGTTTGGTGTCTTCTTGTTTAAAAGTTGGAAAAGAAGGAATTGGGAAAAGACATAAAAGCTGTGAAACCCTATGAAAAGGTTTTCGTAGATATGCTATGGTCAGGAACTAAGGTAGTGAAGAAAAGTATCTATTCTGACATTTGTTTTACTGTCAGTTAGCTTATTTAAGAGTATTACTTTGCATGTATTTTACTAGTGGGGACTATAAGGTATTGCGTACGCGAAAGTGCTAAAATAACATTTAAAAAACTATGCAGACAGGAACTTATGTTCTCTTGAGGATACATTAATTTTATAGACATAATTTAGTTTCTATTGAGTCCTAACTTTTACTTATTCATAAATATATTTCAACAAATTGGCATATCGTTAGCTCTCCGGCTGCTGCTGACACTCTTATTCGTAGATAGAAATAGATATTATTGGTAATAAAACATACTACTTGACTTTATGGGCCGTTTGGGTGAAAATACGATATTCACATTAACACTAACAAAGTCGTAAAGGAACATTAATTGGGTGGCATATTTTTCGCTACATACACTACGTAATGCTAGTGCTTTTCATAAATGGATTGTGCTAGATGAGCGAAGTAAAATTTAATGGCTCTTTTTATATATTATGTAGTTATTGCTTAACTATTACTGGTGTATGTATAAGCTGCAAAGAGATAACATCGAACTGCTTTAAATTTTAGAACATATAAGACGGCTACTAGAACCAGTGCAGGTTGGAAGACTGGTAAACTGGTATGGACGAAACCGCTGTATGTTTAGTGCGGAATTCAGAGGTACTATGTCGTGAAGGGACACCTAGCTTTGTTCTTGCAACTGCTGTCCATGTGCTTGCCTCAGGTGCTGTTAAAACTTAGTGGTATTTCAAAAGATTTTCTTGACAAGTCCTTCAACTTTTAACATTGAAAATGAATGAATGAATTAGAAGTGCAATGGTAATACGGGGCTTCAGTAGCGATTTGTGTGACGAATGGAAGGTGTGCAGTTTTCGGGATTTTTTACATTGCAGGTGAATGTTGTTGGTGTCATTTTAAAGATCTCGTCAAGGGCGAACTTTCTGGAGAGGTTATGAAAATGTAAGATTCGAGGGGGTGAAAATACGGGGGTTAAAACGATTTAAGGGACATGAAAGCGTTCGGTGCTGTTACATCGCATACTTCTTGAAAGATCCAAATGTGATTTGGGGCTAGTTGGAAAGAAGATAAACCAACGGTCATCGTACTGGCTGTTTTTTGAGGTCTGCTATGCACGGGCGCGAATTTACAGGGGTGTAAAGGCGAGGTGCGTTTGTAGCAAATTAGATGTTCTTATAAACAAAGGGAAAGGAAAAATGTCGAATTTTGTTTTTGGTAGTGTGTGGATGAATCTGTGGATTTTTAAGAATTTTACGGCTCAGGTGGATTTGGAGTTTGCAAAATGGGTAAAACGTTATAATTATGAGAAAAACCTTAAACACATTGTTTGTGTGAAATTCGCTGTTTGGAAACTTTTTACGGATCGATTGTATGTTTTAAAGAAATTCGGGATGTGGGAATTTTGCGGCCCAGGCAGATTTGGGGATTGCAAAATAGGAAAAACGTTATAATTATCAGAAAAACATTAAACTCATTGTTTGTGTGAAATTCGCTATTGGGAAACTTTCTACTGGTCGATTATATTTTTGAAGAGAATTCGGGATGCGGTTGTGAGGGGTCTGGGATTTTTTGCCTTATTTGACCAATTTTTAAATAAGGAAAATGTACAATTTTGTTTGAGTCTGGCCCTTTGTGAAATCGTAAATATGCAAATAAATATTAAATAGCTAGCATATGTACGAAAAATGCAAAGTTTAGACAATGTTAAAGCTCCTCAAGCAATAAATCCTTTTAAAATGTATTCATAAAAAACTCAAAGATCTATTTGCATCTAATTCCTTTTTCGCACTTTCCCGTTCTTCCTAATAAGAGCAGTAACATCTTTGTTCCAGTTGTTATATTTGGTATTAAAGCACGTTTCACGAGTAAACAACTATTAACAATAATATGTGAAGCCGCGAGCGGGTAGCTTGTAATTCTCAGAACCCCTTCAAAACAGCTACCAAATGCAACAAAGAATGACTCATGTAAGCAATACAGCTTCTAAAGTTATATAAAAAAATTGAATGTAATATCGAGTTCAACATCTTTATCTAACCGAAGATTAATATTAAATTGTACAGGATGCTGAGAAGTTTCGAAATTGTAGTAGTATTATTTATTAATGATCTGCTATGCAGTAGAACTTTGCAGTAAGGTTTCGCGTGGCGTATAATAACCAATAATAATAAAGATGTGAAAAATTTTAAAAATTTTCTTTATTTCTATCCCTTGTAATTTTTTCAGATTTTGTAAGTTTTATGCCAGACTTGAAAATTGCATTAACGAAGGTTGGTAAATTGCAACTTCTGTAAATTTTTTGTTTTGGCAATGGATCGTCTCCTGTCGAATCCACACGGCTCTCCCAGTTACTAAACTCAAACAGAATAAACCTGTTTTAATAGCAATCCTTATCGCTGAATAGAGTGGCGTAGTAATGGACAGAACGTGTTCTTTCAATCAAAATTTCGTTCTAATGTTTACGTGTAGATAAAGTTCTTCATTACCTCTCTGTGTGCACAATGTTTTCCATGCTCATATCTGTTTACATGATTCCCCTGGGGGAACTGTAATTTTGCTCTAATCGCAATTAGCTATCGCTGTATTAACAAGCATATAAAACAAGAAACACTTGATAATAAGAAATGACCAGCCCTTACCCGTTAACATACGACATACGCATTATATTTACATTTTTAACTTATCTAAATCTGATCGGTACATAACGCACATTTCGCCGGTGTTTCGCTTGGTTTAAAAACCGAGCAGTTAGGTGCCATTCTAATTCTGGCAATTTTGCCAACAGCTTGCCGCTAACGGCCTCGACGTTTGTACGTGGATTAAAGCTCGTTCTGAGTACAAGTCCAGCATACGTGTTTTCGCTCGATTTGACTGCAAAAAACTGAGTAAAAACTGTGTTTGTTCAAAATTAGACATTATAAAACGCCGCAGCTATTTCTACTGAAAGCTCTCTGATGTTATTGCGAGTATATTTCTCAATAAATGATAATCTTGGTTTGCAAAAGGGACGCAAATACAGTCACTAGGTTCGAACCAGTCCACTTTGATTGTTACAAAACGGAAATAGGAAAACCTAACTAAAGGTGGATGCGTTGTATCATAACAGGTATTTTAAACACACTACTAACTCGTTGCTTTCGTTTTTACTCATGTAATATGGTTTCATTGGCATTGATCCTGAAAATGTATATCTTATTGTGATGATTGCACTCCGAGATTTAATTCTCGACTCTTGCTAAAACTATTCAAATTTAATCACAACGCTATGGAAATGGGTATTTAGAAAAAATATTTCAATTTTAAACCCCCTTATTACTAGTAAACATCGCAAGGAAATTAATCGTCATGTGTTGCCAAAAGCAATTTATGCCCTTACAGATTCATCTCTAATGCAGGTCTTTATCTCCCCTTTCTCTCAATCGCCAGGTCTTGGGTTAATTTGTTACAGAAATATACCCTTGTCGTGTAGGGTTTCTATTGTTAATGAGTCTACCTGCATTCTTTATTGTCTGGTTTATATATCGTTCTAACACGTTTGTTGCAACATTTTGTTAATGAATTAGTTGCTTCTGTTATACAATTAATAATAAAACATTTATTTGCACTATATTTTCTCTTGACTAAATAATTATTTCCTTTATTAAAATAAGGTGCTTTTAATTTTTTAAATAGTTACACTATAGATGTGCAAGTGGAACGGCTGTTGCGGTAGTTGTTAGTAACAAGCTACTAATGCCAATAAAAACAAAAACAGCACGCATCTACGATTAGTTATTGGTTTCATGTAATACAACGTGAACGATGTACGTTAGAAGATGAACTGAGACCTGAACGAGAACCTGAGTCTTAGATCTATAATTATGACCACGAAACGTATAATTGGTCTTGTAATAGGACTCAAGGCTTAAACGCCAGTAGTTGACGTCGTGCTAAGCTGAAATTATTAGATTCAGAAATCTACGCAAATATTTGTTTACACACAAATCAATAACGAATAGCTATGTTTCTTGTAAAAGATAACGCTAACTAATAATAGACGCAGTTAAACAATAATGCCAATCTAAGAGCAAAAAACTATTTCCACTTTGCATTTATATGAACTCATACTCTGACAGCTGTTCCTAAAATGCGTTTATGCTGCTAGTATACTGCGCATGCACACAATAGTATTAAATCACTTCGACAGCTGTTGCTAACGACGGCTTTGTGGTGATACCTTACTGCGCATATTCTCAGACGTAGTACGCACCGAACACTAGAAACATGCCCTTACTCATGTCAATGATTTACTTGGCCATTTTCGCTGGCACTTTCGAATGTCTAAATATGGTATTAAAGCACTCACTTCCAGTGATAACTAGCGACTGCCAGTTACAAACTACCTGGCTCTGGATTTGGCGGATTTTCACGGCGATACTTTTATAATTGCGTCATTATATGACGCAGCCGATTCCTTTGTGGTTTTCCTAGACACCATATTGCCATGCTGCAATCTTAGCTGGATTTCGGCGCGTTCCACGAAGGTATTATTCGGATTTTCCCAGGTTATGCAAGGACGCTTTATTTAATCTGACACTGGGACGTAACTCTGCAATTTTTTCGCTTCTGCTTCATTTCTGCCTCGAGCCTCGGTTAATTGATATATTTATTGTTTTAAATTCAATTATAATATTCTAAATAGCAACCTCAAATGGATAAAACTGAATAACGAAACATTAAAAAGGCTGCTTACCTGGTCCATTAATATTGAATTTTTAATCAGTTTTTCCTTAAACAATTTTTATAGCACTTTCGTGGCGCGCGTGCATATTTAATTTTTATTAGTTCCATTTTAAAACGTTCTGTAACGAGTGAAGCCATTATTTAATTGTTTTTCCGAAAATAAAGATAACGCTGAAAATTAAGTTATTTTCTCGCGGAGGTTGGGTACCGGAGTCGTTTTTCGCGTCATTAAAAATTCAGCTAATTAAAAGTTACTACAGCTAGATAAAGTTAAAGCACCCCAACTAACACATAAATATGTACAGCATATGTGCGTGCATGTTTCGGAAAATATAAGTGCTTAATAATCCGCCCCTCAGTAATTAATAAATAAATAAACACGGAGAAGCCAACAGCCTTGGCTTTCGTAACTTGGAATAACACAAATTCAGGTTCGTGTTTTCAGCCGCGCGTTTTATCGCGATCTATGCAGGAACTGCAGAACGAAGCTAAGTGCATAAATGTTCAAACGGCTTTTTCGCGGTTCAGGTGCCGGAGTGCCACCACATAAGATTGGATTTTCGCCCAGTTGTGCATTAAAAATTTGACCTCGCACCTTTGCGTCTAATCAAGATTGGATTGCGTTACTTGATAAATTTGAGTGCCATTCGCCTAAACCGATAACATTATTTTAAAAGCGCGGCAAATGAGACGCCGGTTGTGTATTACTGCCTATTTTATATTAGCTATGCGAATTCGAGCAGCAGGATATGGATTACATCTATTTTAAAGTTGTATGTTTTTGTAAATATAGGTTTTAAGAAATCAATTAAGAAGTTACCATACAACCTTCATAGGTAAACATATATTTTTACAAGCTTAAGCAAAGCCTACAAGCGCAATAGTTAAACTTCAATTTTTATTTTACATGTATAGCAAACAAATACAATGTAAATACATATTTTCGTTAATTCTGTATTTAATTTTAGTGGCAATTATTTTTCTAGTAAAAAGCAAGAACACCCCAGATCCAGACATTTGTACTGGTGCTACAGTTCAAGTGAATGACGAGTTGCAATTATGATACCATCCCGAATAGTTTTAATAAAATGCAGAAGAACCTTTCCAGGTATGCTACCTTTGGACAGTCTTCAAGGCGTATTCTCAGGGGCATTGTGCACATCGTGCACGTACGCCATTTGTTGCGTTGCTACTCACTCGATGCCGTATCGATTGCGACGCTTGAATGGCCAATAACTGCAATACGAATCCCCTCTCCCTCTAGTAATGATCAACCAATGTCAATTTCACAATACCTGGACTTGGTCTTCACCGATATCCACGACAATGCCTTTGCTATTGCGATACTCGATGACGCGGCCGCTTTCTTTGTTGCCGCCCTGGCCCCTAATCGCCAAACTGCAGCGCATGCAAAATTTTTACACGTTTGTATAGCTAACCGGCTGTTATTGCCATGCTTTTCTGCTTTCGTATTTCTCCAGGAAACGTAGGAACTTCGCCTTTAATTGGCGCTGTGAAACACCTTCCAAAACGTGCTCGCTCGGCGTTCACTTCTGCACGTGAACGCGGCACCTTTACTCGGTCAGCGCAAACACATTGGTACTTTTTAAAATTATGAATTATTAATGCATATACCATCAAAGAACATATATGCAAAAATTTGCTGTTTATTAAAATTATATTCGAAACACACTCAGGCGAGCCAGGTCAAGCCTTATACACCATATATTGAGATGGTTTTAAGTTCACAATTTAACTCTGTATGCAGTGAGAAATATTGAACAAAGTCAATTAAAGCACAGAGTTAAAATATTTTATTTAATTGCAATCTGAATAGTAGTTGACGTTATTAGATGCATTGGAAATGAGATGCGAGAGGCATAATTAGAGGGATAAAGGCAAGCATAAGCAAAGAGGGATTGAATTTGAAGTTTGAGTAAAAGAAAGATTTAAGATGGCTAATATAATATAAGTAATATGATAGGTTTGAGCATATTTGAAGCCAGATCAAATGAAATTAAATTATACAAAGGGTTGGTTATGTGCATAATATGAGCGTAGAGTTATTAATAAACGTACAGGCCTGTGAAAAGCAAGCAATCTGAAAGGTAGATGGAAATCGAAGCAAGATAAGATAAAGATTTGCAAAGAGCAATAGAGAACGAGGGCAACTGAATTGAAGAAAATCGAGTGACGTGTTTAAAATTGAACTCAAGCCGGAGTTTCGGCGGATGAAAACGCATTATCAAAGTTAGGGTGAGTGATCCGGACAGTTACCAAGAGGGCAGTATACTCTTTCGGAACCGGTGCATCCTAGTCATAAGAGACAGACCAGTGTGCGTTGATGGATACCCATAGTATCCTCCAGTATATGATAAGTTCACTAAAAAAGGTGATGTACCATTGGAACAATGCACGAAGAAGATCTTCTGGTATCATCAGAGTGAAGGAAGAACTAGATATTGATTCTTCTTCTTTCTCTTGATGTAGGCTAAGGTCTTGTTACCAACTCCACAATTTGTAATTCTGTGAGCCCTCTTCGGTCGCGGACTGGGTAGGTGGCTAGCCTAACTCATTGAATTTAGGGGAAATCTGCCCTTACACAACGGTTAGACCACAAAAGGTATTTGTATGGTGATCGGTAAAGTTCGAATTTATTACCTACGCATTACAAGCTGAAGTGCTTTACCTCTTGGCTATCCACTTTCTGGGTAGATATTGATTCAAAAGTTATCTTCTGAAAAGCTAGTCAGGATTTGTGTTCAAACATATATTAATTGAGAGATCGCTCTTCTGCAGCTTGACGCAAAACCTTTTCTTTATTTTATAAAAAACATTGAAAAAAAAAATTCTTGGTAACATGAGAGATATTGAATGTTTTTCCAAATATTGATTACTATTATTTTCCCCATAGTTACTCTATAGTTGAACATGAGTAAAATATAAACGACCTCAGCAGCATCAATTGGGTATGCTCAATGGATTATTCGGAAACAGTATTTTCCATGATTTACATTATTTCTAAAAAAACTATGCAGTTCAGGTAATACAATAACATCAAATTAGTTCTTTAGCTTTAACTGTTCTGATTTCTTTTGTCATCATCAGTTCTTTCCTCTCAATGATTTGCAGAGTGAGACCGTTACTAGTAATCGACGATGGGCATTCAAGGCAACCTTTCAAAGATACGTAAAACAATATAAACATGTTGATGAATAAAAAATGGTATATGAAATGTGCACATACTGAAAATTATGTTGTTTTCCTTAGACTGCTACAGTGACCGTCACAGTGGAAAAAAAGAATAGTTGTAGGCCATCTTATTGCATTCGTTTTAAGAAACTGTTTATTTGCAGTAGTCTTTAACAAAGCTGAAAGAGTGGACGATATTTTAATTTTGTAAATATGCTCTGCCAACACCTAACATAGCGTGCCTTACGTTTTACATTTACAGGAAAACTTCTACCCTTGCACTATTCAAATAACTTCATAATGCTAAAACATGAACCATAAGGAACTTTTTGCGACCCTAAGACAAGTTCTTAAGTGCATGCAATGCATTTCCTACTGTCTGTTGCTATCAAAGGATCAAAGTTAGAGAACGCATGTAAGAACTTTACAGGGTAGCTTTGTGTTGTTCGTATAAAAAACAGATTACTGTTATGAAAGCGCAAAAAAAGAAAGGTTAAAGAGAAACCGACTGATGATTCCCTCGAGGGTTGCGCGTTTAAACACGGCCGAATCTCAATCAATAAATAGGAGTCCACCCCGAGGATACATGCATTTGCTAAGATTTTGATACATGGCGCTCCCGAAAGGTAGCTTTCGCAGCGCGACTCTTCCGATTGTCGAAATCTGAAACATAAAGCACGGGGCACGCGGGTAAATCTTTGCTGTCCTGGTTTATGTCAGATCCACTGTATCCTACAGCGGCGTGATAAAGAATAGAGGCGTGGGGCTGGCTAGATGTTAGATGCGAGTGCCAGAGACGCACGCCAACGAACCGTGGCAGATTAGCACTGCCACGCTGTCGAACTTGTTAGTAGACAAAGTAAGTATCTCCAGTTTTCGCGATAAAAAATTGTTTGCCTCTCCTGGTATGAATACCGATTTCATTTTTCTAGGGCGACCTAGATAACGATTTGTTTCCTGTTTAAGGCCGCTTTGAAAGCTTGAAGCTCTGCATGTGGATATATGGCGCTGTTGCAATCGTCTATTAGGACCACCACTCGCTTCTGCTGATGGATCTTTTTTCAGGAAAAAGGGTAGCACCAAGGATAATACCTTTGTTCTGTAAACAATCCAATAAACGTATTGATACGCTGCAACCGGGGTGTCCTTCTACATTATGCTATAACATCATTTAATCTTTGCAAATATATCGTGGTCTGGTAAATTTGTGAGTTTATGTCTGCATAATCGTGTTTTGGGTACATCTCGCTATGATAATTAAAAGCATGTCGAAAGTAACATGTGTTTGTAACAGTTTATTCTCGAATACTGAAAAATGATTTCTAATTATTGAAATTGTATGACAACTACCAGAGGTTAAATGGATACAGATAGAAGTATGTATGATAGAATGGTAAGGTTTCCATTAACTTTAGTACAGTAATTTTTTATATATACATACTGAAAATAAGCGGTAATATAATTAAACATCTTTAGTTTCTCTAGAGTAACGTCACTTTCAAAATTTGAACCTACGTGCGCAGGGTTAAAATCATGTCCATTAGATGAAATGCGGAATTTTTGGTTTCCTAGTATGCTTTTGGTGTTTCATATTTAGCTTGTTGCTTCACTCATACGTACAAAAATTGGCGAAGTAGTGAGGGAGGTACAACTTCGCAAACCCATTTTATAAAGTGCTGCCCATTATCTGTTTAGTCGGAATTTTATAAAGTTCTACTTGCTTGGTTACCAAGACAATAAGCAATTCTGCATGTCGACATTATCGGGGTTGTATGTGCTAATTAAACCTGTATATTTTAGAAGCATATGTAGTGTACTCAGAGTTGTACGTATATATCTCTTTTGTATATCAAATATGTATGTTACTTTTTACTTTTTGAAAAAGTCATTAGAACGTTTTTGAACTTAAGTAGAAATTTTTGTAAGTTTATAAAATTGCAATGAAAAAACCACTCCAGATTTGATAAACTAACTAATTTTCTTAACGTTACAAAACATCGAAGTATTTTTCCCTTACGCTTGTGTTCAAGGTTTGTGTCACAACTACTCTTAAAATTTGCATAATATTTCTGCTAGTTTTGGTTGTTAGTTATATTAACCATTATATGATTGTAAAGGGATGCAGATCTTAAAATTATTCGTACAAGCTGCTGTGGTTTCCATTGAAAAAAAGGTAAGTTGATGTTATACCTCAGCAGCAAAACATAAAATCAAAAGGTAAATACTAGTTTTCCGTCGTGCTTATAAATTACCACAATTGGTTATACACTTTTTGCTTACCTCTGAGAATAACCATGGTATGGCAGAGTGAAAATTTTGCATAAATTTATATTTTTGCCTCTTTTAACCGACTCTATAACTCTTTTGGCTTCCGAGAACCCAATAGTGGCATTTCAAATTTGTAAAACGCTGGATATGGACTTTTATTAATTGCATTACAAATAAGAGTACATTTAATTGTGTGTAATGTTTACGTTTCAGCATTGATTTCAAATGCCGTGCTGCAGCTCTAGATCTTCGAAATTTTTATACGCACTATAGAATGCTTGCGTCACTCCGCTGCTTGTCTGATTCATTGTCTTGACGGATCTATTAAGTACGAGGATTCGTTTGTATTAGAAGCAGCACCATTTTTACCAAAGTCGCAGTTATGCCAACATCCCAATTTGGATAAAAATGTCGCAGAGAATCGTGTACTGTCGAGGTCACGTTATGTTATTTGAGATATCTCATCAAGGTTTTTGGAGGTTAAATTCGTACTTTCAATATTAAGGCCTCAATTCTTAAACAATATTTGTAATTTATCTAAGTAGATTTTTAGGGCATCACAACACAATGTTGTTTCGTTTTGCTAACGTGCACCATTTGCTAAATATTTAAAAATGTAGTAGAATATCATTTTAAAAAAATGTTATGGAATGCAGAGATTGTTCCCTAAAACTCGATGTCGCTCATCAAAATAAAATAAACATGATTTTACAAATAATGAAAGATTATTCCATGAAAGTCACCTCTGTTTAGCAAAATTAACATATCTCAACCTTTCTCATTTTGATAAATAAAGCTTCCACAGATAATTATTTTGTTTACTCGAATAATATATTTAGTAATGGGCAAAATGTACGTAATGTTCAATTTCTACTAAAAAATTGTATATTCCTTTATTCTCTAGTTTTATATTAATTTACAAGTAAAAAGACTATATATGACTATAAAAAATTGCTGGTTCAAGTCTAAGAAATAGAGCTTGTTAGATATAAAAATTAATTAATATTAACGTTATATGTAATTATAATTCACAGACCTGTGAATAGATACACTTTACCCTCCATACTTACCGATACAGTTGAACAGAAACAACTACTTTGGTATGGGCACATGAGAAGGATGAACATCGATAGACTACCAAAAAAAAGTATGTGAATGGAAGCCACGTTACAGGAGAAAAACAGGAAGGCCAAGAAAATCATGGAATGATGGTATAAGAGAAGCTATGCAAAAAAGAAATTTGGAAGAAGACGATTATGCTGATAGAAAAATGTGGAAACTGAGATGCGGTAGATGACTTAAAAGTTGTAAACAAACCGCTATATATATATATATATACGTGCTGTAATAGTAATTTACGTTACGAGACCGGAAAATAGTGTTTTGCAGGTCGAACCAAGCAGATTCTAGGGCGAGCCGCAGGCGAGCCCTGGAAGCTTGGGGAGACCTGCAAAACACTTTCCGGTCATGTAGGTATCGTACAATATTTTTTTACGACATCCGAGTTCTTACTTCCAATCTTGCGAATTTACTTTCGAAAACTTAAAAAAATTATGACAGTATCTATTATTTGACTTATCCAAACAATAACACAAACTTGTTTCCATAATACCGAAGGCATCAAGGACCGGCAAAAGCTTTTACCGGTCCCTGATGCACGTTTTCCGATCTTGATCGGCAAAACGTTACTTTCTGGCGAAAAAATTCGCCAGAAAGTGCATTTTTTTTGGTCGGTCTTAAAAAAAATTTCTATGTGTCGTTATGCCCCAAACCCGCTTCGCATAATTTCCTTAAATTTGCCGTTTTGTGAACATTCTTATGATCGCTTGCTCCAGTAAGACATTCCGCTCATCATACTCTTAAGTATTTGGGTGAAAGTGAAATCGAGATTTGAATGTACTTCAAGTGCTGGAGCATGTTTTTTATGGCTCCTTGGGGTGACGTTTTGAAAACGGATTTATTCCGAAAAATTGCCAGTAATCCGGGGCAGATTTGACTATATTCTTTTGCTAAAGTACTGCACCCTCGTGTTAAAGCAGGATTTGATAGTATTTGGAAGTAAATTTTAGAAATTGGAAAGTAGCACTATGATGAAGTTGTGCAAGCAAAGTTCTTCAAAAAAGAAATATCAATTGCGAATCCCAGAAATTACTTAAAAACTACATAGACGAACGACACCGACACACAACGGTGTTTAAAGTGGCCGAATGTCGAACTCCAACGAAGTTTAGTGTTGCCGGATGCACTATAGAGTTATAGGAAAACAGTTTTTAGTATTACTTAATTTTGTATTTCAAAGGCTTGAGAACAACATAAGCAAGGTTTTGTCAATGTAACTATTTTAGCTTAGTGTGACGAAGGTTGTAAATAGTTCCATGTAATAGTTTAGCGAGTTTCAACTTCCGCTTATTATTTAAATTTATTCTTCGAGTGCCTGCGTAATTTTTAATTCTATCTTCTAATATAATACTTTTGGATGGAATTTAAAAATGAAAATATGTGAAATATGTAACCTTGATTTATTCAACTAATTTTCAATCCTGCTTCTTCTAGATGAACTTATTATTTAAAAAAAATCAATGTATAACTTAAAAAATCTAACAGTAATTATTTTGGCTTCCATATTCAAAAATACGTAGTTTGTCTCAATGTATAATGCCGGGTTATTTTTCTTAAAAACTTTTATGTATGTGTACGTGTGTTTCAGCATCATATATTTTGGAAGCTACGCAGTTTTTAAAAGCACAATGCAAGTAAAAGTTTAAAATTAATTCGTTATACTTCATAAAATTGTCCTTTCGGCCAGCGCGCAACTTCAACAATGTTCACAAAAAGTTGCTTTTCTTTTAACAGATTATGTTGTAACAAGTAGAACAACACGTTGTGGAGTTTGACTCTTTGTATTTACACTATAAAACAGACTTTAAGAGATTTTTTTCGTTTTTATGTTGTAAGTGTTTCAGTATTTAGTCCTGACCATGTTATATTATTCTTATGTATAACTTATTCACTTGGACTGTTATTGATTCCAGTAGTTAACTGGATATTCCATTATTTATTTTTCTTTTTTATTTTGCATTTTATTGGGTCATATAGCTGTTTCCTCACTTCCAGTTTACCGTTCCATTTAAATTGTGTATATTATTTCTCTGCCCCTAAAATTTTATTTATGTCTGTACGGACTATTTCTCTTACTTTTGCTTTGTTTTCTCTTCAATTTAAATGTCACCACCTTTTTCATACATCTAATGCCCTTTTCAGCTGACGCTTGTCGTTTATCTTTAGACAATTTATCACCGATTGTTAGAACGTCAGTGTTTTGGAAACACAGTCGGTTCCATTTCAGTTGGTGCCTAACTTTATTTTTAGTTTATCCCTCAGTAATACTCCCTTTAAGTACTTATGTAACTAAGCAAAGTGTGTTTTGTCGTTCTTTAAAAAGCAGAACCTGCTTTAATTTTCATCCACTGTGGTTCTTTGCGTCGGATTAGCATGTTTTTATAGTGCAATTTCCATTGCCTTCCAACTTGTTGAGTCTTATTAAACAGATTAGTGAGCGCACATTTTTTATTAGCTTCTTTGAAAAAATGCGTGCGGTCAGAGCAAAGGAGAAGATGCCTAATGTATAATTTATGTCCTATTTCGGAGGGAGCTCTTCCGCTGTCGATTTATGCTGTATTCTTACCGCCACTTTAATGTAGATTGAGTAGGCCCACTAGTCAAATACCGGCCGTAAACGCTACATACATATTGTATTCCCATTTAGGGCCTGGAGTAAATTATAGGAAATTGGAAAGCACTTATCAGCACCTTTTACCACAACGATATTTATATAAATAAGAACTTCGATAACTACGTTCAAATACTAGTAACTGCTCTAACCTAATCCGCGCTAATGTTGGAGTGCCTTGAGTAGAGGTTTATCGAGGTTGCTCGATCAGATTTGTTTTGAATAACCAGATTACATTAGAACTTGCTGTCGACCCATTACACACTATAAGCGTTTTCCATAATCAGTGTTTTCGAAATGTTCGGGCTATTTTCAAATGGTGCTTTCCACTTCTTATCAATAACCTTCTGAAGTTTTTTATTGTTGAATTGACGTAAGATATTACATAACAAATTCATTGAAATATGTTTCAAAGTACGTGCACATCTGAGTCGTATTGTTAGTGCAACAGCTCAGATGACATACTCCTTCGAAGAATTTCTAAATCTGAGGCTGTTCCATTGAAAGAGCAGGCACACAAAAGCCTGCCAAATTCTCAACTTAGGAAGATAATATAATTAGTTTCTTAGTTTAGTCTTGTTTTTTTTTAGTTGTGAGTGCAGCGACAAGCTCTTAATTCTGCACTAGGACTTGACGGCTTCTTTACCTATTTTCTTAAAAAAATGTTCTGTTGCAGTATGCACTACACTTTCGTTAATTATCCAGTCCTCGTTCGACAATTATTGCTTGCCCTTAGTATGTAAATCAGAGTCAGTAACAGCTACATTTTAAAAGGGCGACAAACTGAACCCAGATAACTATAGACCTATAAGCCTGGTCCCAATTGTGTGCAAGGCTATGGAATCTATAATCGTTGAAAAGATGGCTGCCGTTCTCCTGACGGAGAATTCTATTCCCAACGAACAACACGGCTTTTTATGTGGCTGATATACAGTCACCAACCTTCTCAAATGCGTTAATGATTGGTCTTTGGATCTGGATAAGAAGCAACAGACATATGTAATTTACTTAGATTTCGCCAAATCCTTTGACAGGGTACCCAGAAGACGGCTAATGAATAAGCTGGATCACGTTGGAATACGTGGCAATCTTTTATTTTGGATTCAAGATTTTCTGACTGACAGAACTTTCACCGTCCAAGAAGGTGACTCATTTTCTACTCCTAAAAACATCCTTAGTGGTGTCCCACAAGAATCGGCTTTGGGTCCAGTATTATTTTTGGTTTATATCTCAGACTTACCACTGCACATCTCTTCAAAAAAGTAATTTTTTGCTGATTGCACAAAAATATACGCAAATCCCTCAAAAAAGTAATTTTTTGCTGATTGCACAAAAATATACGCAAATCCCTTTACGCATCACCTCCAGCTCCAGCATGACTTGACTTCTATGATAAGGTGGTGCCACGAATGGTTACTGCCTGTGAACAGTGACAAGTGTGCGATGCTTTATATCGGAAAAATAATCGGTGCCTCTATTATTGCATTAATAACATCTAGCTTAGAAATGTCGATTCGTACACTGACCTTAGTGTTCAAATAAACAAGAACCGTACGTGGTCCGGTCACGTTATAGAGACATGTAAACGTGCGAAGAAAAGCCTTTTTCTGTTAAAGAAGTGTTTTACTTGCGTGTCGTAACCGGTTTTTATTAAACTGTACAAAACTTTTGTGAGACCCCATCTGGAATACGTGGGTGCGGTCTGGTGTCCTGATTGGGTTGCGGATCAAATCCATCTCCTTTTGGGAGAGTAAGATCATCATATGAAGAGAGACTATCTATAGCGAATCTTTCTTCATTTTCCGACTGGAGACTGCGAGGTGATCTAATAGTTATGTACAAAATTCTAAGCAATCTGTTCTTAATTGATCTTTCGTATCTGTATATCTTGAATATATACGATCTACTGCGTGGTCATGAGTTTAAATTACGAACGGAAAACTTTAAAACCAGGACAAGACAAAATTTCCTGCCTAACAGGATTTTCGACCCTTGGAACAACATTCCGGCCGATGTAGTGTAGGCACCATCAATTAGTATTTTCAAAAACAAGTATGACAATCTCTAATATATGTCAATTAATGTTCTTTTCAATTGTACTGCATTAATTTTTTTTCTTTTTTATATCATTGCTGCCAATTGTAGTAATTTGTTTATTTGGGCATTAGAGGACCTTGGTCTTCAGCCCCTAGGTGAATAAAATAAATAAATACGAAAGCTAAAGTTCCAATGACAGAATCCAAAGTTCTGGAAGAACTAATAATGTGGTGTAGCAATAATTCTCATTTTTGTGCAGAGTAGATTGGAGGAAACCATTAGATGAACAAGAACTATAAGAAACTGGGTTCAGACTTTTTATCCAGAAGAGCAACAATTAAGACAATGGTGGTCAATCTCTTACATTGGTTTGCTGTAGTACATCTACACTATTTTGTTTCAGACTTTTCATTTCGTTATAATTGCTGCAATTCAGGTCACCTCTATTTGAGACTTGTTGATTTATAACAGCCTTTCCTGTCTCGCCCTACCAAAGTACCTCTTCCATCTCCTCTTGCCTTAAATCCTTTCTAACCACTTTTTTTTCATTAGCAGTTTTGTCTAGCCAGTTCGATTTTAGCATGAAGCTCGTGTCTTTTTCTTTATCGACATATATAAAGTGTTACATTTTATATATGTGTTTGGCGTAGTTGTTTCAGGTGAGTAGTATTCTCTTTTTGAAGAAAACACCTCAACTTGGCTTTTCGTTCTTACGTCCTTATTGGGCCAATAATTTATATTCACAACATAGAAGAAAAGCAAACTTCAAAGAGATTGTTATAGCAATAGTTACTTACATATAGAGAAGATCGAGGCGACGATAGTAATTAAGTGTTATGGTTCGGGTACACGCAGTTATTTTATCAATTTGTTTATATATGCATTCAGCAGAGTTAAAACAGTAACGTGCTGTTTTTTTTCTCCAAACTATATCCTGAGGATGCAACTGAAGACCTCCAATTACTTCCAGACACCATAAATAGTATTCTTAAAGTTGCTCACAATACTTCGATGCACGTTTACATCCCAGTGCACCACTGAAAGGCCTAACATGTTACAAAGGAAAATTGCTTCAAGCAGTTGTAAGTCTCTCTAAAATTGTTGTACAGGTTCTGTATCAGTTAAACAACTACTCATGTATGAATAACACAGTTTCTAGTTTCCTTTAGAAACCGATCTACTTTCTCAGACTTCTCTCATCCACTGTTGGACGTAGGCCTCCCCAAAATCTTGACAAGCTGTTAGGTTTTGGGCAATCTGAGAACAGTTGTTTCTGGCGATTTTTTAAATACTTTTTTATGGGCGGTGAAAGTGCTTCTTCTAGATGTTATTGGTCTCCAACGTGCGATGCTCACGACCCACCCAACTCCACTTTAGTTTTTCGACCTTCTGTATGACATCAATAACAGTTTTGTTCGTCGTTTGATTTCAGTCGAATTTTGTCCCTCAGACTTATGCCAGGCACCTGTTTTTTCTTTGTCGTGTTGAGCTTTTCCAGTTTTTTGCACTTTTTGTGTGAAAGCCATAGTAACCATTGTAGACCTTCTTGAATGTTAAAAAATTTAAATTTTGGTATGGATTTAAACGATCAGGCACTGCATAAACGTATAACCAAATTCCAAAGTCTATCATGAAAAAATATAATGTACATGCTTATATCATTCCTGCAAGAAAACAACATAGTCGTACTTTTCTCAGAAAAATTGATGTAAACTTCATCATTTAAGGCAGTATGAGTTTGAATCCAGAGAAAGACGTTATATTAAGCCCGACCTTGCACCAAGGCCGACATAGTGTCAAGCTAACGCCATTGCATCAAGATAATTATATTTCATTAAGATAAATAAACAAGACAAAGACATTGCATGAAAATAAAGACATTGTCAAGGTAACCAGAAATTTTCTATAACACTTTTTGATGATAGCTGTTTTGAATTCATACAAATTCACAATTAAGTGAGAACAAAGAAATGGAATCAACAACTTTTAAAACGAATTTGTAAAACGTCATGAGAAAACTTGTAAACCATGCACTTTTTTACTATACAGAAATACATGGATGTCTTTGACCTATGAGGCACTATATTAGCTACAAAACTATATAATTCGAATTTTCGATTACTATTTACTTCTGCTTAGTGATGGGCTTATTCGAATGAAAAATAACCGGTTATCCGGTTATTGAAATAACCTATGTAACTCGGTTTTCGTTCCAAGTATTCAAATGAAAAATAACCTCATGCTGATACGTACTACGCTTTGAATATAAAACCTCTATTCAAAGGTACTACGTGCCATATCTCAGCGACCTACGCAGTGCTCGAAATTCTGTAAATATAAATACGTCATAACTCATAAACAAAGCAGGCTGTACTAAAAACACCATTTGGTTATCGCGTACCTACCTCCTATTATAAAAAATATCAAATCATCAAATTCTGGGGACCTGAAACCTGAACGCCTAAAAACTGCAAACGCATCAAGCTATAAAACAATTTTTTATTTGCGGCACCTTTAACCCGCCCGATCGATAAAGATAAACGTTTACCCCTGTTCTTATTGCGATTAGCAAGCAGTTCTTTCTACACTTCTTAATAAATACCTCTTAATTTCTAATACATAACACATAATGCACGGTCGGCCCCTTAGAAATCGGGCACTACACACTATTATGATATATTTTGCATGTATTTTTTAAGTGTATAAACTGGGTTTTTACAGTTATTATGGTTTTAATTGTTACGTCAGATTGTTTATTGTTTGTCAATTATGAAATGCCATCTCACATTAATGAAGTAACCGGAGCAAGAATACTCCAAAGACTAGAAGAACATATTACGTGTCCCGATTTCTAAAGCGCCGACCGTACATATTGTGTTCTGGTTCCTCTGCTATCTACAAGTTACGATGTCGATGCAGATGACGGTGAACCGATATCGATGCAGATGACGGTGAACCGCCAACCGACAAACCGGCTGACTTAATCGAAACGAATCGAGAGCCAAAATTTATTCGAATGATTATTCAAATAATCATTCGGTTATTAATATCATTCGAATGCAAATAATTCGGTTATGAAAATTGTCCGGTTATGCCCATCACTACTTCTGCTACTTTTACATGCTAGCAAAAAATCGACATTCAGAGCTGCTCATTTTCTGGGATACCAAGCAGGTAAACAATGGGCAGCACCGCATAAAACAGTTTGCGACGTTGGACTCTCTACTTCATCGGCAGTTGCGTGAGCGTTGCTGTGGGTTGATCTGCATACGTATAATCGGAGTCATACAAAAATTGTTGTCATAACCATTCCATAAGCAAATGACATTTACAGTTCCAATATTTAAATATTTTGTCTTGTAACGTAACAGTAGTTGGGTGGTCAATAAATGGTGTATCACGAAGTACACAATTTTGTTAAATCGCGCTGCTTTACCTTTGTATACATCATAAATTACTACCATAATTTCACAACTATTATTCAATTCGATACGACGTCGCCGTATCGAAATAATATCTATATGAAGAGTGGTTTGGTTATCTAATTGGATCGCATTTTGCTTATTGAAAAGCAAAAATATCCATCTTCCTGCTTTTGTTATTTTAATTTTTCCTTGGAACGTAATAGGCTAAACGAAATTATAAGGGATCCTTTATATCTCGTGGCTTTATGCGTGCACAGTTGGCTTTGAACGAAATCGAATCAGTATGTACTGAAATAGGAACCAAATAAGCGTATTTAAACGTATTTTTTGTATATTTGTTATGTCCGTAATAGCAGAGATAATGATAAGTTTTACAGGAAGTGTAGCTACAAATACTTATTTTACACTAGATTTGTTACTTAATGACAATGGCCGTGAAAGCCTCAGAAATCATCTCGATTTGGAAATTTTAGTATTTTATAGCTTTGGGCAAAAGAGGAAACATTCTTCTGTAAAAGTTGTTAATTCGGTATTAGACTAGCAATTTTGTAGTACTCTTCATTACCATTAGTCATTTTATATTTTTTGGCAACTCTGTAAAAAATTTACAACTGTCAGCATTAATAAGGAAAGTTTTGTTTCAACTTGAAACGCAGGTTTTAAATTACAGTGCCAATGCTCGTCACTTGAATATACATTTTCAATTTAAAACTGCATTTCTTTAGGGATAAATTTTATGTTATTCCACAAAAGAATACTTTGAAAAGATAGTAAATATTCTCATTAGTTGACCTTGCTCTTAATTAAATATTCCTTCTAGTCCTGTTCCTACAACCAATCAATTTTGTTAGGCTTTTGTTGCCATTACTTTTTAAATTTCAGTCTGCTTCCTCCTTGTTCCTCCTAGCTTTTTCAGTTCCGCTGCTTATGTTTGGCTTCCTGTTTTCTTCGCTGAGCTGCGTACTTTTTTAGACATACCAAGTAGAGATGGGCGCGTGAGTGAATTTTCGCTCACGTCACGCACGTTTCACGCTTGCTTTAAACAGTCACGTTCACGCACGTTCACGCTCACGTTCACTCACGTTCACGGCGTGACACGCCACTCACGACGTGACACGCAGCTTTTATTTCAAAATTTAAATTCAGATAGAACAGAATGTTCAAATTTAAAACCAATGAAAAAACCCTAAAGAGAACTAAAAATATGTTTTGAATCAGAATAGTTGACATAAAAAGAAAAACATGAAAATTGACTACAATAACTTCGACAAGGGATAAATACTGATTTCTCGCAAATATATTTCTTGCAGCTGTCTTCAAAGACATTACTTTTAATACCAAAAGCTGTTATTGGAATTGACGTTTCCCTTATTGGTATGAGTACAGAAGGTATATGTTGCTAGGCAACACTTTTAATTCGTAGGTTTGAAAGTACTTTTACGTACAAGGATCAACATTTTCAGCGTTAAGGCGAGTATAAAAAAACATTACTTTTATTAGAATAATAAGTTTATCTACACAAGTACACAATAAATTGGTTTAAAAATAAAACGTAATCAACATTTTCAGTGTTAAGTCGAGTATACAAAACAAAACATTAGGTACTTTTCTAAAAATAGGTTCATCTACACATCTACACAATACATTTTTGGTTTAATAATAAAACGTAATTAACATTTTCAGCGTTAGCCGAGTATAAAAAACAAACCATTACTTTTACTAGAATAAGTTCATCTACACATCTACACATTAAAATGTTGATTTAAAAATAATATGTAATCAACATTTTCAGCGTTAAGTCGAATTCTGCGCTCTTCTAAAGTTCGCCCAGCCGTAGAAAATACTCTTTCGCTTGTAGCGGAACTTGCCGGTATGTTTAAAATTTCTCAAGCTTTTTTAACAGTGGCGTATTTACACTGTTTTTCCAAAATCCTAAAATGGCATCTACATTTCCGAATTTTAATTTAACATACTAATTTAGTTCTGTTTCGACATCTCTAAGTGTAGACACATAAGAATTTGATGCTGATGTACCAGTTTTGAGTCGTTTGCTATGTATGTCATCATTATTATCTATAGTTTTATTTGCATTATAATCTTCTCTTTTATGTGAAGGTATGAACTTTAACAATTTATAATTAGGGTCCAAAAATAAAGCCACATAATGTACCTAACTTGTTTGGCACAATTTGTGATTTAATGAATTTAAAAGTTGCTGCCCCTGCAGTTTTTTATTGGATACTAAATATTTAACGTGAAATTAACGTGAAACGTGAATCACGCCTTGGAAATTTTCACTCACGTTCACTCACGTTCACGTCACGATTTTCAAATATTAGTCACGTTCACGACGTGACACGCCGTGACACGACGTGACACGACTGTTTTCACGTCACGCGCCCATCCCTAATACCAAGTCTCCAATCGATTGATAACTGTGCTGCTAAAATTGCCAGAATTCAAACAACTTTTTACTACTCTGAGAAATGTATATGTCATAATAAGTGCTTCTACGGCAGTTTGTGTTTCGTTCACTGTTAATGGTTATCATTTGGATTATTGTTTAATATTTTTTTCATAAATTAGACATTTCTATGAGTTTTTCTCAATAAATTTCCCAATTTCAAATGCTAAACAGAATAAGGCCAGTTTCCTTGTATTTTACTTGCCGAATCTTAGTCTCTTACCCTTCGCAACTTATTATTGCTTATTAATTTATAATATCCATCTACATACACTTCTGTACCTTCAGGTTAATCTGTAGAATTTGCATCAATACATGTCTCTACTAAATTTAAGAAACAGTGTGACAGTCGCTTGGCGCATATTTTGACGTTAGCCTATAGTCGGGGCATATTTCTAAAGCTATGCCTCAGCTAAGTTGTCCTAAATGTACTTAATGACGAAGATCAAATGGATATGAATCATGAATTCCGCTACGGTTATCGTGGAATAGCAGTTTTTCTTATGGTCGGGACTACGAATTGCATTTACTCATCAAGTTTTGTGTTTTGGTCTTCTGAAAGGGATATACCGATTGGCGAGTTCAGTTAAGATAATTATTTATCTGTTGATTTTTGACGTTTGAAGATTAGGTATTTGACGTGTAAAGATGCGACTGTGCCTCTTGTTTTATAAAAGTGATTTGAACTGGCAGATGATGCTCGTTAAGACCTAATTTTGGTTGCCCATGTCAATTTATGCCCAATATTTCGAAGTTGTCTTAGCTCATCCAACGTTCTCTGCTGAGATTTCGAATATTGTTTACCTGCTTCACGAAGCTATGCGTTTGGCTGCCATACGATTCAACAAGGCTTTGTAGTAATTTCCAATTGCGATAAGGAGTTCTAGCGTCATTGCATCACATTGTGGTGGTATTAGCCAATTTTTGTTTTCGTCGCTTAGGAATAGAAAAAACACTAACTTCAGCAAAAAGTAGTCGACAATCAGTTGAAACTTTGTGGGGCCTCTTTTCCACCAAGTTATGGGGGATTTATGTTCCGATGGCTGGCTGAGTATTTATTATTGCTCCTGATTCTTGTTTGTGGATAATTTTGGGATAGCACCTATATGATGGAGTTAAAGACACACCTGTGAACCAATGTCACCTCTATTATATGTCTTTTTATTGATGGTTTTTATTCCTGGTTTTTCTACTTATGTTATTTGGTCTTTTCGACCTTTTTGTATCTTGGGATTATAGTCGTCTAGATTTGAGTGTTTAGTTGCAGACTCGATTTACTACACATTGATCTAAATAGGAGTTTCCACTTGCGACTTTGAGTGTCTTGGCAGTACGGTTCGATTCTAATAAACCACTTATTTATATTTAAATGAAAATTTTTAAATTAAAAAATATAGTAAGGTGATTTAGTTTGAAAATGTATGTTTAATGAAATATTCCCTGCTATGTCGGTTTTGTTCTTCATGTATCAAAGTAGTAGTGCTGTATATACCCGGGCCATGTAATTTAATTAATAAATTACTAAACTTGTAAACGCAATGTGATCACATCGCGTATTTAATATTATTCTTATGTGAATATCATAAAATTTAAACCATAGATTATGGCATATCAATGATTGTGCGTATAATAAGGGTATATCTTTGAGATCTTACCTTTGAAACTTAATTGTGCTTGTAACTTTGCTACTCAATAATATTCGAGAATGTATCAATTTAAATTTATCCAATTGTTGGTTATTTAAATTGGTGGCGAATGTATTTCGTTAAATTCAGTTTAGTGTTAACGCATGTCCTTCTTTCGGAGTTTAATTAGCGGTTCTTATTTAACGCAATGGTTACGGGATCATTTTTGTGTATTTACAATTCGCTATCTGGTTTGCTCTGAAAGGTGTTATGGTGGTCACGGGTTTAGTTTGGTGCTGTTAATTGTTAGAGCGTTCAACGGCTAACAAGAGATCCATTTCGGGAGTAAGATATCAATTTATATCGTATGAAGTAGTGTTACATCCTACAGAAACCACACCTTACATTATGTTTCTAAGGCAATATTATCTAATAGATGTATCTAGATGAATGAGATATCTAGCCATAGGTTAAGGCTTTTTTGCGTTGCATACAGTTTTGTTTTTTTATTCATTTTCTTATTCACTTCATTTTTTTTGCTCCATTGAGCAAAGTAGCAATTTGAAATACTGTTTCAGTATGAATTTTGTTGTATTGCTTACTAAATGTTCTCAATTATATTCCTATAAAGGAGTTCAGGATTATTGGTTTGTATATTATCTATCTTTCTGTATGTTTCAAATTAGCAGTACCTCGAAGAATGACAGCATTCGTCACTGCTCATTGTCTGCAAAGTCTGGTAAAGCAAGCATTTAAAGCTTATCCAATTTCGATTAATCAGGCAATGAGAAGTAATTTATAATAAAGGTTTGAAAAAGTTGGGCTCTCTTTTACTACACCGCAGTCGCCTTACCGTTACTATGGTTGTTTCTACCAATTTGTGCTCGTAGACGTCTTCTTCTGCTTGCCCGTATACCTTAGTACTATGAGCTCTCTTTGCTCGTAAGCCGGGTAGGTAGCTAGTCTTGCCCGAAGAGGAAGGGTGTCCTTGTAGGGATTAACGACTACCACAGGTGTTAGAGTGGTAGCCGGTACTTGTAGACGTTTGGAATATTATTATTTTTTAAATTTACCTTGCATTTTATTTGTTTACGTATAAATGAATCATCAAGCTGAATACCTTTTGCTCTCAGTGTGAATTCATTTTTCACAATTATTCTATATTTTCCATTATTTTTGAATTTCTAGGTGTGCTAAGTTCGTTTTTCTTGAACCAAGTTTCTTGTTCACCGCTGCTATCTTATTTTCGTATTTTTTTTTTTGTATAACTATAGCTATATACCTACGCTACTGTGTGATATACCTGAGATTATACTTATTTAATTCTTACTTTTGCATCATTACTAGTGTCGAACACCGGTGTCTGTGTTCAAATTTGAGTTGGTTAGTTAATTGTTATTGTTTCTGACTTGACTACTATGGATGGACATCGTAGAATGTCACATTGTTCATTGCCTGGGAAACCAAGCAGGTAAGAGCTTATTAAGTTCCGAAGGAACAGACAATGGGCAGCAGTGTATAAAAAGCGTTTGTGAAGTTAGCTCACTCTCTCACTCAATCCGCAGTCGCGTTGGCATTTATTATAGTTGTGAAAGTTGCAGCAACAAACTAAGCGATTTAATGATTAAGTCATCGAATTAATTCGATAGTATCAGAAATCTCTCTGTGCTGTTGTCCTTGTGGCTCTATCTCATTTAATAAATTTTTTAATAATTAAATTATGTTATTAGTTTTGTCCTTGCGTCTTCGCGTAATGTTTGGTTTTAATGCAGCTTTGCTCTTAGCTTTCTTGTGTTTATTATTGTATTAACACGAAATGGCTAGATATTTTCATGCTAATTATATGAAATTGCTAATATAACACATGTTTATATGATCACCTCTTTTATTTGTGTTTCTAACAGAATAGACTATTTTCTCTTCACTTGCTGTTATGTTTTTTTATTTGATTAACTTGCCGTTATGAAGTATGTTATTTTGTCATTGGCCTCCTTTGACGTGTGCCGTTAGATTAAGATGTTCCGCATCGTCATTCAATGTTAATAGAATACAATTTATTTTTCTGGATTTGTGTCTTTGTGTAATGTTATTTCGTTTTTTAAACTGTGAAGTGATTACTTCTCTTACAATTGTTCTATTTACATTAAGGGATTTGACGTCGTTATGCCGATTATTTGAAATAGTAGAATTAATGCAATAGGATTAGACATCGCTCTTTTTTTCTCTGACGTTGTGTCTCTATTTGATCTTTTTTTAATGTTGTAGCATTTGTGATTAGACATCCTAAGATTGACTTGAGTAATGACACAATTACCGTTGATGGATTGACGATTTTATTTGATCTTGCGTCTCTTTTTAAGTAATGCAATTTTGTTACTAACCTTCGTATGTGGCTTCTAGTAAGATATATTATCTCATGCTACTGCCTACTAGTGATATAACTGCAGAAGATCAATGTTAGAAACGGAGGAATTGCTATTGATTGGAATCTAACGGGTTTGCTCTTTTAGTTCTTAGCCCTATTTTTGCATATACTTTTCTCCGAGTTCGTGAATATCTTCGATTGAATGCAAGCGAGCACTTCTGGAGGAAATCCTCGATTCTTTACTTGGCCTGATAACGTAAAGAAAGCACGTGACGCTTCAAAACAGACCGTCAAAAGCAGTTCACATTTGCTCTGAATGGATTTGATCTTGTTACGCTTTTCGTGTACGGCACAAGATCGCATTGTAGTGCCTTTATGGAGACGTGTCAGCCTCTTCAACATAATTCCTCGACAATACGCCATACTTGCATGCCTGCCGCTATTGCTAGCTCAGAAAGCATTCGCACGGCAATCAATAAGAACATGGATATCGTGCGAGTAGTGTCAGAAGAGGAGCGGAAGAGAAAATGGTTAATTATAATTTTCATACAAGTTGCGGCGCTTTCCCACCGTAAACCGTGTAAAAGCGCGGTAATTCAAAGAGACCGCGGTGGTAGTAACAAGGAGGGCGAGTGTGAATGAATTACCGGCGACGTGCAGGCCGACTCGACAACCTGACAAAAGTATAACACGGTGAACACGCCATGCACATACGATACTGACGTGCACCGTATTAACGACGCCGCCGATGCCGACACTGCACCGGCGCTACCTGTCAGCTAAGGTAAGGCGCACATGCGACTTTCTGTCGTCGCGATTAGAAAATTACAATCTAGATCGTGCACTTGCTGCCAATTAGTGGTAATCAAATTTAGTAATTCATGAAAGCCGTGTTTGTGATAATAATGATAATATTATGTGACTTATGGTAGGCAGCCTGAGGTCAGCTTTTGTAAAGTAATCTAGCGACTGGAACCGACAGCTGGTTGGAATCTTAATATCACTATAGGTAGGCCATCCATCCTAGTGCGGACCGCGGATAACATTGCTTACATATCGAGACCGTTTGAGCGGCACCATTACTACGGTCCCATGCAGCTAGCTTGTGCCACTGTCTGTTTGATAACGTTGCTGTTTCTAACACCATGTTAACTACAAGCTGATTCCTAACTAATATTATCCAGTTCCTAATGTAATTCTAAGAAATAATTTCTTACAATATTTATTTATTTATTTATTTATTTAATTTGCACTCAGCCAACAGCCGTTAGGCCAATTATAGGCGTCGCTGTGCAGTTATGAGGACTTCCAACCCCACTAACGACTGTCATGATGTTGTATGACCGCCGGGACCAACTTTTTTCCGTGATAGCCGTACCACGAGGCGCCGAGAGATGCAGCCGTGGAACTCCCATCCAAGTTCTGACCAGAGACAGCGTTGCTTAACTCTGCTGATCGAACGTGGACGCTTGTTCAAGCTACACCATTCGGGACCATATACGCAGCTTATAACCGGCAAAGGTTTGACCCCAATACGTTGCTTTGTGGTAAGCTTGTAGTCATCGGTGTGATATCTCACTGGTAAATGTCTTTCTTCTAATATATTATTAGAACGTGATTTTTAATGATAGCAATTGTATTTTAGTAGCTGGCTAGATAATTTATATTTTAATGGATTCCCAAGGAGATTGCAGCTAGTGATGTTGATTCTTTCTTGATATCAAACAAAGGTTAAAGTAAAAAGTTGGGCAATATATTTCGACATCTTAGGGTCTTCGTCATATTAAAGTACATTTTAAAAATTTCTAATAAAAACATCTAAATAGAATAACATTTTAAAAAACAAACAGTAGAATAAGTGAACAGTTAACTTTACTCAAACATTATATTTACCTGTTAAAACGTTATCATTAAGAAAATTATTAAATATTTATGAAAAGATGAAAACTAATTTCCATAAAATTAATAAAAAATAATTAAATAATATTAAAACCACTCAAACTTTTCGAAAGCAAACAAAAATATTTCAATTACAAAAGCAGACAATCAGACAAAACACAAACTACAGTAATAATGAATTCTAACGAATATAACCATACAATGTTAAATCATTTAAATGATTTAAGCACTTATATAAAGGAGAAAAAAAATCCTACAGAAATTATACAAAAATCTAACAAGAAAATGTTAAAAAATGGCTAGATTCTAACTTCATTGCTGAACCTACCTATATAAGTCTTATATCACACAATGAACTAGCTAAATTACACAAACAGAATGATCCCATAAGATCTATTGTTGCTTCATATATGAGTCCGTTATATAAACTACCAAATATTTATCAAAATTTTTTATTCAAGTAACAGAAACAAATAAATACAGTTTTAAAGATTCTTGGATTTTTAAAACAAAAATTGATAAAATTATACTACCTAAAAATCATGTTCTTTTCTCTCTTGACGTAGTATCTTTATACACAAACATTCCAGTAAATTTAGCAATAGAAGCTATAGAGCTTATTGGAACAAAATTAAAAATTTAACACGAATCCCTAAAAATTAATTTATAATTGCAGTCAAATACATTTTGGAATCTAATTATTTTCAGTATAATAAACAAATATATATATACAAAAATTTGTAGTTGCCATGGGACAACCATTATCCAGCACTATTGCAAATTTAGTATTACAAGGAATAGAGGAAACCATTTTGAATAATTTTAATAATGTATCATTTTATTAAAGATATGTCGATGATATCATAATTGCTTCAGACTCTAAAGATATTGAACTAATACCTTCAATAACGTTTATTCAAGATTACAATTTACTATAGAAAAAGAAAATGATCAAATATCTATAAATTTTTTAGACCTTACATTACATAGACATTTTAATGGTAAAATAATTACAAATTGGTATAAAAAACAAACCAAATCGATATTTAAATTTTCATTCCTGTACTACTCTTCAATACAAAATAAGTTTAATTAATAATCTGGTTGACAGAGCAATTATTTTATCATCTAACAAATTTCACTAAAATAAAAAAAAATTAAAACAATGTCATTAAATAATAATTATCCTTTATCAATCATTAATAACACAATAAAATAAAATTACATACAATTAAAAATAGAAATTCCAATACAACAATAAATCTTCAACCTAACTGTTTAGGAAAAAAAATAATAGTTACAACAACACTCCTAAATGTATAACTTTACCATTTATTCCAAAATTATCTACAGTTTAAAAAAAAGAATTGAAAAATATAATTTGCAAATTGCTTTTAAAAATAGTAACACAATATGTCAATTGTTTTTTAATAATCTTAAAGATAAGACTCAAATTAAAGGTAAATCTAACATTGTCTATCAAATTGATTGTATTAATTGTGACGGAAAATACATTGGTCAAACAAAACAAAAATTAAGAAAAAGAATAAATCAACACAAAAACTCTATTAAAATTAAAATGGCATCTCTTTCATCCTCAAACACGTTGGTGAAACACGCTGTAAAAAATTTTCATAATTTCAATTTTTTAACACCAAAAATACTCCAAAGGGAAAGCAATCTACATAAAAGACTAATTTACGAAATGGTAGAAATAAAAAAAACAAAGTCCAAACTACAAAACTGACATAGAAACACTAAACGTTATCATCTATCACACCCTATTATAAACAGAACAAATCTAAATGAATTTTCAATATTTAATTAATAATTTTTAAAACACATAAAGGTATTAAATATTGTTTGCCAAGTCAATTATATTAACTGAGAATTTGAACTTATGAAAACCAATTTGGGCTGGCGCTTTACAGCTCCCTCATAACATTCGTCTGCCATGGCCGTTTTAACTAAATAAGAAGCCTCAGTATTAATGGATGAATTAATTATTTTAAACATATCAAAACTGGATCAAAACTTGACAAGGTACACACTACTTAATTAATTACTATTATAACACTTAAACTATCTACTTTACAAGAAATAACCCTTGTTCTTTAAAAACGCTTGGCCTAAAAAACTTTAGTAACAAATAATGGCAAAATGGAGTCCTCCAGGACAGACAAAAATGAAAATTAAAAATTCCAAATTTATGATTGTGATATAATGAAACGTAATAACGAATTTAACGGCAAATTTAAGTAAGTAAACTGCTCAAGCTTGGTATTTTAACGTAAAGACTTTGATAACTACTACTTTTTGTAAGTTTTTAACAAATAATCGTTGATTTTCAGATATGACTTTGCATTATAGCATATGAGCAAACGAAAATGGAATCAAGCTTGGCTTTGAAATATTTGTTTGTGTTGGTGGCACTGTAAGTCTAAGTCAAATTCGAGGTTAGCAGGTTAGGTTTTGCGTCAGTTTTGACATAGCCTGATGCAAAACCTAACCTGCTAACCTCGAATTTGACGTAAACTTACAGAGCCACCAACACAAACAAATATTTCAAAGCCAAGCTTGATTTCATTTTCGTTTGCTCACATGTTATTTTTACAACAGAAGACGTCTATAATGACTGTTTCCCTTAAATATTAATAGCAGTTTATTATCTAAATGAAAACAATTAATTTTCCTTTCATTTACAGATTAACGTACAAAAATTTTTAACATATTTGAAGCAAAAAAATCATCTATCATTCTTCTAAAGTTCAGAAAAGTTTCCCGATTTTAATAAATCAAATTTCTTGACTACTATAAGCGGTAAATATTTCTAACTTTTTAAATACTAAGTGCTTCGTAATACATGTATTCTTACAGATTTTCTATAATGAACAATAATAGTAAATAGATTAAAGATCTCATACAGTAAGTGAATTTCAGATATGACATTGCAATATATTTTTACAACAAGAGACTTTTAACCGAGACGTCATAAAAGAATGTTTCACGTAAATTTTAATAACAGTTTATTATCTAAATAAAAACAATTAATTTTTCTATTCATTTACAGATTAACGTAAAAAAATTGTTTCTATCATTCCATTAAAGTTCTGAAAACTTTCCCAATGTAATAAATCAAATGACTACAATAGGCCGCAAATATTTCTAAAAAAAATTTAAATACTAAGTGTTTTTAATACATTTATTTTTACAGATTTTCTAAAATGAAAAATAATAGTAAATAGTTTAACTATCTCATAAAGTATCTGGGAAAAGATTTCGATATGCTCTTTTATTCAATTCATAAATAATTAATAATTTTCTTAATGACGTTTTAACAGGTAAATATAATGTTTGAGTAAAGTTAACTGTTCACTTATTCTATTGTGGGTTTTTTAAAATGTTATTCTATTTAGATGTTTTTATTACAGATTTTTCAAATGTATCTAAATATGTATAATGCAGCTGAAGAAGACACTAAGATATCGAAATATATTGCCCAACTTTTTACTGTAACCTTTGTTTGATATCGAGAAAGAATCATCAACATCACTAGCTGCAATCTCCTTGGGAATACATTAAAATATAAGTGACTTTTAATATTATTTTGATATATTTAATTGCATACTTGCAATGTATTATGAGAGACAGGAGGAAAGGTTACTGCAGTTATTGAATAATTTACCTACAGATATTGAATACGTTGATACAAACGAGGGTGGCGAAGATTATGTGGAACAATATGACACAAGAAATAAAACAAATTTGCATCAATATATTTCATGTCTTAACTTTAGACGAGAAAATAAGATGACGAAATGGAAAAACATCAGCTCAGAGTGTATGCTAATGAAAAAATCGTAGGACCATACTTCGATGCCTAGAATATACTGCTTTAATTTGTTTCGATTGCTTTAAGATTACCGAAAGAGACTACCTTAATATATTTACATTAATTCGTATAGCATTTTTGGAACGTTAGACTCATTTTTTTCTAGTGTAGCACAATGTTGCTATTGTCTATGCACATTTTGCTGCGGTTTTAGTTTTCTAGTATAAATATTTTCTATTTACTTTACCTACTGTTCAAATTACGTTGAACAGACATTCCAATCAGATATTCCGAAAAGAATAAACAATAATAAACTATTAGTCTAGTACTGCCACTACTGTATGGTTAAATGAACTCCTAGACGAATAAACGAGGAATGAATAATTTCTTGGTCAACCGTTTGACATTTGAAACTACGGACTACTTGATGAACACCAACCAGAAAAATTAATCGTACACGGAATACAGATCCATCTGTTAGGATGGAAATTGGTTCCGGAACGTTCTACAGAAATGCAATGTATTTTTGAACACTCTAGCAAGTTATTTAGAGGATTTTCAAAAGTATTATCCCGAGAAGATCAAGGTCCTGTCTAATAATTCATGAACCCTATTAAATGGATATCTCTTTAAACATTTTAAATTGATGATATTATATCCAAGCTTTTTTAAGTATTGTATAATCATGTAGTCTTCTACTTTCGTTCAAAGTAACGAGAAACGCCTAGTAATAGACAGACTGTATAGACAATTTAACCTCCTGCTTCCTATAAAATCACTTCAACACCATATAAATTTGTTACAAAGGTCGCTATGACTTAGACTGCAGCATTATATTCTCTCTCACAAACTTTGCGAATAGTGGAGACATATTTGGAATAAACACCTTCAGTTGACTCCGATATTCTTATGCGCTATACCTTCCATCTAATGATGGGAACAAGCTCCTTCTTTACTATATCATATTGAAACCCCTATGGCTCTATGGTATGGAACTCTGGGGCTCTAGTAGTGGTAGCAACATCATAACAGTCCAACAATTCTTGCCTAAAAGGCTGCATGCTATGTGCCAAATAAGGGTATTTACAGTGACCTCTAAATTCCTGCTGTTAGAGAAACGGAGTGCAAGACACGGGATTACTTCCCAGTATTACACAACACTATTCAGCAAATTTCATTCAGAACGTGTAAATCAGCTGCTTCGTTTTCAAATAATTCGTTTGTTAATATTTGTTTAACGATTACTAATTAATCACTTCTGCAATTACTACTCCTACCTACCCCCAACACCTGTGCAGGAATATGTTTTCCAAGCCATAATTACTTGATCTCTGAGGCTGGATACCAGAGATTTCCTATTATTAAAATCCAGTACAAAGAATGTTACTAATACTTGGAATCCAGATCAGTGTGAAGAAATTCAAACGTTTCAGCTCACTAAAACTCCCTTAAGAAAATGGTGTTTTACTAATCATGACTCTTCCATGCTATCCAATGTCTTTGGAAACATACCGCAAATAATCAGCACAAAAAAAGATTTGAGTTAATCGTTTTTTCAACACTTTATTTAGTGTTATCTGCGCTCGTTCCCAATAGAGACTGTGCAGTTTATGTTAGTGGCTAACCATCGTGCGTCAGAAAATCGCACGTGTACGCCCTACCTAATGCCTGTAGGCGTTCGCCCGCTGACGTATTCCTCGGCCAAATGTCAAAGTCTCTGCGGAAGCTTGGTCCAATTTTGAGATGTATCAGGGAGGCTGGGGCTTCCAGCTAGAATTCCTCGAACGACGTTGACAAACGAGCCTCTGCCCATCTTGTTTGCAGCTACCTGGTATAACTCAAAGCTGACCCGGCGCCGACGGCGGAGCTGCAGGAATTCGTTCCGAATAACTCCGTGAAGGGTGTTTATTTACGATCAACTCATGCGTTATTGGAATACAAAAGTGCGCGTACCCACGTCGCGGAGTTTGGATAGCTTGCGATGAAAAAAATGTCTGCGGGGAATTTTGCGAGATAAATTTAATTTTCTTGCGTGATCCTTACAGGATTTTTGTACGCTAACATAATTTCAGATTATTCTTCGTTGCCGGATAGCTTTAAGACACTTAAACTATGAGGAATACTGTTATGCGTGAGTGACAGCTTCAGATCTGTCGGTATAAATTAGCTACCTGGCGATAAACTATTACACAGCTCTATAGCTGGATCTATACGCTAAGACATTTAATTTGTGGAAGCCTATAAGCCTTGCTGCAGCACATATCTGTAAAATATGTATTCTGTTTCAGCTCGCAACTATCTGAGCGTTAATATGGAACTTCGCTAATAATTTGGGCTTCAGTTACCCTCTTAAAAAGGATCGGCTTTCTCGCTACCGTTTGTAATCAAAGGATGCGCGCGATAAGGAATTGTGCTGGTAATACTAAACACAAAGGTTGGAACAAATGGGAGACATGCGTCATAGATACGTGCAGCAATCAAAAGACGTACTTGTTTATATACCTCTAGAAACATTTTAGGAGAAATATTAACAGAATTAAATGTGGTAATCAACTTAGCTACTTATCGCACCGTATAAATGATTGAAGTCCAAATACATACACGTTAATCAACTAATAGAAACATATGTTGCCGATTACTTTTTCTGCTGTATAAAATTTCAGCTAAATCGCTTATCACCTATTTTTAAATTGTATGTAGAATCAGGCAGACTAATGCAAAATTGTTGAAAAAGAAGTGCAAGTTACGGGCGTTTTATTATCGATACGAAATCCGTGCAGAAATATATAACTGTGATAGTTCGTCTTAAGACATCTTTTCTTTGAACGGGAAATTAATCAAATTAAAATTCTGGGCAATGTAGTCAACCGGAAGTTCAAAGAACTTAAAAAAGTAGAGGAAGCTCACAACATGTTCATCTGAAGCCCCTATAAACTCTTTAAGGAAGGAGGAAGTGAATTTAATATTCCGCTTTCTGCAATGCATGCTATCTTCATGAAATATTAAAATTAAGCGCTTTTAAAGGAACATGCTGAAAGTATTTTAGAAATTACACCTACTTTACCAAGCTTGGTTTTATGTTTCTATATGAATGTTTAAACTGTAGGATTAAACTATTTTTTTAAAATTAAATATGTGCATAATAACAACGTTATGTTACGTAAATATTATTGTCATTATACCAAAAAGTTCTTTTATAGCTGGTATGAACCTTAACTAGCATACTTAACGTGCAAGAAAAATTGACAGCTTATAAATCAAATATGACTCCAGAAGTAACTAATTTAGAATTCTAACGATGTCGGATAGCCAATTAATGCGTGTGCAGGGTTAAGCCACCCAGTTCAACAAATCATACCCCAGCACTCATATGCAAATACGTCTTGTTATGCGGAAAATGAAATACATCTGAGAAATGGTAAATACATTGTTTCGTCGATGATGTGCGGCGTGCCTGCAATGCATCATTGTAACTATAGTGGGATAACAACATCGGTTATCCAAGCAGGCAGCTATAATGGCTGGCCCTGATTGTATGAAACAGGGAGAGCGGCTCTAGATTTACTAGAATCGTAGAAAACCTATACATCGAGGGGCTCTAGAAGCCCAAATGGATAGGTTATCCCGCCAAAATGGTAACGACCTCCCTAAGTAAAAGTGCCTATAAAAAGAAATAAGAATGGATAGCTGCGAGTCGACGCGATGAGCGCTGGCTGGATTATGGCAGTTGTCGCTTTTCTGTCTTATACGCGGTAGATTGACACTTGACAAATGTTTATTTTAGTGTTACCTATTTAAATGCATGTAGATTATGATATGATATTTAAACGAGTTGCTGCAACTCATCCAATAGGGTGCATGAAACAAGAGGTAGGGCATCCTACAAAGCTTTTAGGCTCTTGTAAAATCAACCACATTTGAAATAAGATTTTCTTCAAATTAATATTTAACAATTATTCATCTTTTGATGCTCATACAATTATTTTGCAGTTGTTGTAGACTCCCTTACCGACAAAATTTAAATAACTTTAATTCTAAAACCAAAGCTGCTTATCTCATTTTAATTATCATAAGAATGGATGACGTGCTCCAGAAATTCAATAAATGTTTTTTTTAACCTTTAAGTCTAATTGTTGATACATATGTTATCAGACAGTGTTTAGAAGTTCTAGTTTATTCTTTTTGCTTAATATACTCTAAATTACTGTACATGTAATGCTTCATAATATCACGTTAAGTTTTTCCATTCTTTTTATGATTTATCTTGATTTATGACTCTTATATTTTATTCTGCAGTACATTAATATGCATATTTTATTATATCGAGTTAATCATCTGTTGGCAGTAGTACACTCATTCTTTTATTCGGATTAGGATTGTGACTTGCTATCATGCAAATATTTTAAGTTCTGTGCAACAATTTTAAAAATTAACTGTGGTGGAGTGCTAGTATAAATTTAGGTACAAACAAAAAAAAATCTTGGTAGAATTAACGGTTACCATATATCTTCATGTGATAACCGAGACCGACAGCTTAACTTGCCTTCCGAAGCAGAAGGAGCAGCGAGTGGCTCACTCAGTCCATATCTAAAGTATATACTAGTCAACAAATTAAGACTGTTTCTTTTTCTAGTTGATAAATGAGTGAATTACCCTAATTTTAGGCCGCTAAATTCAGTAGAAAAGCAAATTCTTTGTATCACATCGCATTTATTAGAGACATAGCATTCATGGAAAGACAAAACATAATAATCAGAAGTCACTAATGTTTCCTGGATAACCTAAAAGATTTCCATAAACCAATAATATTAATATTCATAAAGTTTATTGTGATTTTTTTTAAATGGAATGACGACACTTTTCTTTTGTACGGTCTCACCAGTCTCCCTAAAAAGAAAGCAGTAATCGCCTTTTATCGAAGGGTTTTAGTGTTGTTACGATTTGTGCTTATGAGTGAAAATGAACTATACGCGGTTGTACGAATAGACTATACTTTAGTTCGCCATAAGCAATTTGTATCGTAAATATTTTAAGGTAGAATTTCGTAGGCAAAATATGGCCATTTTTAAAGTTACAACAAGCGATTATTTATCCGGTATTTAGAAACGGGCCTTTCTCTGGGAAGATGGAAATATTCCAAGCCCACGGAATGATTAAGGACAAATTTAAGCAATGTTTACCTTGTAAGCCGAAAAAATAGGCAGAAGTGGAGCAAATTCCTTTTAGTAGAATTGTAAAACTTTATTAGCTATAATTTCCGAGGTGTCGACCGCTTGACCAATTTTAGCGTGTGAAAGCTACAAATTTGTCGAAAACGGTGTTAAACTTAAGTTTTTCCGTAAACGGCAGAAAATAAATGCAAGTATTTGTACTTAAGTGTCTTATTAATCTCGCAACAGTAGCTTTAGTCTTCGTGTACAAGTATATTTTGACTAAAAGGATTGCCAGTTACCTCGACTTCGCGACGGTGTCCTTGGTAACAATGCTCCATGGTGAAGATATTATCGTGAAAGTGTTTACACTGTTCGTCACTAACAGCACCTGTGAAAAAGTTATGGTGAATTTGTGACATTCTGCACTCATATGGCCAATAAATATACGTTTTTAGCTTTACTGCACTTAAATACGGACATTTTTCAAATAGTTGAAGACTTGATCTTTTGCACCAAAAACTTCATCAGGTCCAATTTTAGATGGTTTCCTCACAGACCATTCCTTGAATTTGTAGTGGTTCTTGGTGTTTCATGTGTCCCACAAGTATAAAAAACAACAGTATTTTGTAAACCCACTCTGCACACCTGTAAACAGTGCAATAACTTTTAAATCATAGCATACCTGTCATTCTTGATCTTTATATTTTATTATTTTCAGTCCAAAAGCCATGCTGTCACAACTTTCTCTCATGTCCAGTACAAGAACAAAAGGCACTTATGGCTCTTGTTTGCCATTACGCAGTAGTGGACTTTTTCTGCTATTCGGGTATTTATTACGTTGCAGGAGCTGTAGATCTGTGCGTTCGGTATATACAGGTAGATACAATAATGGAGCTGTTAACAATATGCATTAATACCGCATACTTCTAAGCAGGCGAGCAGTTCTACCAACAAGAGTTCGGAGTGGCCATGGGATCTCCACTATTTCCAGTAGCCAGTAACATCTACATGGAAGACTATGAACAACGAGCTATATCTCAATATGAGAACAAGCGTAGTCTATGGTTGCAATACGTAGATGGCTTCCTGGAACAATAATCAAGCCTGATTGATTACGTTCACGATGGAAATAGAATCGGAAGACAAACTCTCATTCTTAGACGTACTAGTCCAGAAGAATGGCGTCACCGTGCAAAAAAGGTATATCGAAAACCAACTCATACGGGGAGATACCTACATTACGATTCTAACCACCACAATAGCGTGAAACGTGGAGTCGACGTGAAAAGACGTACAAAAATCAGTTCTTCTCATGACTAACCAAGAGTTCATTCACCTGAGGACGAGAGTAGATCAAAAACTCGCGAAACGTCGTGTGATACACAATTGCATACACAATTACCGACACGCAGCTATATTTTGTTCTAAAAACCTTGAATTCTTGTCGCTTGCGCTAGAGGGCTTCATTGTTGCAGTCTATAACCCAATAGCTGGCTGATTAGGTTTTAAACCACGTACCAAACTATTCAGCTCCCTCTGTTCTGTGAGGTGAGGCGACTTACCATGAGATTCATGGATGTACTCTTCCACAGATGGTGCATCTCCTGATTCACTTATATCTGGTGGTTCTGATACAGTGGTTTTCAACAGACAACAGATAGGAACAGACAAGCCTTTCTTATAAGACGCAGGTTTATATACTGAATACGCATCAGAATATTCGATAACATGTTTAGTTTTATTGGAAAAAATAGCAGTCCGTATGATTTTTTTTCGCTCGGAGATGCAGAGGTTTGACGCTGATTACCAGGAGCGCAAAGTACAGTTTATAAGTCTTCTTAACTAAATCAGTGATTGGATTTTTTGTGCTTTTACGCTAGTTATCGGGGTGATGTACATAACCACATAGTTTATCAGGTTGTCATTATGCGGATTATACTATACTAACTGCAACTAGAAAATGCAGAACGTCTCAATAGCTCGCACAGGAAAAGTGAAAACATAAATAAACAGAAACAGAGGTAACATTGGGAACTATGAAGAGAAAGCGACTAATACCGTCCACAATTCAACACGCATCAAACAGCATGACTGACGTTGCTAGCCGAGTTACCTCTATGGACCAGTACCAATACTCTTGCCAACATCTAAATTGTCCTGCCATTTAGTGATCTATTTTACAACTTCTTCCACTATATCTTTATCTTCATCTGTCTATATCAATAAAATTTAGAAATATGCCTACACGAAAGAATTCCATCACTGTTTATCTTTTGCTTTCTGCAGCTTGTGGTATCCCGCCATTCTATTCACATCGTCCGTCCACCTTATAGGGGTTTTAAATCGTCTTCCTCGCTTATGCTTCCATTGGTATCACCATTTTCTTCCCCCCGCCATTCTCTGTCCTGGTCACGTGGCCTGCCCATTTGTATTTTTGTTTGAGTATTTTCACACCCTCTCAGCATTACTCGGTGAGTTGTCCTAGAGTCTAAGTTTTAGCCGGATATGTAAAATATTTTGATTAAAATGTTTGGCTTTTAATTTCTGATCTATTCTGCCTTTGGATACTTCTTTCATTTACTAAAGGCTGTCCGACTCAATTTTATCCGTCTGCTAATATCTTCTTTTTGGTCACTTTTCTTTACTAATTTTCTGTGCTAAATATCTGTAGCTTTGGACCTCTTCTATAATAATATAACTTCTTTTGGGTTTAATTGTAGGTAGATCATATGTTCTTGTAAATTGTTATTATTAAATGCCATCTGCGAGTCTGGAATTGATTGGTCTGCTACCATCTCTCTATTGTCCCAATTGAAGCTGGCAATTACGTCTTCTATATACAAGGATGAACAACTTGGTGATACTGTGTCACTCTTTTTTACTCCTCTTTTAATTATTAATCCTTTTGTTTGTGTTTGCCCAATGTTGGTACAGACGCCGCTATACAATACAGAAGCCATTTAATGCATAATTTAGAATATGCTTCCCATAGCAATAGTTTGATCCACAATGGATATTTTATTTCTACCATATCTGGTGAACGTTTTTTCATCTGCCACCTGTGGAGGCGTTAGATATGTGACTAGTGAACCCATGCTCGTTAATCAGTGTCGCTTTTATTTAACATATAAGGTGGTATTTTTCTAATGGGGCGCTTCGTTACTTACTTTGTATTCCCACTCCAATCTTTGCTACCTTCTAAACTTGTGTAGTATTTAGACAAATTTAAACTTATTCATATACATACACATATGCATAATAATTTCACATATTTTGATTTGAAAGGTTTTCTATAAACATTTTCTCTTCTGCATATGGTTTCTAGAAATTGCTGTGAAGGTTGTAAGGTACAAAACTGTGGTGACTGCGGAAAATGTGTATGTTAGTGGAAGAAAGTAATTTGCTGTGGAAAAGTGGTATTCAAAGATTTTCAAAATACAGACTGCCACCGAAAGTATATGAAACTAAAGAAGGAAGAAACAGAACCCAAGGAAGGTCCTTGAAGGAGCAATCCCTTTTTTGAAACTCTTGGAGCCAGTGGTGTTTCGAATTTTAGAATAAAGGTAGGGCCTCTAGTCTGGCGCAGCATGCATTAATTAAATGTTACAGACCAGTACCAGTACAAGTGCTGCTGTATAAATGACGCTTGTCTCTGTGGCTGTCAGTGCTGGTTACGCAGCCACATCAAACTTTCAGTGACGTGGCGAGTCTGTGTGGCTTTCGATCAGCTGCTCGCGCGCCGCACACGACTTGTTATGCAGAGATGACTGACGCTCCACACTCTACAAAAATCACTTTCTGCAAGATTTCTTATGGTTTAAATCTTTTTAGAAGTGATGAATTTTAAATAGTGCAACTGGCGGGAATTCGAAACTGAGCTTTGAAAATCAAGGCCGTTCTCAGGAATTCACTTCGGGGGGTTGGTCGAGCTCTGGACCAGGGAGGATTGGCTAAGGCATTTCGGGGGGAGGGGGGTTGAACCACCAACCCCCCCTTGCCTACGGCCTTGTTGAAAATAGAGTTTAGAATGAAATGATAAGGATTAGTCCGTTCCTTATCTCCACTCCAGTTTCGACCACCTTTTAAACTTTACATAATTTTAGCGACCGTGATATCGTGATTTATTCTGCACTGAAGGTTTTTCAGAAATATTTGCTGTTTTTTAAGAGACTTCTCACGGTTTTAATGTTAAGGAATTGATAAATTTCAAGGCAGTGTAATGAGCGAATCATATTAACGGCAATTCGAATATGAGCTTTCTGCATAAAGTTGCCAGAAAACTCATAAGAACTCATCAAGTACCCCGGAGCAATTTAATGTCAAAGTTCATATGTAAACGTCGTATTGCCTCCTCAAAACATTTCAAAATTTACGACTAGGTATATAGCAGAGACGGAAATAACTGGAGCATCGAGCGTGTATTCTTATCTGAAAATAAAACCGTCGTGTATGAGTTTGAACCCGTTGTCGGAGAGAAAAAGCAGGCGATTATTTAGACTTAGACGGTAATAATTCAACTCATTTGTTAACATTTTAAGTCGAGAGTTTTTATTCTGCTGACCCTATTATAATTTCTTTTTTGTCGCGGATTTTACTTAGGCCTGATTAAATTGAGACATAATTTAATTTGGCAATACGTCTTGCAGGTTGAGACTTTTTCGAATTAAGGATAAACGTGAGATGAGCTTTAAAGTACCTTCGTTAACTTGAAGTTTTCGGAATATTACGTCTTGAGTGTAAACTCGAATCAGCAGTTTTACTGAGTGAACGAATTATATTTCATATAATTGGGAGCGTTCAAAAGCGTCGGGTAAGCAAAGAATTTTGTAATAAGTTGAAGCATATTGAAGCTACACAGTGAAAATTTGGGGGGGGGGGGGCTGTAAAAAGACGTAATAGACAGCCATTTTTGTAAAAAGCTGTAAGCTCCGATCGCACTCGAGGTTAGTTTCTTGGTTACCGGACGGGGCTTTGTCAGTGTTGAAAACACGTCAATAAATTTATTGGTTTCACACTTCGCTGCAGAATCAGGTACACATCGAGAAATAAATGTACTGGAGATCTTGGAAATTGCGAATTTTCACGTAATCAGTTTAATTTAATTTTCTTTCTTTCCTCCGCATTAGGAAATCAATCACGTTTAAGAAATTGTTCTCCGCGTTGACAACTGAAACAATAATTTTATCAGTTCCATTACGCCCAGATAATTTTTTCAATAAGCGTTAATTAAATATTTTACGGAAACTTGTGCAATCTAGAATAGCAAATGGGTTTTGTTTGTTGACCAGGGAATCGGCCAAATTCCCGTGGCTCTAGCGACTGAAATGGATTAGAAGCTAAATAAATGATTAGCTCCTCCTTACTTGGCCTTTGCTATCGGCATTATTTAAGTCGATATCTTTCGCTTTGTATAACCTTCCATGTAGCGACATTCGCGCTCTTAAATGCATTAATCTTCCAATAAAAATGTTTTTGCTATGATTGGACTCACCATTGGTCATTACAGTTTTAACTTAATTGCTATCGAATGGTACCTAGACGACTTTTAAGACTTTCAATATATTGCTATGAACAAATTTTAGTAGTCTTTATATTACGCGTAATAATTAATAGTAATTAATAATATAACCAGAATAACAATATCTATTATAAGAATGTTCAGTAAATATAATAATTTGAATTTCAGAATTGTTAAGAAATAGCATAGGCCATGAAAATAATTGCATAATGACGATTTTGAATAGCTTTTAAAACATAATAAAATCAGAGCAGCCCTATCAATCAATGTAACAATGTATAAACTGTAAACAAAACAATTGGGGTGGCTTCTTCGAAGGAAGTTTTGCCTTGCATTAGGCTTCCGCACAGGTAAAATATGAGGCGTCGAAGTGGTCCAGTGGAAGCTGTGGTGTTTTGAGCATATTCTACGGAGGTGCAGCCAGATTTATAAGTTCCTACACGAATGAATAAGAGAGCAGCGGCCGTGTAGCCTCAGCTTTATTGGAAGCGGTTCCAGAGGTGTACGAGAGCATCAGTCGTTCACCAGGTGTGTTCCAGCGCAGATTTGAGCCTTGCTAACTGCAGGAAAACAACAACGAGTGGCCCTGAGCATCGTGGGAGTTTCAGCGAGGGGCAGGTAGCCCTATTTTCAAAGGAGAGACCATCAAAAGGTCAGATTGGCCTCCAAAAAGTGTTAGTTTTGTGAGTGTGCTTCGTTAACGTCTCTTAGAGCGTCACTTTCGGTTTGTGGCGTGGGTAGAAGTGTTTTGTTTATGACGCGGAATGCTTACAGTTCATTGTTATCGCATAGCAACAGCGTTAAGTGCGTGGATATCGAGTAATTAATTAAAATGGTCAGCTTATTTACGTATTCTCGAAGCAAGGAAACTATTTTGGTTTTGTATTTGTTCCCATCAGTTAAAAATAACCCACTTATCAAATCACATTAGATAAATAGCGATATACAGAGTGCTTACAATTAAATGTTTACTTTAAAATAGGACCTTAAATAATTATTATAGCCAAACGTAGTTAATCAGTAATCATAGTAAGTTCTTAGATGTAGTGCCCTAACCCTGGGATGAGAGTGAATTAGAATTAGGAATTTAAGCATTATTACAGTAACGCCAGGAAAATCAGAAAAAGTGTGTTAGGGTTGTTTAATTTATTTAAACAATTAAAAATCATATTCAAACATTTATTACACCCATAAACGACATCACAATATATTTGTGTAGAAAACGGAAACTAATTAATACTTTGTATTTGAGATAACATTACTACGTGTTTATTCAACCAATTGTTTGTGTACAATTGTATATTAAAGCTTAAATTTTATTCATAGTAAATTGCAATTGCCCCAGTGCTGATTGATATATAACCCTTAAAATACACTATTTTTATGCTAACTAGGGCTAAAACGTGTAACAACTTGATTCTTGGTAATATTTTATACTTACTGCTCGATTGCAGTCACGCTGTACCCGTAATCGTTCAATCTTTCCCGCGAATGCCCGAATGATCGCCACCATTCTGCCTTTGTCGCTTGCCCGGCAAAGTCTTCCTCAACCCGGCTGCCGTATTAAAGATACAAAACTATTTAGCTTAATAGTAGTTGAATATTTCGCAGCATTTTTTTTTTGGAAATGCTTTAATGTCTATATATGGAAATACGACTTTTAAGGAGCTGAAGAAATAAAATGTGAGGATAAAAACTTTTTTCAAGGTAGAGCACAAGATCCTTAGTTGGAAAATCTTATTTTTAAAATTTAATTTTTTCAGGTTGTTTTCCCTCATTTACTTGTATCGACAGTAACGTGAAAAACTGGAAAAGAAATTATAATGGATAAAATGCTACAATATTAAACTACTTCGTCATTAACCTTTTTATGAGTAAATGCTTCACAAGTCTTCATTAAGCCCATTTCCAGAAAATATCACTGCAAAAAATCACATGCCGTTCCCAAAAATTTGAATTTCTCATTTTCCCCGGTGCAATTTTTATCCTTAATCCGGACGGTTGCAGCAGCAGTCAGGAGTAAACAGCAAAAGATTGTCCAGTCAGCTAAGAGTAGGGAAATGCGACGCATAATCCGCTAATTTGTTTCGGCGAGAATCGGTCAGGCCAGATTAAAAATTAGCTCCTTGCCTTGCAATTTGTACCATAAGCAGCTTTGACTGGCCACTGCTCTCCAAATACATTATGGTATTCAGCTTCACCCCGGGCAAGGCCCTACATACATTAACATTCTTTCTCGTTTAGCTCGGGTCAATCTCTGGAGAACACAAATATGGAGTTACTCTTCCTAGCATTTTTGCTTGGAGCGGTCGCTGCTTTTTGCGCATCCTCTGTTTTCTGATATTTCATGCGCGAATGCATAAATATCCGTTTTGTTTCATTCATCTTTGCTATGACCTATTTATGGCGTTGTATTGAAGGTTTTATAGGAAGGGAAGATCGCGGACGTTATTTATTGCCTTATTTAACTGCATAAGTAGGGCTGTCATTCTTAGATGACTTCAGCATAAATTTGTGATGTTCAAACTGTGGGTCTCTCCACATTGTGAAATATGAGGGGAAATTATTATGTGCTGTATTGAGGTATCTAGCTTCTTTCACAGTGTATAAATAAAAAGCATTAATAATTTTCTACTGGTAGGAATTAAGATCTGAAAAAGCAACAATAAAAAGAAAATAAATTCAAACAAAGATCATTCTAGTTACTATATCAACTTATATCACATACGTATAGAGGAAGCACGCTTAACTGTATAAAAGACAGTTACATTACCCATCGATTGTATAATGTCAAGAATGGGAAATCTCCTGCACATATCTGGTGGAAAATTCCCAAGAACGATTTAAATCCTGTAAGACTACTTTAGTGTGTGATCCTCATATGAATAATAATAATAATCTTTATTTAGTTATAAACTATTTTAAGATTTACAATTGTTTACATATTTACTTAATTAATATTTTTTCTTAACATAATCGCTTAGTTTTTTTTAAACTCATAGATATTTTTAGTTCTTTTAACTTCAGTTGGAAGGTTATTATACATTTTGAAGCCTTAAAAGAAACAATTTTGGGAACTGCTTTTTGTAAGTTTTGATAATCTAACATTCTGCCTTTTCTAGTACTATAATTATGAATATCACAACTAAGTTTTGGGTCATATATTCAGGTAACGGGTTATTGACTGCTTTAAAAACTAACAAACAGAATTGAAATAAATACGTTGCTTCATACTTAATCATTGTAAAGAATCTAGCATCGCAGAAATTCTTGTATATTTCGAACAGCGTAATATAATACGCATTACTCTGTTCTGCTGTTTTTGCATTCTAGCCAATTCTTGTTCTTGACATAAAAATAATATACTAGAGCAGTAATCAAAATGAGGTGCGATGATTGTTTTGTAAATTATAATTTTAGACTGTATACTAAGCTTATTAGAAGTTCTACTGAATAAGCCTATTTTTTAACTACCTTTTTAATTACATAATCTACGTGTGCTTTGAAGTTTAATTTATTATCTATAATTACTCTTAGATATTTAACTTAAGATATATTTTCTATTTCCATTGCGATATTTAGTTTCAGTTTATTATATTTTAACCACTTAGAAATAATTTCTAAATCTATATTCATGTTATTAACAGCATTTCTAACATCTTCGTCAGTAACTGTTACTAATGTATCATTTGCAAATAGATTTTTGGTGCAATGTTTTAGATTCAATTCCAAATCGTTTATATACAAAATAAACAATAATGGACCCAAAGCAGAGCCTTGGGCTACACCCAAGTTGTTTTCCATGTAGCTTGACTGGCACTGATCGAAGTGGGTAGTTTGTATTCGATGAGTAAGATAACTTTGAAACCACATATTTTCGTTACCACGTATTCCATATTTACGTAGTTTATCCACTAACCGCTGCCAGTCGATGGTCTCAAATGCCAGTTTATAATCTAGAAAAACACTAACTACAATTGTATTTAATTCTAAGTTACTTTTCCAATTATGGGAACCAAGTTTAACGCCGTTTCACACGAATGTTTAGTTTACTTATAATGTCATGTTCATCTAAAAAGATTTGGAGTTGATCTTTCACAATAAGTTCGATAATTTGCTCGTATACCGGTAACACATTTATTGGTCGAAATTCTTTGCACTTGTTAGTTAATTTAACTTTAGGTACTGGAACAACTTTTCCATGATTCTGGAAAACACCCTGTATCGAGAGACCGATTTATTAATTTAACAAATATATCACCACTCATTGTGGCAATAATATTGCCCACGGGCAAAATTATTTGATTGAATTCACGTACGTTAAGTGTGTGAACGGAACGAATAGAACACGTCCGCGTTCCACGACAGCTAGCAAACTTATGAACAGAATATGTGTTAACAAAGCTAGATATTGTTACCAGTAAATCTTCGATTATGACATGTAACAAACTTATTGGGTTCATAGTAGGTTATCGGGATGGGGGTGGATCTTAAAGTGAAATAATAACAGCTAAATTAATTGCACCTAGAAACAGATGGGGCTATGGGAATAAATAAATACCTTTATTACTGTGTAGTGCGTTAGTACAGTATTATAACTGCTTGTGATCGCAAGAAGGATTTTCCAAAAACTCTACCTACCCGTTATCAGTAAGGCCAGCAAATGGGCTAGACCAAAGAATTTTACTAGACAAAATAATATTGATATGCTTGGCGCGAAGAGCTGAAAGCATTACTGCTCTGCTAACATAATTTATGCATATAATACAATAGGTTCAAATTATTCTATCACGTTATAACATATGTACTTAAAATTGATGTTAAATAACACATGCAACATCTTATTGTGGTCACAAAAAGCATATTTTAAATTGACGGTAAATCACACATGCATAAAATAATAAACCATAAATAACGTATCTGTATGCGACGAATTAAGTGGTGCTGGATTACGGAGGTCGGGGCTGAGCGGGAAATTGCCCAGGCGATAGCTCCGATGCAGCCAGAGTTAAGCCTTCCCAGAGCTTCGCTTGAAGAAAGGACACCGGTTGTTCGAGAATTAAGAACTGAAAGTTTTCTTCAACGAGAGCGTGTGGCCGGCTGGTAAAGCGATTGCGTTTCTAGTCAGCAGGTAGTGGGGTCGAGTGTCACACCCAGCCATTGGTAACATCGAATGCTCTTCGGCCATCATACTAACCTTTGGTGGTCGTGACCCCTGAAAACGGCATTCTTTCTACTAATTAAAAGGGATAGACTAGCCACCTTCCCGGTCCGCGGCCGAAGGAGGCTTATAAAATCTTACTTCACCCTATATTAAGAGGAAGAAGTAGACGTTTTCTGCAGGTTTGTGTTGATATGCCTACTAATCGCTCTCCACTAAAGTTAAGCGTTGAAACCGGAATAACAAATGAAGCAAGTTTCTATACGAGCATTTAGCATGGATCTACCCGGTATGCACAAAAAGATTTTTTAAGAAGCGTTGATATACGGAAGGGGTTGCGATATCCGGCGTCGATGTACAGTAATGGTTGCTTTAAATCCCACGAGAAACCGATAGGAAATTGTCGCGGTACTTCTAAACGATGTCGAATTGGGAATTTCAAACTTAGTGGCCTGCGTTTTGGAGAAGTTGAAGAGTTCCAACAATTATAGTTGATTTGACAAAGCGGCACGGTAAGGCTTCACCAAATAGCTACTACAAAATAGTACGTTCACATCACAAACACGAAAACCTTCATTTTCTATCAACAAGGATTAGACATAGTGCCTGTTTTGAACTTCATGTTTGTTAAAAAAAACGCATAAAGTTCTAACTTGCTTGTTCCTGGTCAACTTTAAAAACGAGCAGTCGTTTCTTGTGCCGTGCCGTGCTGCTCAACTACTCAAACTGAACTATCTTACCTCGCGTTGCCTTCACCGTACGGCCTCAACTAAACTAAAATGCTGACCCTTTTTCTCTTTACGCGGCAAATATATGTGGATAGTCAATATTTAAGCGATGCTAACAATAAAATCGCTCAAAGACTGATATAAAGGAAAACGGTAGATTTGAGACTGGGAGGTAAACTTTCCATAATGGTAAATAGGTAAGAGGCTGTAGAGATGTAGGTCTCTTTAGATTGTTAGCAGTTGAGGATATCTATAGCCTCTTTCTTCTTTCTTATAAAATTAATCAACTGTTGCAGTAACTACAACCAATGCCAATAACTGAGTACGACTACATTACCAGGCCATGTGCTAAGAATTCCATTTCTTTTAAAATACATATCTGGCAAAATACAATGTCAAAGGGAGACAAATTGCTGAATGCTTATGATAAAAGGAGTCAACTCAGTTAGAAAGTATTGCAATTCCGAAAAAAGTGCAATTAACGATAACAACGGGGATAAGACGTTTACACGGATACCATGTATGCCGATAATATTAGATATAAAGCTCAAAAGAACTGCCATAGAAAAGAGTGGATGATGAACAACTGAAAATTAGAGGAAATAAGAGATTGAAAGAAGTAGTCAGGGCGATATTTTAATACCCGTAACTGGTGGTATACAACATTAGCTAAAGAGGAAGAACTGACTGCGAATGATAAAGTAGGCCAAGATTTAAATAGACCTGTAGATGTTGAGAAGAAGGAAAAACTTGAGAGTTGAGAATATGTCTAGCCTATGCAATGCATCATTATACAAAAAATCGCCATTTTAAAAATGATATCAATTTTTATATGAAACAAAAATTTGTGAGGAAATTCAAAAATGTAATAATATACCGGGTGTTCGATTTAAAATACGAGTTAATAAAAAAATAGAAAAAAAACCAAAGAAACCCATTTTAGAAGTATTCAACTGGAAAATCACCTACCTCACATCAATACACATTAAAAATGTAATCAAAATGTAAAGTTTGAAAAAAATCGTTGGAGTCATTTAAAAAAAAATCTTGCTGTCTCATCTACATGGTACAAAAAACTTATATATGAAGTTTCATTCTCATTTCTCTTTTTGTTTTTGAGATATTCTGTTCACAGACAGACAGACAGACACACACACAGACACGCAGACAGACAGACAGACCAATGAACAAAAACATGTTTTTTTTAGTTAATGGGACTGGAAAACGTGAAGATCTGTTGAAAACTCAATTTCGAATTTTTGGGGTGAATCCAATACTTCCTTTACCGTAAGAGGAAGTAAAAAGTGACAAATTTTGGCCGAAGAGAAAGAAGAGCATGATGTACGTATTTATACAATACTGTAAGGATAAAGCCTACATTGTCCTAAATGCAAAAACAAACTCATGCATTTCATGAGTAGCGAGAAGGACGACTAATTTATATCTCAATCGGTAGATTCCAAAGTTTTATCAGAACGAGCTCTTGCTGATTCTGTTTTATCTCTAAAAATTGGCAAGGAGACATATTTCCTTCTTTCCTAAAAAATTCCAGTCATGTTGGAAATGCAGCTGTATTATGAGGTTTCAACGCGCAGATTTGGTATTCAGAAAAAGAGAGTCGCCATTAAAAAGTTTTCGCGGCACTGGTGTAGACGGTTGTTCGTGTTTTTTATTCGCCGAGCTCAGTTTAGAGATTCAGGAAATAATTTCGGGGGTTAATCCCGAATTTACGACTTTTTTACAGCAGTAATGCGAATGTAGTAGTCGGAATGTCATAATAAAATTGCTGTGCCATTACCCACTTCGATCTTCAATTATATGAGCTTCGTATTGCCGCCAGATTTAGGAATTTTTTAGGAAGCGCTGTGGATAAGTTTCATAATTCCTTGTTTACTACTCCCTCGTAAAATTTCCGAGTGCTAAGGAAAATTATATAGGTGGAAACCTTGTTATCGAGCAAAAAACTCTGTTACTAAACAACCCTATCATATAATGACTATTATTTACCACTTAGCACGACGTGTCACTCAACTCCGAACTTTTTGCTTCCTGTATAATATATTTTACTTTTACGAAGCTGTCTCGAACAGAACTGCCACAAAAACTATCTCCGCTATGCAAATCTCGCTTTTAAATTATCGAAAACCTATTTCGCTTTTTAGTTTTGTATTTTCCAACGAAGGTGCTTTTATAAAAACAATTCGACAACAATACGGTGAGGCTCCATTTTTATCTTACAGGTTTAAAGTCTTACGTGTAATCCACATGTGCAATAAACAATGAAATCATGTAAATACAACAACGTTTCATGTCATATAATTGGAGCAAGCTCGTGCACCGGAACCAGAAAATTCTGATTCCAATCATTTACCAAAGTGCGTATAAAAGTATCGATTGCGTTAACGCTTTTTTTGTTCCAGGTATGACTGCGTCGAAAGATCGAGTTTCGCTGCTAGGGGGAGTCATGGTGAGCGGAATTCGCCTGTTAAACCGTCCAAGTAATAACTCCGACACCAGGAATATTTAATTGATTGATTATTAATTATTGCCACAATGATCGCTATCAAACGTAAATTGACTGCCCTAACCGCTGGCAAATACCTATCGAAGTATATTTCTGTTGGCTTCCCCGTAATAAAATTACAAGTTACCCACACGACCGGTCCCTTTCATCATTAAACATCGTTAATATTAATGCACCGTCTGTTTAATAATGTCAAATCAAATTCCGCACATGTTTAATTACGGCATATCAACCAAATTGCCACAATTCGTAGGGCGTGCAAGTGATGAACTATGCGGGCTGGTCTTTCGGGATACCGGATTAATGCGATAAGAAGCAATATAGTGCTTGAAACCAGAAATACCTCATAAAGCGAGGAAAATTGCGAATGTGTAATGTACGTGCACTTGCGAAATGATACATCTCTGCTTTTGTGTCGGCTTTGGGGATGTATTCGAGTTTTCCCACACGTCAGCGTGATCGCACCCTTTCCCATTTAAATTTCTATATAATTCCCAGGATCAAAGCATTAGAGCACGTCCCTAAGACCGCAGCTATTGTACTTGCTTTCTCTTAGAAAGACACCTTTGCAGAGCTCGCTCAGCGATGCCTCTTTTTAAGGAATGGTCTTTCATCTTCATATAATTTAGTAACACATGAATTTTAAATGAAAGATGTGACACTTTTATGTCTACGTGTACATGTAACTATAGTTTTTTTATAGTAATTATAGTGAAGATAGATAACTAGTGCGAGTGATACATATTTATAATACATGCTTGGCAGTTAGTTGTCGAAGAAGGTGAACTATTGTTAATGATTTGTTCGAGAAACTAAGACAAATATCAGACAGAGCTACGCAATGTTACCTTTGTTATTTAAGATCTTTACAGAAAGCCTTATAACGAATATTGGAATGAAATAACTGATAATGATGCAATCTACAGCCGAACGTAACAAAAGAGCGATAGCGAAAGGTGCCTTTATAAATAATATTAGATATATTAACGATATAGGCATGTTGGAAAATATCACAAGTCTTTACCTCAACTGACAAAACTGATAAATAAACGACACACCTAGTTATATTCAAACAGAAAAATAATAACAGCAACGTCAGAATAATAATAGATAACAGATAAAAAAGTTCTACAGGATGTTACACCTACTGTTGGAAAATTAGTCGAATATTAGGTAAAATGTGACATTATCAATGACCGATAGCGACGTTGCACTTTGATTTCCAAACTACTAGTTCAAATATAACTCCAGAGAGGGGTCATGGGCATACTGATTTGAACAAGAATTATTTAACAGATAAGGTCAATATTTTACCATAATTCGCTCAGTCGAACCACAAGTAGTGAATGAGCTGCTACGAAAGACAGGCTATAAGGACATGACAAATTTCCAAAGTAATGAAACAATATCGGTTAAACATCAACAATACGTTTATTCAACTATCTCTGTCTATCTACAGACCTGAAAGAGCCTTCATCTGCTCCAAATTTTCTTTACATTCGCATCTGTCTCCTGATTTTCTCCTCAATCCTCTCATCTGCAGTGCATTCAGGTCTTCCTTTGGTCTACATCTTTGTCTTCGCCCTTCTGGCTTCCTATCTATCACCGCTTTTGGTATTCACTTTCTGTCCATTTTAACCACAAGGCCTATCCAGTTTAGCCTTTGTTTATTTTATTGTAGTTACTATGTTATTTGTATTATACACTTATACAGTTTGTTTAATTTTTGATTTGGGCATAACTGAGACAATAAAGCATTAATAATACAGACAAACATACATAGCGCAGAGTTTGTGGAAGCAAAACTAACTCAGAGGATACATTATGGCCATGTTAATTGATATAATAAAATGAACGCACGAATAGCACGAGGGACCATGTGCGCAAAGAAGTCTGGTAAGAATGAGTGCACGCCGTACCGTTCAGGCGAAGTTATAAAGGCCCTGAATGAAAAACGTTAATCATCAAGCAAAGCTAGGAATGAAACTGCCTCGCGAATACTGTTGTCGAAGAGGTTATCGGTCGTTTCTAACAGACTGTGTCTAATGAGGTTTAGTGTTCTTGTTACAATTGAAAACGTAATACGAAATCGAAAAGCTTGTACGACACAAAGAAAATGAGAAACGGTGGGTAACGAGCAGTCGCTCACAGCAATGATCACATGGAAATCAGAAAAGACATTTGCGCAAAAAGGCAACGAACAGGGATAATAATTGACGTAGAAGAAACAAGAAGAGCATTAAATGCAATGAAATCTGGAAAAGTCTTTAGGCAAGGCAATATACAAGCTGAGTTGATTAAAGCAGTGCCTACAGAAGTTCTAGGGGTACTACTAGCAATATTATTCAATAAATGCATTAACGGAAAAAATACAGGTAGAATTTTAAAAAGCGTATAGTAAGTACAATAGATAGCCGGATAGATTGTAATAATTTCAGAGACATATTTGTTATTAGAAAACTCTTAGAGACACGAATGGTGTGAGAAGACAGTACACCTGATCTCAAATCTACTAGGTAGGTAGGACTACGAAGTAAACAAAACAAATATTTATGCTATGAGATAGTTTTATTTAGAAGCCACTGGTTTTTAACTAAATTACAGTTTACGGTACCTATGTAACAAACCTATTGTGCTCATTGGTAACTCATCAAGATGGAATCTCGTCTTGAAATGAAATACGAACAGGCGTTCACTCACGAAAGTCACCTTGTACATTGGAGGATACGGAAGTACGAAGATAAATGGTTTTGATATTGTGTAGGTATTATGGTGTTTTGAATGCCTCAGATGCAATGGAAGGTCGCACAACGCAATACCTTTTGGTGATGGGAAATGTGTACAGTTGGACGTTACTTTGTGTCTGTACCGACTGCTGACGGCCTCGCTTGCAGATGAATTTCACAGAGAAAAACGCTATTGATATACTTGTGGAGCGAACTACAAACAGGGATATGTTTTAAAATTTATATTATAGCAGCAACTACATAAAACACCATATAAAATTTGGCGGTGGCCAAACCGAATCTCGAAATGGATACCGCCAGTAGGAAGAAAAGGGAGAATGCCACCAAGGAGTTGGAGAACTGATGTCCAGGAGACAATGATTGCTTGAGGACTAAAAGATGAAGATTGGTGGAACAAAAAAGTTTGGAATTTGGGAAACAGGGACACAAGTGTAATGAAAATAGCTGACTTCCGGTTTAACCGGAAATAACAGTATCTTTGATTTTTTAAATGGATCACCCTATATACTTTATTTTTTCGGAATCTATAACTCAAATTACATACAACAGTGTTGCGAAATTTGCTTAGGTATTACACAAATATATTAAACAAATTAATTAATTGTTTAATTTTTTAATTTTATATGAATGAAGTAGTGCGGGATGTCTTTCGTTAGATTGGTAATTAAATTTGATGGCAAGATGGCCTTTAGTAGGTACTATTTAAAAAAGTAATTTGTTCTTAAAACACGTGTTGTATTTTATTCTTTTATTAAGGACTTGTTATTGACCTTATTGATAAAGTAGCTATTATTATTAGTTCTAGAGTCAATTCGAGCATATTTTTTCAAGTCACGGCCTTTTATGGTAAAAGAAACCTGGTGAACTAAATAATTCATTAATGATAGACTCAATAAAAACAATAATCAGTAATGATTGTTTTTCGTTTACTTCTGTTTTCTAAGACAACTAGATTTAAATTCTAATTTCCATGGAAATCTAGATTTGATACATTTTTCGAATTTTCTGGCAGTACTTTCTACGAAACCCCTAATTTATGTTACTCCAAAAGACAGAAAATTAAAAATATTATCAAAATATCTAAAAATATACAGGATGCTCCATTTAATAGTTGAATAGGTATTGATAGGGTCGAAAATTTTTAAATAAAGGGTTATAAGCTATAGATCGTACGGTATATACAAGCCGAGACTACAAAACAAAACACAATAAACTACTCGAAAGGCAGGCTGTCGACATATATCCAAAATATTAAAGGTAAATGGATTAACAAATGAGAAGATATTGAAAAGACTGAATAAAGCAGAAGACAAATAACACTGAGAAGAAAAAAGCTCAAATATATCGAATACATGAGGCGTAAAAAATGCATCATGCGGTAGCAGCATTTAATGTAATATAGCTACTATGATTGTCACCCTTTCAGGGAAGTACTGAAAGAAGAAGAAATTTGAAAGTATCACTGTTCACATTATCAAATTTTTTTACTATTTTTAGCAATTTTACTTCAAGGTTTTGAATCACACATATATCCCAAGACAGTTAATTTGGATTCGGAATGATTCTTAGAATTTATCTGTGTTCTTGCTTATGGTACTTTCTTCAGTTTAGAAACGATCACCTGTATATATTGCTCTTTTTGTTCCGTAATATGGAATAATTCTTCGACAATCATTTTGGTTCACTTTTTAATATTTTTCACACAATTTTTTTCTCGTCTTCCAATTCCTTTGGTTCTTTCAATCCAACCTTGTAGCAAAGACGCATGAGTTCTCTGTTTAAGTAATTATTTTTAGAAGTTTACTTCTAGAACCTCGTTCGAAGCTCATCTGTCCATAGAAACTTCAAAGCTCTTATATATATATATATATATATAGCCACATTTCCACTGCTCTATTTTAGAACAGTGTGATACTTTTGGTGTTCATGTATCTACCCCATACAGTAACTTATTGATGGATGCCTACTGCAGGGGCCAGAACCACTCTTCTTTTAGAAGTATGAGACAACAAGACCTAACGGTTACCAAAGGCGAAATGAGCAATCGCAGTGAAGTCAACACACAATTTTTGTGGACGTTGGAGTAAAACTAAAGCCTCGAAATCACCTCTACTCTATCAGTCATGTATCAGCGTATCCTTATTCAGGTGTGTTTGCTGAAGGGAATTTGCGAGGGCCAAATATTTTGCCCGTATTTGCAACAGATATTGTTAGGCGGGGACTAAAGTATGTCTTCCCTGTGCCTGTATTGTTTCTTAATGATATATACTGAAATTCTGTTAGTTATATCATAGTTGTTTTGCGTTTGTTTGCGACTTACTGAGTTTCCTAGGTACTTTAAGGAAAATTATCATACATTCGCTGCACCACGTGCCGTTATAACCTCACAATCTTATAAAGATGAAAACAATGAGCAAGATGACTTTGCATTGCTACATACCAAAGTTTTCGAATGACTTTTTATTCTTTCCATAGCAGTTACCAGGAACAAGTAGGGTCATTAAAATTAAACGTTTAATTGCTGCTGTGTTTTCAGCTCGGGTATTGCGAGACTTGTACAACCCAAACAAGTTTAGGTGTGATCAGATAATAATAACAATAAAAATAAACGCGTCAGCACCGAAGAAGAGCGGCTTTATTCTCTTTGTTGTCGAACTATCAAGGCTGACAAACTGGGAATGAATGAAAGAAACAGAAGCCTCTGAGAGAGTGACTTTTGTATTTCAACATTTCAAACGCTGTTCTTTAGTAGGTAATCGATAACGGAATATCGTATTGTTGTGGTGCGACTTAATTTAATTTGGAAAGTTTTCCACAATATTCTACAGTTTTAAATGTATTAGCTCTTTCATAAAGCCGTTGGTGTTTCTTAGGGCTGCTTTTAATTTTCCTCGGCGATGTTGCTGCTGAGCAAAAGTCAAAGGGAGCCTTTGTCATTCTAAGAAACGAAACTGCGGAGTCTCTTGATCCATTACGGAACAATATTCTAATGTGCGGCGCCTATAATTATTAACGCACCCCATATTTATATTTATAGTTCACTTTTCTTAAATTAATTTCAAGTTGCTTCCTCGTAATTAGAGGCATGCACGTTAGGCAGTTAATGAGAGCGATTGCTTTCAGTCTATAAAGTTTAATTATCAACCGTTCCATTAATTTTAGTACCAAGTGCCAATTAAAAATACATTACTAGCATTTTTTGTCCCTTTATTTAATGATTTTGTGTTTGTGTCGGATTTTCGTTAGATTAATTACCGGAGGTACAATCTTCTGTCGTATTATTAATTATTTAGTTGGAAAGTTTATTCCAATGAAACTTTGCTCTATATATTTCAGATTAATATAAATGGTGTGTTGTCCAGAGCACCACAGAGGAGCTACTCTTTTCAGTTCTGCCATGAAATTATTCATTTGTGAATAGTAGCTCAGTGCTATAGCAAAAACAACCGGTTTCGTTCCCCAACTATCTCAACTTCAGTTTCCCAACCCAGTTTTCGCAACTGGAGCTTGATGACCAAAACTGCTCGAAAGAGAAGAGCTCATTGCCTTTACTTTTCTGAAAACGCTTACTGCATTTAGTTAAATTAGCTTTATACTACCTCAACGCGTGCATCACAACGCTCAAATACAGACTATGGAAAGTAATATTGATGGCCTGGAAGCCACGGTGCTAAAGAGCGATTAGCACACCTAGATGGGGATACGCTCAAAATGTACGTTTAGTAAGCAGACGATTCTTAAACGTTCCAAACAAATGCGGAGTAAATATTGTATACAAAATGTGCGGTAATGGGCGATCATAGAGAGAAATTATTATTTTATACACTGGTGTACATATACTTAGCTGTAATGAAGTAATGGATGGTATACGACAGGAAGCCAGGCATTTAGGACTTCGGCTGGTATAGAGGCTTATGAGCGCTGATACGCGAATGTAGTTGAGATTAACCAATATGGTGACGGAAAACAGTGCTTATGATATTCGATGTAGATGGAAAATGTATTTCCACCGAACTTCAAGTAAGTCTATGACTGGATCTGGCGGAAACCATAGTTTGCCACTAGAGCCGTAAAAATTCTTTAAAAAACGCAATTCACAACGCACTTGATGAAAACTACGCACCTTATGTCTTTCAAATTTTTGCGCTTAGGTTTGACGGCAGAAAAGCTGTACGAAGTATCACAGCAAATAAATAAAAAACAATTCTGCTAAAATACCCTAATATTCTATCTTGCATCAAAGAAGTTTCTTTACCTAAAATTAATGGAACTTGAAAAGGGATCTGTTATAAGTAGGCGAGAACAAATGTGGCAGAATTTAATGATCTACGATGTTAACCCGAACTTTGAAGAAACGACTTTGCTGGTAATCAGTGAATTTTGATCCGTCCAATAGTGAATATTATGAAAATTTACAACTGCAGATTTTGGCAAATTTACCTCATTAATACAACGAAAACGAAAGTACAAATATAGCTAGAATATTAATAAAGCTAACCGGACACTTGCTAGAGGATCAATTTCTAAAACTGTTTGTATTCGCTGTACATGGTAAAGATAAAACTCGTGTAGAGCTTTCCTCACTGATTTGTGTAAGCTTTGTTACACTTGCTATGTAATCTTACTTCATCATTTGAATTAGTTTTTCTACTGTGGATATAGTTCACGCGAACAGTGATACAACTTTTGCTAAAACTTATTTTCCTAAGATGAAGATGGATGCTGGAAAAATTACCTTTTCTCCATATAGATGTTTTGTTAAAGTTGGCTTTCCGATTACATGTCCATATGTAAACATCGATTAATTCAGTGTTGGAAAAATAATCATTCCCATTTTAAAAAATGAAAATCTAGAAGGCCCTAGTCAATGTATTACTTAGAATTGATATGAACAACACAAACAAAGGGAAATTGGCAATCAACACCCAATGCCCTATCCTTACATTTTCTGGAAAGTACTTCCCGATACATGTTAATGAGAAATGATCAGCGTCTATCTTCCTTGATGTTATTAAGCGTAGGAAAGCACATCAGTCAACAACTATAATGACATGGAATGCTACTTATATCCCAAAAAGGGGAAGGTCGAAGAAATTGTGGTAAGATGAAGTTGAATGAGACCTTAACAGAATGAATATTGTGAACTGCAGAAGAAAATATATATTGCTGAATAACATCACAGAAGAACCTAAAATCTAGAAAGAATTATAATAGCAAAGAAGAAGGGAAGAAATTCTTCTTACAAACAAACCATTTAAGCGGCGTGTTTGTGTTGTTCTACATCTTGGCTATGTTGTTTGCATATCAGCTTACAACTTACAGTGCCACAAACATATTATTCATACAACAACAAAGGGAACTTGATGGAAAATCATTTATAATCACCCGGTATTAGTACTTTTAAATACCAATAAACTTCTAATTTGTGCATAACATTATTTTACTCTACTTTCATTAAGATGAAGAGAGTTATATTTAAACGGGAAAGAATTAGGATATCGTTTAAATAGAATCATTAACATTATGCTATATTAGCTAGTTTTTAAAAACGATCTGTTTCTGAATGGCAATGAAATTCATTCTAACTGTAATTGCAACTTCTAAATAACATGGGACCAAGAATTGGCCATTGTGGAACACTTTGTTTCGCCCGTAATGATTATGATGCTACAGGTGTATGGAGTAAACTCACGCATCTACCGAATAAATGCTTGTGTAATTGTTGATTCTGCCAATATTTATCGTTGTGGTATCAAGGCGGAATTATATACAAATTGGAAATCTAGAAACATTACTTTTAATTCATATAATTAACTTGCACAGTGCGCACTTGTCAGTATCATTACTGTACTAATTTAAGAACGTTGTTTAATGTATGCTGAAACCTGTATTGTTTTTCAATATTCAAATTTAATCACAGTATATGCGGATACAGATACTTGCATATTTATGATCGAATAGGAATAATGGATAATTATTATTTTAATTATATTTGAATACTTTCTTGGGGCATGTGGTAATTATTTAAATACTGCATTGAATTTCCAAAATACTCGCAGATTATCCCGCACCCAGTTCTGAATGAGAGGAACTACAACAATGGCAGAAATAAAGTTACTTAGTCGAAGTGGAGTGAGATTATGGAGAACCTATGCATGATGCGTTCGCAGAGTAGTAATTGTAATGCATTAAAAGTCCATATAAAACGTCTTACTAGGTAGAAGCGAGTAGAAAACTGATCCGACGAAAACTGGCATCTTGTTCAAACAGGTAAGTGACGCTTTACAAAGTAAGTGAAAATAACTACTTATAATTGCTTTCATTACCATTTACGTTGGAAAAAAAACAAGACAGAGACGAAGGAAGGAGGATAATTAGAAATTGTCAGGAAGCGACACTCGACATACCAAGATGGTTTTCATATCGGAGTCAGTAACGACTGTACGGCTTCGGTTAATAACACATATCTGCGTCTCTTCGTTAAATGCAGGACTGAAAGTTTCCTATTCCCAATGGAGTGGAGCAAACTGCAGCGAAGTTCATATGTAGAGTCAATTTGTCTGAACAAATAAAAGGAGACGCGATATGGAGCAACCAAAGCGCGAATCGAGGCGCTTGTATCCATAAAGGTCCTGCGGAACCAAAGTCTAAAGAGAATTCAACATATTAAGAAATTAAAGAGGGGGGCATTAACGCCGCTAAACGAGGCACGTTCAGACAATGTGCCCTTTTTGTTAGGACATGCAAACAGCGAGCTAACATAATATTCGCGCAAACTGGTTAAAGTTGTTTTAATTCTAAGACAATTTTGCGAAATTTGGAGCAAACAACGAACATTTCATTTGAATGCCGCGGAGGAATGTGTTGATGAGTTTGCGTCCGCGGTCATCAGCAATGCAGCTCGTGATTGTAACGGGTCGAATCACTTTAATTCGTAGCTCGTAGTCCATGTCCGCCGAAGCGGAGCACTTCGACGTAGCTCCATAATTGACAACACCACACTCTGCAGGGAAAATTAGTGGTGCGTTAAGTTGCAGCAGATTTATACAGTCGCACGCTTAATTCCACCGTCGGGTACATTTCAAATGCAGCTTTATGGAATACAATGTCAACGTGCACACGTGTTCAGCACGGCGTGCAGTCCCACTAAATTTGGAAGTGAAACTTTTAATGGACGTCAAAAGAGTTAACTTGCTCCTATCAACGACATATGAACGACCTTGTGCCAAGTATAATAGCGGTCACGAAAAATGCGGTACTTTTTCCAACATTTAGAAAAAACCTCCGCACTATTGAGTCAATAGCATCCAATATGCAGGAACGTCACAGAGATTAAACAAATTACCTAGTTCTAGCAAAGTCCACAACAAAATTGTTTCTTCTATTAAGTCACTTCCAATAAATGATTTGCCATAGCACATGATAAGCAAAAATACCTCAACAAGGAAAGACTTCAATACATTACAATATTCTTGTATAACAAAGCCAACAGGATCCATTGTGCAGAAATATTAAATCAGATATGCTGAAACAAATGAAGAAGCTATAGGAGTTATATGAAGTGTATGTTTTTTATTGAAATTGTTTCTTTGAGAATAGCACTTTAAAGCACTAAGGATTGCTGTCAATGCCCCTTGATCAGTGGCAGTTGCTTCTAGACGTCAACAGTCTGTCAGACATTAGAAAAAAGTAACTATTCTATAACTGAAAATATATTTTATCCTATTCCTATTCTATCCTAACTTTATAATATAACAAGGTTTAAGTAATGAGATCCGAAGGTAGCTATTCGATACCAATTAAAACATGTAAAACAATATCTAAGAAGAATGCACCAAGCGGCTGGAAGCTGATGAGGGCTAACCGAAATAGGGCCCAAAATTATATGGCAAACACGGGAGAAATTGCTGTCGCAACAGAATCGAGGTATAGCAGTTTCAATGTGACTCCAAGGCTAACGACGTTGCAGCCGTCGACCGTCTTCATCTCGCACGCTTATTAACAAATATAGTGCTTCCGAAATGTAATACAATCCGAGAGCAAAGGCAGCCACCAATAGCAACTGTGGTGTAATTTTTGAAATTGAAAATGAATGTATTAGAGCTCCGAGCACTCTTTTGGTAATAAATTAGTTCCTATCTGTATAACTACTTGCAGAACAATGAGAAGTGCAGTCGGACTTTCACAGATTTGATACTTTTTACAAGTGAGGTACTCGTATATGAAATGCACGGAATATGAAAGTCGTGATCATGTCACGCTTTAAAATCTTTATATAAGAAATCGCAATCATGACTGAGAGTGCGATGGAAAAATCACGATATCGGCCATCACTAGTTAGAGCTTGTTTATTGATTTAAAGTGATTTTGGTTGCGTCATGCAGTTTTCTAAAAAATAGCAAAGACTAGCATAACTAAGTATTCTCAACATTAATTTTAAAAACTTGCATTAAATTTCAACCTGCAAGTCATAGTAGGAATCTGCGATTTTACAAGACTCTGTTTTTCCATTATTAAATAAGTTATCGTGTTTCGTTTTTTTTTCACTTATGTACATTTTGTGTGTAGGTACACAGATTCAAGGGTTCTGGGCTAATTTATTTTTTCCTGGATTTAGATCGGTCCTCGTGCATAAATTTACTGGCTGGCGATTTACCCAAAAAATTCTGCAACGCCCTTTAGGCCCAAAGGTTGTAAATCCGAAATATGATACTGGTGAGAGGGAGGCAAGCAGCGGGTCGTTTCATACGACAGGTGGTCACACACACTCGTTTGCAAACACAAAACCAGCCAAATTCCACAATCAGACATGCAAGCAAGAATAAGCAAACATTACAACATTTCGCAGTAGGTGTTTATTATCATAATACTTACAGGGGTTTTGTTGCCCTCCGCGGTGTTCCCACGTAGCGTTTAGCAGAGTACCTCATTCAGGAATAATCTTTAGTGCACCCCCGATGATTTACCTGTAAAATCCTTTAATACGGATGCTTACCGCATCTAGTGTCTATCAGCCTAATGGTAACTAGACCAATGAGCTACAACTCATGTTAGTATGATATGCACCTGCGATTGCTGCCCCTCGCAAAAGATCCAAATCACAAGGCATTTGTGGGAAACGAGCATCTGTGGCTATACAGATGCGTTTTCTGGAGTGACTGAAAAGCTAGGTGCTTATCAGGTCAAGGATCGGGGATCAGTTTGCTGGATGATCGCTAATTCAGACACAATAGCGCTATCTCTAAAGTAACTGGTTGGAAATCAACCCAACAATGAAGGACGACCTAAACAACAAAGCTCTACAATTAATGTCAACAATTAAAAAGTTTCCAACTCAGTTGCACCATCAAATTGCATACAACGTCCATTGCAAAGTAGTCAAGTAATAATATCTATAACAGACCTTATTATTTCACTCCTTTCTTATTAATCCACATAATTACCACAAGTTACTTCAAAAACACATAATATCGGGCTCGATTTAATTCTAGAAATATTTAGAACGTACGAGTATTATATATCAGCGGTTGGTTTAGTAAAATTCCCGTAATTATATGAATACTAATAAATAATAGAAACAACTCAAAGAACACAAAAGTAAATATTACAACATGTGTTGTGTTTGAATACTTTTTGTTCTGGGCATATTATGTTTCCTTTTGGATTATTAAAATTAAAAATCGTTGCTGTATTTGGATTAAAACATCGACGAAATATAGGTAATTTATTAATTATTATTCTTTGTTTAGTAGTTGTTTAAAAATTGAGAGCTCCCAAAAGATTTATATTTTGCATTTTAGAAGAAAAGAGTATTCTTGATAAAAGTTTTTGCTTATTCTAAAACCGCGTATGAACCCCAAAAAGTTTAGATATATTCAGCAGTTTTAGAAAAAAATTGCAAAATTTGAAAATTGTATTTGAAATGACATCTGTCAAAATAAGTTTTACTTTTGTGTCGATTACTTTCATTCGATAGAAATGTTATGTTAACATTAGAACAAACAATTTATTTAATTCAGCGTTATTGTATGGAGGAGCAATCTCACCGCTACATTACTGAAAAATTTAATGCCATTTTTAAGAACTCGTTCAGTACAAGATGTAAAGAAGCCTACGACTTTACGTAATGAAGATGATACCGCTACAGCACTTGTGATGGAATCAGTACAAAATGATTCAAAACTTTCTTTGTGAAAACGATCCCTCCAGTTAGGGATTGTAATTTTATTATTTTATTTGGAATGGGATCAGAAATTATGAAAAATCAACACTCTTACAGAAATATTATGTTCTCCGATGAGGCCACATTTTCTACTAATGGAACAGTTTAATCTTAACATGCAAGATACTGGAGCGAAAATAATTAACATTTTCGTATTGTAAATAATCTGCAATATTTTGTTAAAGTTAATGTATAGTGTAATATTTTTTCCATGGTATCACTCGACCATCTTCTTTTGATGATACTGTTAATCAAAACACGTATTTGAATATGCCACATTTTTTAATGAGATATGAGATTAATTTGCCTGCTAATTATCGGCGTGCATATTATTTTGAACAAGACGGGAACTTGTTGTTAATTAGCTAAATAACAAATTTGGTAATAAGCGGATCGCTAGAAATGCTCAAGTCTTATGGCCACCATGGAGCTCTAATATCAAAATTGTACATTTTTACATCTGGGGCCGTTTGCAGCCAATTGTTTATAAAAACAGTTTACCAGCTGATGTACAAATTTTGAAAGAACTTTTAAGAGGAGCTGTGGCGTCAATAACAATTGAGGAAATACGAAGCAGTTGTAGGGAACTGTGTCATAGAATAGAGTTGTGTACTGAACAAGGTGGAGTATATGTATTGCATAAAAATAATGTCATTTACTGTTTTATTTGTTTAAAAAGAATAAAATTTTCAAATCTTGCAATTTTCTTCTGAAATGGCTGAATATTCCTAAACTTTTTTAGAATAAGCAAAAACTTTTATCAAGAATATTCTCTTTCACTGATATTAATTATTATAAATATTTTTTCTAACATGAAGCTGAAATTTTATATGTCAACTTAATTATTTATAATAAACTAGCTGGCCCGGCAAACGTTGTTCTGCCCAATAACAATTTGTCTCTGAAACCCCGTTTCACCACTATAGAGTTTTAAATTTATGTCATGTCCATCGACTTGGACTTAAAAATAAATGCCATTTTCGCAATCAACGTCCCAAAAAACCTCATTAACCACACCCATATCGATTTTTAGGCTTATTTACCCCATTTCACCCCTAAGGGGTAGCGGACCCGACAGACGTTGTCCTGCTCGAACGTTGGTTTGCCTGGTATTAGCGGTTTCAGCAAAAGTTTTTTCGATATTCGAATTTTTCGATTTTTTTATATTCCTAGAACCCAATTGCAGCGCCACCTACCGGGTCCGATTGTAAAGTACTTCTTTCTTTAGCTATTTTCTTAATTTAGAAACACCTAGATTGTCAAAATTCAAATGTCTCCATGACACTATGGTGTCTATAAGAAGCTAAAACTTTTATAAAGAATGAATTTTCTACAAAAAATAACAATTAAAGAAAATCTTCTGGTAAACTCCGTCCGTGGACACACGATATATAATATTAAATACGCGACGTGATAACATGTCATTTACAAAGCTATGTTTAGAGTTTTTATAATTACATTAAAAGGCACCGGTAGATAAAGCACTACTGCTTTCCCAAGACACAAGGAAGGGATAAAAAAACCAAATACCGTAAGCAGAAGGGTTATAAATAAAAACCGTCACTAAGAAGCCCTATAAGAAAGGTGTCATAAGCTTACAGGTGTGTCTTTTGTTTAAAAAAGTTACTCGGGATGAAAAACTGTTTTAACATGCTTTCTCCAGTCCTACGCAGAATAATCCGCAGATGTTGACGCAATAAATACTTAAAAAATAGAATGAAATTGCATCATACATTTTCCAACACGAATTTTTGTGGCTTACCAAACGTCGTTGGATTCACTTAACTCCACCATATAGGTGCTATCCCGAAACAATCTATAAACAAGAATCGGGAATTATAATGAATACTCAGCTATCCATCGAAACACAAAATCCCATTTAATTTGGTTTGGAAACGAAGTCCAATAAGATCGCGAAAAATTGTTTGCTACTTTTTGCTCAAGCTGACTTTTTTCTACTTCTAAGCGATGAAAACTAAAATAGGCTAATACCACCACAATGTGACGTAATGACACTAGTATTCCTGAGTGGAGCTGGAAGTTACTACGAGGCCGCGTTAAGTCGTACGGCTAGGCGGTCGAGAGCGTCTTTTAGACTGTGGGGGCCATCATATTTACAATAAATATGTATATTTCTCTTATAACTTGATCCATTAATACGAGTTATAATATTTTTGATTTGCTGATAATCAATTTTTAGCTTAATTCTATAATAGTACATTTTTGTCAGCAGTTATTTAAAAAATACTATTTTATAAAAACATTTTCCTACCACAAAAAATGTAGTTTAACAATGAACACTGTTTTACTTACTATCAGGTTATCACATATGCAGAGAATATACTCGAATAAACAAAGTAAAACGAATTAATAAAATAATATTCAGAAAATAGCATAGGTACATAGAAATTGGAAATAATAGATGTATATAACAAAGCAAAAAGTAATTTAAGAATCTGTACCAAAAACACGAATGCTAGTTTATAGAGCACCTATAAATCATTTACAGTGTGTATACGCTTAATGTTCTTAACTTAAACGTTCGTCAAGAGTAGCTGTGCCATTGTATTAGTTTGTTATCAAATGAAATCCAGCGGTAAAAAACTAGACACCAAAAATTTTTAATTTTTAAAGATTTATAACTTTCGAATGGCGAGTCAATCTTTAAAAAGTTATTATTAAAACGATTGCTCTACGTCTGTTTAAGAAAGAGATCTAGTTACATAACTTATTTCAGCTAGGTAATAAGGTACATTTCAAGACTAATGTGAAATTCATTCTTTTGGCGCCTAACTGTCTCTGCGCCTAAACGTACACGCTCCTAATAGCGTCTGCGTCTAAAGCGTTCGGGTCTAAAAGTGTGCACGCCTAAAGAATCGCGTCTAAACGTCCTAGATCGAGTATTTGGAACATTGCAGTTTTGGACTACCAACAATAATACCATGCAGCGTTAGAAGCTCTATAAACGCGATTTTATGTGGCATAGTGTAAAAGAAAATGTTTGGTATCCACAAGTACATTCTAGAGCCATAAAAAATATTTACGAAGTAACACAATAATAACTCATGATATGTAATAGTGTCAACTTAGCTAAGATCTCTAATTTGTTGAGATTTTTAGAAACTGGTATAGCTAAAATACTTGGTCCTCCTAGGGTTAATAAAAACTAAGGGCTGCTATGGAAATTTACCATAGACACCCAGGAATTGACCAGTTATTTTGCGTAATGATCGTAAATGGATAGAAATACTTGCACCAATATGGTATATAATTGCAATTAACTACTATTATCAAGTTTTATTCACCGGCAACTGTTTTGAAACGCTAGCAAATTGCAATGCGGTTACAATACATTTATTTCAGAATCACCTGCAACGGTTATTTATTTGTTTATGTGTGCAATACTGATGGTAAATTACCCACACGCACACCACCAAACACTAGCGAAGACACCCATTGAGTTGTCTATTAGAAAAGCTCAATTATAATTGAGAATTGCAATGAACATTTAGCTAAGACCTGGCCTTTTTTAGCTGACGCCACGCTCACGAGCCCGTGAAGTCAGAGAGTTGAGGCCTGTGTTCCTTGGGTAGTATTGACCTAGTTCCTATTCGTCCACGCATCTATTATGTTCACCTGTAGAAATAATTACGTGTTAATGTTCCTTAAAATACACCAATAAATGTATCTTATCAAGCCTACGCCAATCGGTTGCTCAAAAAGGCGGCAAAAATCTTAATAGTATCTTATGGAACAAACTTGCACCTAATAAAACTTGGAAAATACTCGATAAGAGTATTATTATAGTAGTCGGATTTTATTGTTTATATCCGACCAAACCCACAACTTTTTGGAACAGCGAAATTTACTATCACTTATTCAGCGGTGATAAAAAATTTGGCGGTTTGCAGAAGGTTTCATTAGCATTGTATTTTTGTATATTTTAATGTTAATTGCTGTAAGAAATTAGTAAAAAAGTTATGTTGAGACTAGAAAAAAATATATTGTTGTGGGGGCCATGTCCCTTCTGAAATTTATTTGTGGGGACCGCTGGCCCCCACTGCTCCTACGGCAGCCAAACGCATAGCGGCTTCACGAAGCAAGTAAAAAATACTCTCAATCTCAACAAAGAACGTCGGATAAGCTAAGACAACTTCGAAATGTTATGCATAAATTGTCATGGGCAACCCAAATTAGGTCTTCACGAACATCAGCTGTCAGTTAGGGGAGAGGGAGAAAATAAGAAAATCTGATCATTAGATGATCACACATAATTTGACGCGACAGATAAAATAATACGCGATTCGCGAACGAAACTAAGAAATTATGGAGGGCTCTAGTGAAGTTGATTATGAAAATGAGGTTAGAATTCGTGCGACTAAACTCGATAATCAGGTCGATGTCGGAGTTCGCGGTTTGCATTTGAACTATGCCCACTAATCTCCTGCAGAAGTGCAAAGGCTCCCGCAAAATCTATTCAATGAAATCATCAAAGGGAATACAAAGGTATTTCCTCGGGCCTAGTAACACCATAAACGATCTATTAGACGGACTCCGTGCGGTTCGCTAAATCGCACAGCGCACGGCGGCTGCGTAATTGCTCATATTTTATGGAGGCTACACATATAGTTAGCATAAGTTAGTTTCCAAATCAACTCCGCAGCCGCCAGCGAGCTGCGAATGGCGAAAAACGTGAATTAGTTCGACCGCGCCATTTTTTAGAAAGCAAACTACGCGAAGGTTAAATGTGTTTGTATTGCAGCAAAACCTTGCTAAGGGGCATCTATTAGTAAAAACAACCTCCAGTTAAGGAGCTTAACTGAGCTTAACTTAATCGGGCCAAACCTCGCTGCAGGGCAGCACGGTAGTTAAGTACTGCAACATTTACTATAAATAAACTTGAACAAAATATATTTGCTAAAAGGGTCGACAACCAATCCACTAAGGAGCGGCTGTGGAGAGATTAATAAAATACTTTCTTTGGTAGGCTTAAAATTGTGCAGATATACAAAGGAAACGATTAATATCAAATTTAAGAACGCCGAGCAAGAGTGATGTTTAAATTAAGCAAACTGACGAGTGAGAAAATTGCTGGGCTCGCAAATACTGCCAAGGCGATATTACCGTTTCGGTAAATCTAAATCGAACAAAATCGAAATTATTTTGAACGTCATTTTTCGATAGCGGTTAATGGACGAGATTAACGAAAAAGAAACAATTTCAACGTCGGCGAATTGTAATGGAGTTTTTTTGCTCTCCGAAAGATCAGGGCACGAGTTTCCGAGGAATTAGCGATCGTATTGTATCTAAAAGATTGGCAAAGTTACGACCCGGTTATTCGATCAATAGCCCAGATTCTTCAAACTTTTTTAAGCAACAAAAGTAAAAGACTCTTATAATCAGCGAGCTTGTTCAAAAACGCGTAACATCTAAACTGCCCTTAAACGAGCAGAGAAGAATTTTTGGCTTCGAATAAAAACCACCTTCAATGTTTCTATTAAAAGAAAATTAATAATTTTCACGGAGAGGACTTCTCTCGTGTTTAGTACGTTGATATAAAGGTACTGCATACATCCTTTTGGAAAACTTCAGGTCATTAGCAGCCATCGTATATTGACACTGATTCCAGCTACATTCATTAGTTCAGCTATTTTCTTTGCTTTGATATGCAAGACAATTTATTGATCTTTAGTTCGTTATATTTAAATTTGAATTGATCATAGGAATTTTTCGTAGATTACACTCTAAAAGCACATTACAAATACAGTTGCGGAAAATTTTAGTGTATGTTTGTAAAAAAGAGTAAATCCTCAGTTCTATAGTCACTGAAAAAAAAGTAAAAACTAAAGTTCAGCTTTGCCCACCTTCAAATTTCGTATAAAACTTACCATCAATCTTATATTGTCAAAGTTCAGCTCGAACCTTTTATCCTTGCCCACTAAGAAATTGTTTTCAGTGTCTTCAACAGTGAAAACCACCGTTACCAAATTATTTTACCATAGAACACAAGAAAATATATCTTACCTTTCAACTACGCATTACGCAGTTAAAACTAGAAAGGCATCGCTGTGATTTTCTATATCTTGAAAATAGCACGAGACTTCGTAGAAAAACTACAGACTTTGCTTACTCGTTGAAAAAGGAAATAACAAGACAAGACTTTCACCAATTGTACTTTAGAAACAGAATGTAGCAACAGCCCTACAGAAGCTCATGGGCAATCTTAATACCTTAAAGAATGCCAACCTACGGGATATAGGGCCTTCCAAACAGCTCGCGGTAATTATTCGAAGAATATCGATATCTCTGACTGCTCATTATCTGAAAAACCAATCAATACCAAACAATGGGCTGCGCTGTGTAAATGGGCTTGCGACGTTGGGCCGTTTCTCTCCTGTCAATCAATTTCAGTTAACGTCACTATAGTTGTTCCTGTTACAGTATTAAATTGGTGTTCGTTATTCTACTTTGTACTACTACGACTACCGGAGCTGGGTTAATGAGGTGAATCTTTGGATGTCCCTTAGACAATTCTATGTATTACTTGGTCAGAGCTAGAATTACAGAGGTACACCCTCAGTAATTTCTAAACTAAGCATTTATGAGATTCCTGCAAGGGTTATGGCTTGTCAAGTATTAAAAACCGATTGCACTGCAGGATTTCCGTTCATTTTGGACCAGGACAGGTAGCTAACGGAATGGGACGTTTCGGCGCAGCCGATTCGGCGCGGCCGATTCGGCGCAGCCCTTTTGGCGCGAAGACGCTTCGGCGCAGAGACGGTTCGGCGCAGAGACGTTTCGGCGCGGAGACGTTTCGGCGCGAGACGTTTTGGCGTGAGACGTTTCGGCGCAAAGACGTTTCGGCGCAAAGACATTTCGGCGCGAAAACGTATCCAGTCCCACCAATTTATGTGTGCGGAGCATTTCACATGCACATTAATAAAAGCACGCCAGGTAGCAAATTAGCAAGAGAAGTTTCAAGTGAAGCACGCACTTGCTTGCACTACGAGTTTTAGAAGTTCGACCAATCGAAAAATGGTACTAGGTAGTGGCTTAACTATTTATATTCGGTGAACAAAGTATAGTTATGGACCAGTTAGGTTAATCCTAATTTTAAACAAGGTTACTTACCTCTAATAACCTTTGGCATTTTTTACATTATCCGATGGCTGTTTAAATTTCTGATTGAACTGTTGATAAACATACATCTCCTGGCATGTCATTGTAATTAGCATAAGTGAACCACGAACCTAATTGTGATTTGAAGATTCACAGCTACATATTCATTAAATGACTGAAGCAACGAATTGTGTTTCTATTTTCAATGTCGACAGAGTCTATATTTACAAGATTCAACTGCATGATTAGTCTTAAAGCAATTAATGCCGAGCTTCAATATATCTGGTTAAAATCGGGGAACCGGAAGTGGTACTTTTATAATCTTCGATAAAAATTAAGTTTTATAGAACAAGAGTGTTGTTTTTGGAAAAATCACAAAATTAGGTGATTACAAAATGTCCCCAAGGTACAAACATTAATAAAGCGAATAGTTTTTAAAAGCCCTATTACATATTGGAGTAAATGGGGTATATGTAAATTCATTTCAATGAAAACGCGTTCATTGCTCGTCATGTATTTTTCATGACATACTAACTAAGTAACGTAGAAGACAAAATACAATTGTAAATTTAATTTACTAATTATATTATGTTTTCGTAAAGTTATTTCAAATTCTATTGGTGGTTTCCTAATTTAGTTCAAAAGGAACTAGCATATTACACATTTAAACGATCAGCAAAATATTTTATTTTTGGTATATTTAAAAAATATATTATTTTCAAGACCACAAAACCAAAAAACTTGGAGTTTGTATACACATTTGGGAAGAAGTCAATGTTAGGTCCACATTAATTTATTCTTAGTTTTATTGAATATGTTAACTAGGGAAAGTACCTACATATTGAACAAACGCTTTTTAAGTATTATTTAACCTTCTGATATTTTTAGAAGTATGCTTTCAAAACTTTTCTTTACATACAACATAAAAATATACTAAATTGTAGCTTTGTATTCTGACGCAAAAGCTAATATTTTCTAGTAATATTTATTTATATAGAGTTTTAATTATCTTCTACTATCCTCTAACTAAAATATATTCGAAAGAGCCTCATACGGAAATTAACAAATTATAACATTTTATTAGCTTTTGTGATTTAAATGTAAAACTGAATCCACAAAATAGGTATACTCGCGCCAAAACGTCTTTGGGCCGAAAAATCTCCGCGCCGAAACGTCTCTGCGTCGAACTGTCTCCGCGCCGAAACGTCTTCGCGCCGAAAGGGCTGCGCCGAAACGGTCACGCCAAATCGGCTGCGCCGAAACGTCGTAGACCGTATACTAAGGTATGCGAAGTAAATTTTCTATACAAATATCTTTCAACAAAGAAATAATGAATTACCTTTCTTTGATACACCAATAAAAGAAAAAGCACCTCACGATTGAAACAACTGAAAATATTTCAATTAAAGAGTTTAAGAAATAAGTCAATGCATGCATAGAAAAAGGTGAAACACTGAAAGATTGGGAACAGGCAGTAGTGGGTCTATAATACAATGAGGACAATAAAAGAGATGTAGCAAATTATTGTTGTATAAGCCTGCTATCTTAAACTTGCAAATTATTTCCTAAAATTTTGATCAATAGACTAGAGCAAAGATTGATTTCTATCAACTCAAGGAACGAGCCGCTTGGCGAAAAGGTTTGGAAACAATATACCATTATGTAAACTGGTAATACAAAACACTATGGGGTATCAAATCCCATCATGGCTTACATCCATAGACTACCAGAAAGCTTTTGAGGGCATAGAAAGCTGAGGAAAGATGTGCTGTCGATACAGTATTAATAAAAACACACCTAGAAGAGCTACATAATATGGTGGAAGAGTTAGTAAACGAATCACGTAAAATGGGGTTAGAGGTAAGCGTGAGCAACGCAAATTATCACCAACAACAAAAAAGGACGAAAAAAAATTGTAGTAAATAGTGAACAAATAGAGAAGGTGAATTCTTACGTATATTCATGCATTACCAGTCTTAATATATGGAATCTGGGTTTTGACTAGAGACGACTAAAATGAAGAAGACCGTTAGGAACATTATTTCCTTCTGTCTTGGTGATCAGCTTGGCGACTGATTTGTTGCAGCAATCCATTCTTCCCGGAAGTAAACCATTCCTTTAATTCTAGGTGTCTCTCACAATTTGATTGATACATTGTAAGCGTAGCCGTCCTGTTGTGGTTCTCCTTTCTGTTTTCTTTCCAATTATTATGTTTGATAAACCTTCTCCCTTCAAGACTTAAATTGGCTACTCTTTTCTTCTCTTAACATGTTTTCAGGCCTTTCTTTCTTAGTTCAGTTGCCGCAATATTTTATCGTTGGCAATCCTTTCTGTGTAGCTGATTTTCAACATTCCTAAGGAAAAGAAACACATAGAAATGGATACTAAACAAAACGAAAATTGAAGAAATTGACGCGTTCTACATAGCAAAACAAACATGGAAGATGGCTGGACACGTCGAGTTTTAACCACAGATATTACGACTACATTGAAGGTATCCCAGGGAACCATAGAGTAAAAGCTGTTGGGGCTGTCCGCCTTGTTCATCTTGATGATCCATTCCTGGCGGCAGTAAATTTTACTTTTTAATTCTAAACCCGTACATCCAGTGTAGCTCATTATTTGCTGGATCTATTGTAAGAGTGATCGTTTTTTTTGTGGTTTTTCCGTCTCCCCTTCGATTATTGTTTTTAACAGAACTATCCCCTTATGACGTGTCCAATTAGCTGGTTGCTTCTTCCGTTAAAATGCGTGCAGATCTTTATTTCTTTCTGTCTAGCTGATTTTCAGTATACATGGGAAATAGAGAAACGAGCAAATATATACTAAGTAAAACAGAAGCTGAAGGTATAGCCTTCCACTGGCTAAACAAAAATGGGGGTGGGCTCGACACATCGAGTTTTGACCAGAGACGTTATTACCAAAATGAAGATAGTTTAAAGAGACATAGAGCGTCTCTTTCCTTCTTGGTGATCCATATTTGGCGGGAGTAAACTTTTCCTTTTAATTCTAAACTCGCACATCGGGTGTCCCTCATTATTTGTTTGATATATTTCCTGTTGAGGTTTTCCCTTCTGCCTTCCTTGCGCTTATTGTCTTTAATACACTTTCCCTCATTCGGATGTGTCCAATCTGGTATCTTATTCTCTCAACATGCATTTTTAGTGTCTTAGCTCACTCACTGTAATATATCCTCTTTGGTAATTCTTTCTGTCTACATAATTTTCACCATCTATAAGATATAGGAAAACGAACAAATGGATACGAAATAAAATAAAAGATGAAGATATCGTGTTCCAAAAGGCGAAACAAAAATGGGAGTGGACTGAATAGCCAGATCTTGGCATTTCCTTTCAATTATAAACTCATACATCCCGTGTCTTCCATGATCTGTTTGATATATTGGAAGCGTGGTCGTCCTTCAGTTTTTTTTATTATTGTGTTCAGTAAACTTTACCCCCTTACCTCCTCTTCTCTCATCATGCTTCCAGAGCTTTCTTCGTTCCGTCGTCGTAATATTTCCTCGTTGGCAATTCTTTCTTTCTGTCTAGTTGATTTTAAACTTCCATGGGAGACTAAAAACGAACAAATACATACAAAATGAAACAAAAGTTGAAGATACAGCCTTCCCCATTGTAGAAATGGGAGTGGAATAAACTTATTACCAGGATGACGAACCACTGGTATCAGAAATTACTATGCTGGAAACTATGGAATAGCTGATTACCAGCGGAAGGTCACAAATAAAATAGAAGTTTGCCAAGCTCTTAATCGAAACATGTTCAATACATGAGACAATGATAAACACGTAGATGGGATGATAATCAAAAATACAACCCTTTAACTATTTCTTAATATTAATTTTTTAATATAGCGAAATGCTGAAGAAAAGACGTAATAAATAATAAAATGCAACAAAGAAGTTTTAGAAATTATCAAAACATCTAAGCTCCTTTAAGCGAAGAAAATGAGGGCAAAATTTTTGTAGGGAATAAAAGCCGCGCCCGAAACGTTTCTGTAAAAAGAAAATTAATATTTTCTGGGAGAGTGTTCCCTTGCATTCAAAAAGTGTATATAAAGGTATCACACACGTCCTTTTCGAAAACTTCAGGTCATTAGCAGCCACTGCATATCTACACTTATTCCAGCTATATTCATGAAACACGCTTAACAGCAGGGAAGCATAAAGAATTAGCGTTTCCGGAGGATTTAGGACGTACCTATTTGTCCCGTAATCCGGGGTAGGAAACTAAAAGGGGCTAACCATTAATCAACCGCACTTTTACCCTCATACAACACCCAGTATACTCATAAAATGCATGAAATCAAACTAAAAGAATGGCATGAACCGGTAAAAGTTATTTAGGCGAGTGGATGGTTCCCTTCGAACAAATCGCGGTTTGCAGGTTTGCAATGGAACGTCGCCAAATTATGCTTAATCTTCCTAAAGGGTTAAGCTACAAATTCAATCACTAAACCGTACCACGTAATTATTAGAGATAGCAATGCTGTTATCTATGTGGAGATATGCAAATGATAAACTGCATGTTCAGTCACTTCTGTTATACTCATATTCGTTGTCGCGAAGAATTCTCGGATTCGAATTGCCCACTTTCAGACCGCAATCAAAAAACAAATAAATTCCAGCACGAAACTGCTGTTTATTGCGGTAGCCTCGTGTTACTCCGGTAAAAATTAAAACGCCGCAACTAAGCATGAGTTTTATAGTAGACTTAATGCTCTGCTAGAGTAAAAGTTGTAAGCAAGTGAAAAGTTCCGCACTTTATAAATCGGAATGTACTTTTCAGTCTGAGAGAGTTCTCGGGCAAATATTATTTTTGAGTTACGTGAGCGTTATATATGAATCAAAAAGTTGATCAGCAAAAGTTTGAAAAACTGCTGTTTTCCTGCGAAGTTCCGTCGTGTATAACGAAGAAAAGTAACTAACATGCAATAATACCAACTTTATTTATATGGGACCTTAAATTCTCTTCGAGAACTACTCACTGCAGCAGAGAGCACAATAAATCTGAACGAATATATTATTGACTACTGATGGAAGCATTATATCCACATACATTGTATGTTTCCTATCTATTGGGAAGGATTAATCATTTGAAGGGTATGATTAAAGGCAGAGAAACAAGTTTATGACTTTCATTCTGTTATAAGAAACCGCCCACTCTCCTTGTAGGGTTCAAACAAGAAACTGATTCTCGATTTTGCTTTTCGAATTTCTTTAGCCAGTAACACGAAAAAGATTAGAAAATTAACGCTAGTCTAATTTAACTATCACACATAACAAAACAGTACGAAGAAGAAGTAATTAAATTTAACGTGATATAAACCATGGAGTTAGTCCTTGTCTAATTTATTAAATGTAAGAACATAACAATTCATCGGTAATTTTAAATTGACCTACCCATGTTTCAATTTGTCACAATGCAAAACATCATGAATATGAAGAGTGTTGTTGATTTACGTTTAGAGTGTAACGTATCGTTTCGTACCCCTACATTTGGGCACCAAATTCGAGGCGACATTTTCAGACTTATTTATGCCCATACGTTTTACTATTACACGAATTGAAGAAGCGGACGATTTCGTTATCGCTCTTCTAAAATTATGAATGGGCAAACAACAATCGATTGGGAATCGAAACTTTCTGTGACGTTAACAAGCCACTATTACGATACTAAGGGCACCCGGGGTGCACTTACAAAACATACCAACACAAAGGGAATGCGCAAACACTCCAGAGTGTACTTGGGTTACCAGTGGTGCCCTCTGGCGTTTATTTACTTTACTAATCTAATCATGACAAACATACATGTACAGATCGGGTGTATATTAAAATGTTACTTCAAATACACTCATATGAGCAAGGTCAAGCTCCCGATATATGAGGTTATATAACCTATGAGATTTGTTTAGCGAATCTATTTGCCATTACTTTCTTTGCAATTACGTTAAATATTTAGAACGGCACTAATCTCACTGAACTCTAACTTAACTTCCCAATATATGTCGTCTATAGCCGACATAATTAGCATTTTTTCCAAATGTCTAGGTTCCAAATTGTGTAACAAAAACAGTATTCACCAAAAGGCTGTAGACTTTAGATACTAGAGAGACGCAAGGTTCCTATAGCCCGCCGCCCCCAGTTGGGAGAATTGAAATTACTTAAACTTTTTCGTTTATGTTTCATTTAGTTCAAGTCACTTAACGTATCCTAAGAATGCTTGCTAATCAACCTCTTCTCATTGAGCTGAGGCATTGAGGGTACACAACTGCCAGTTTCGGAGCTGTCTATTACTTTATTTTCTAATTTGTGTAGATGCAGTTCCGTTCACTGTACTTATAACGGTGTCTTTTAATCTCCTCATCAACTGAGAAAGGTTATATATGTAAGTAGCTTCGTATTGCCATATCGAACATATCCTCATCATAACTAGCATCGCCCTTTCACGCTTCTCTTCTGCTTCATTATCTGCACTTTAGAGATTAGGTCTCAGGTGCTGCTCTGCGATTCATGTTTTTCTAGATATCTCTATATGCTTTTCTCACTCTGTGAATCGGGTCGACTTTTGGTATTTTCTCCTTTACATTATATGTAGATGATTACCCCAGCCTGTTTTGTATTCTGTTATTTTACTTTTTAGTGAGATATTTAACGTCTGTCTATTAGATATCTTCATTTATCGACACTTTATGTTGAGTAGAAATTTCATCTCGGCTGACTGGGTTCTATTTTCTTGTTGTTTCTTAAGCACCAACGGTCCACTTCCGTATAACAATGTTGGTACTGTCATTGTTCTATACAAGCAGCCCGCCACAAGTTAGTGGAATTGCAATATGTTAAATCTTCACCTTCTTTGAAAGTTATAAAACACAAACGATACTGTTATATTAGCAAAAAATGAGTACGACATAAGACGGCTTTTGTATACATTCTAAACGAAACCAGAAACTTAGAACATGAATATCTCAGTAGAAAGAACTAAATGTATGGTAATCGTAAGGGAACCAATAAGATGTAAAACAGCTATTTTAAATGCAAAAAATGTCTTTTAAATACTTAAACTCTTAAATACTGCTTGGCAAAATAAGATCGCAGGTTAACAAACTGTCAGCAATAGCTGACTATCTAAGGCAAGGTGTGTGGATGAACGGGCATATGAATTTCTAAAACTAACATATGCAAAGCTCAAAGCTCAGAGCCGAAGTACCATAAAAAAAGAACACTTCGAGTAGCTGAAATGGGATTCCTAAGAGATATAGTAGGCAACTCTTTGAAAGACCATATCAGATACGGTGACATATGACAACAGTGTAAGATAGAAGACATAGGGAAATGGTCAAAAAGGTGGAGGTTAGAAAGAGACCGTTTGGAAAATGGAGAGACAGGTCTATAGACGTTTATAGCAAAAGAATCGTCTTCAAGAATGAATAAGAAAAAGAAGAAGCATATACGTAATACTAGGTACAATTACTTCGGTTTTCCATCTCTTGCTGCCTTTGATTTACGTTGGCACCATTGTTTTTTGCATTCTCTTCGCCATGATACTATCATACCACGGGAACGGCACATCCTTGTATTGGGTATTCATTGCAAATTAATATTATTTTGCTTTGTCTAATACGTGCCTCAAAATTTTCACTTATTATGTTCTTAGGATTCACCGCGTTTAAAAAAGAAAATTCCATGAAAATTTTCTTCGTTCGATTAGTTCATGGTTCTGTTTTAAAGGTTTCCATTAACCATGCATGTTATCTGCAAGCATATGTGGTAAAAGCGAGCCGAATCCCTTTACAAGACGTCAGCGTGGTGGCAACTAATTTAAAATAACCAAAAACTTACGACGAACGACCAATCACAGCATGTGATTTGAATACTAGCTCTATCTCTTCCCTTGGTTATTCATTTGCATATAGATTTCAAGGTTAACGCCGCCACCTGCTTTATGCCGGCAGAAGGGGAAATTGCATTGAACTGATTAAGGCAAACGTCAGTCAATAGGCGCGCGTCAGAAGCCAGGTACCTTAGGGTGTGGTTCGGAACTTTCGTTTAATACAATGTGGTTTGCTGCATTTGAACATTTACGGTCTTTTGACCGTTTCCGCAAGATCTTCAAGTCTCCCAAGCATAATATTATTTAGAGGTTCTATTCTCGTCTTGTTGGGGTTTCACAGAACGTGTACCGAATATCTCTAACATTTTGCTGGTCCCGCACGCCATTGCTTCATCTCTTTCTTCGTATCGACGCCTTTTGCTGCTTTGAACCACAGCTACTGCTCCCCTCTTCTTCGAACGCAGGCCTGTCCGGAGCGAGATCCTCGAACATAGACCCAGGCTGAAGTCTTTTACGCGCTAGATTGTTTCCGCTAACCCATTTTAAGCTGCATGTGTGGACATTAAGAATCGATCGCTTAATAATATAATATAATTTTAAGTTTGAAATTATACATTTTTGGTTACATGTTTAATAAATATCTATTATTGGGGTGTATAGATCGCTATCTGCAATCGGCGGCTGACTCATCAGGCCATAAAAACGAATTTCCATAGTTTGTAACCCATGTGGCGTTACATGTGGAGTTAGATTTTCTTGTTGATTTATATAGCTATATCAGATTCCATATTTTTAGACTTTTTGTGAAGCGAAATACAGTAGGCGTTTTCATTGCAGTAGTAGCATTTTTTGTAAAAATAAATATTCAATGTAAGTTAAATTTGCTCATTGAGCCAGCACATCTACGCCCCCTAAATGAAGGTTTTCCTGGTAGAATTCTCCTGATTACATCATCAGCTCATGAACATTAGGTGTCGCCCGCTCATCACAATAATAAGAATTTGCACGTATAATAATTTGACTATCGCGAGCGAGCTCCTACTCTGTGAGTCTAGACCAGTCTTGCACTGAGTTACGGACCCCTTAAGTTTAATAATCTGGCAGGTCATTGCTTTCCTTGTTACAACTCGTTCCAATTTCCATATAATTCTTAGCTGTGATAGTTTGTAAGCAGTTACAATTATTTGTTCTGCTTCCATTTGAATGGAATATTTCGATATTTCTTTTATATATCTACGTTTTATTACTCTAACCTTCGAAAACAAACTGGTTGCATTTAGACTTTCTGTATTCGCATGTTGCTAAGAAAAGATTCTATTAGTTTGATCTGACATCCTTTTGTGGTGTTAGAATTGAGTAAGAGACAATATCAGCAAAGTTCATATTCTAGCATTGGATACAATATAAATGTTGATATCTTCATATCGATATCAGCTTTGAAAAATTAAGAAAATCTGAGGTAGTTTACTTGTCTTTTCTGGGTTATCGTAACAGTTATATCGGTGGTCCTCTAGAAATGTCAAGTATTGAGTATGAGGAGTATACTACTACCTTTTATGAAATCAAATTAGGCTAATACTAGTTCAATACCGTTATGGTGTAGATTTCTAGATGAATAAAGTTAAAGGAACGATAAAAACTTTCCAATGCTTCTAAATTAAGGATTCGTTGTTAAATATAGATATGGCTATCAATTCCTTTGTTATGCTATAAACCGACGATTTAGATATTTAATTTTTTCCATAATATTGAAAAGTACCATTAAATAACAATCAAAAGCCCGTTTCATGTGTGCGCTTTTAGATCATATACAACTGTCCCAAACGTGCTTTTGGCCTAAAGTGGAAACTAAATTAATTTTATCTTTGTTTTATTGTCGAGGACATAACATGAGTGATGATATGAAATAACACATTTTCCGGTTCTTTTCGACCACACCCGCTGTTATCCGAGGCGGAACTGAAAATGAATTTACCTATCTTGTATTTATTGCTGGCCTATTCGTAACAGAATGGTACAATGCTGAATGGGGTACCATAAATATTACATTTGTAGAGAGAATTGAAGTTAATAGACCACTCAAATTAACTCTTGCTTTGCCATCGCTATTGATTTAATTATTTATTACAAAATGATTTCGATTCAAGTAGCATTAAAATTGCTAATTGGAAACAAGTATGGATCATTCCAATACATTACTGAATGCGAAGTTCTATTCGTTTAATAATTATGTTATCACATACCACACAACTGTTATTTTCTGGCTTAGTTAAAGCAAAGGCCATCGAAAGTGTGCCTTGTTACGTAAATAACCTCTGGATAACTACCTAAATGGACGACATGAAAATTAAAATTCGTGTTACTCAACTTCAATTCGTGCAATTCGTGTAGATACGGATACATTTTAATGGGTTGTATAAATATTAATGAATGGGGATACGGTAAAACTGCAAATTTTATTTAATAATAATCCGTAATAGTTATTTTATGTATAAAAGTATCGTGTCAAAGGAGAATTGTTAGGGGAGACTAATTAGGGAGTGAAAACAGCCCCTTTAGAAAAGCGTCGAACGATATGAGGCGTAAATTTGGTTTTTGCACCACTTAAGAACTTGTGTTATAGTTAAATTTAAGGTGTGAACATTAGACTTATAGATTTACGTGTAGAGTGTGTTAATGTGTAGTTAGCAACAACTATAAATTGACGCAAACTTATTTACAATCTATACTGCATGCATATTCGTTTCGGCAACATTTGATTTCGTTAGATATACTATAAAAGTAGCTACATAGTTTTTGTTTGTAATTTTTTAATTCGTAATTGGCATTCCTCTCTTTGAAAATTTTTTAGTGAATAACTTTAGGATAGAGCTATAATTTCGGTTTCTATTTTTGAAAAATTTTACTTATTTTCTTTGCTTTCGAGGCTATGGGACGCATCTTTTGGGCTCCCTTTAGTGATTTTTACTGAACGAATTTATTCCGAAAATGGCCAGTAATCAAGTATGGTGAAGTTGTGCACTTATCTGATGGAATTAGGATTTCATGATGTTTTGGAAGTAAAGCCACCAGTTGGCCGCCAAAAATTTCAGGTACGGGATTGCTATTTCTCTACCTTCACGTAGTATGACGTTTTGTCGGATGTACTTTAGGTCTTCTTCAGGTAACTGCGATGCTATCCACGTTATCTTTGAGATATTTTTAATAATCTTGCTAGTAGGACTGGGCCATCGTGGCTGATTGCGATATCTACTCTATTTCGATGCACGTGGTTGACGAGTGGGGGTGAAGGGTATTTAATAAAAAGCAAAAGTCAATCTTATAACTAGTCTTGCTATACAGCGCAATTCAAATAAAAAATATCTTAACCAATTTAAAAATTCTAATGTGATTTTCATAAGATCACATTTTCCACGTCCAATTACTAGAAAAAATTGTTAGAAGATGATTGCCCTATGTTCAGATACAACAGAAATATGTAAACTGGGGCTGCAAAAAACGTCGTGAAACCGCAGCACACTAAAGCTAACATTTATTTGATCACCCGATACAGTTTTCTACATATAGCATGATTTGTTTGTTGGTTCTTTAGTCGAAGAGAGTAATAGCAATTTATAGCTGAAGTATGCAGTTTTTATATTCAAGAATAGTTTTCAAACCATCGATTTATTATTAATCTAATCATTGTACATGTTGCAGAAAAAAATCCATAAAAGCAAGGACATTTGTAGACATACTCTTTACAACTTTGTGATTAAAATTTTATAAAATCCCAAAAAAGTTGTATTCAGGCACCATTATGGAAATTGGAAACCCAAATGCGAATAAAATATTGTACAGTTTCAAAGAGCTCTGAACCAATCATGTTTACATTTTGTTTCACAGAACTCATCTAGTACTAGTTTTAAATAATGGACATGCTAATCTACACCCAACGTAGGACTGGGTTTTCTTGTAGTTCAGCTGCATTGGAGTTATGAACCCTCAAAGTGTAGAAGATCAATCAAAGCAAACCGCTATGACACTATTCTTGTTGAAAGGGAATTTCTGCGTGGCCTTTGTAGGTGCACGCCCAGTATTCTCGGACTTAATGTTCCTTGCACCTTATGAATTCGAGTAAGGATCCACGCGATGGCCATGCTCTTTGGTGGTTCGTGTTGTTGAATACCTTGAGAACAAGGATACGTAGGCAGATTTGGCCTTGTTGCTGTTTGTGTGCCTATATTGACTAACGTTTCGCAAAACATTGCAACTTGCATAATCAGGGTGAAAGTCGCTCTAAGAACTGAAGGTCTGTATGGAGCTATTTATAAGCATCTCTGCCAGCCGTTCGGAGCGACGTAACGCTGATTGGTCGTTCAAGTCAAATGCAGTAGTAATATTTTTGATATTACATTTAAGATTTAATTTGGTAAGGATCCAGTGTTCTCTGCATCATAGTAATTGGTTAACCTTACCAATGCTAACGTTGAGGTGATGCTAATGTGTGCCGTAGTTAGTTGTTTTACTACTCTTGCAGAGGTGAGATGTGTTGAAATTAGCTGCTGAAATAGAAAGTGTCAATTAATAAGTATGTGCATCAGGCGAAACGAAATCATCCACCCATGGAGTGAAGATTTACGACATAGGGTTGAGCTACATCTGGAAGTTTTTACAGTGATATGCAAGTTCGTCTGGTAGTGGCTACATACCACGGATCAGAAGAACTGAAGCATCGTTGCCAATAAAAGCGCAGAGCTTTGCACTACCCCAAACAACAAATTCAAACATAAACAAAAGTGAATAAACTCAAGTTATAAAAACGAAAATCCTTACCTGAAATTAGGTTTACTTGAATGTAAACGCTGTTTGAGGCTCTTATTTGAGTAGAACAGTAGCGTTTTTGGTGAGAACTCACAAACCCAAGACAAAACACTTTAGGTAGTTTTAGTCAATTAAGCAGTACTTTTATGCAAGAAGGTTAGACCACGAGGCCATCGGACGGTAAAGGAGACTGTTGCATTTTAAAGCAGATATTAATTGCCTTAAATAAAAATAATAGACTAATAACAAATCATTTCCAGGCTTACTTTAAACTTTTACACAGGATTTGATAATGGATTTAAATTACTTTTGTGAATAGATAATAGTTTCTGTTGGCTGGAACAGAAGAACTTTTGTTAGAACAATAAAAGTTGCAGTAGTTGGCATCCCTGTCTCAATTAATTATTATGTAATAAATATTAGTTTTATTTGAAACAAATATACTCACAACAGAAAAACGAAGATTAATACCATATGACAAACACTGTATTCGTGGATTACGCTATGGACGATTTTATAAACTATACTTTAATCCAAAGGTTTCTTCGCAGAAAACTGAATTTGAACGTGTAATTTTGTTTGCTAACATTTCTAGAAATAAATGTTCTTCAAGTACATTTTCAATATTTTCGGAGTAGCCCTCGTACTAGAAACGGGAAAATTGTTACTAGTCGAAATGTGATTTATTGTTTATCAATGTTGAATACGAATAGGTTAATTTTGACTCAAAGCTTTTAAACGCTTCGGCTCGGTTCTAAAATATTTTATCGGTTTTGTTTGTTTACGGAGATATTAAGCGTGTCTGTCTTTGTCTGGCGATTAGTGGAAAGCTCATCAATAACACTTTAAGTTCAGGACCAATGTTCGGTACTTAATCGCCGTGCCGCAGTGAATTTGAAAAGGGGCTAATGGAACGAATCAGGGTGCATATCCATCTTAAGGGAAATGATTTTGTTTACTGCAGTGGGGCGTTGCGAGAGAGAAAAGTTTAATTGAATATGAGATTGCGTGACGAGGGGCGCTTTTAATATTTAATAAGCAGAATGTTTGTTGAAAAGTTCGCGTTTGTGAGTAAGTTTGTTGATGATAACAGGAATAACAATTTCGCGGTCCCGGAGATCAGCTCAAGAATTACTTACACTCGGCTCGGTCAGTTTGGAACATTAATGTGCCCAAAGTCCGTCGTAAATCTAGCGCATTGATCTCATCATCAGGATGTACTCCTCGACTAGTTTAAAGGGGAGAAAATTGAATACGACCACTTAATGGCCGGCTCATGTTCGTTATTTAAATGCGTAGACGGGACTTTAACGCAGCCCTGTTGTAAACGGCACTGAAATTTTCGTTTTTCCCAGATTTTTTCTGAATAAAGCGCAGATATCTGCTGTCCGGATCGGTCCTTGATATAATTTAAAATTCGCGTAATAAAAGTGAACGACACAAGTTTAATCGCCGAATTTTTTGCTCGAGCGATATCAGTAGAAAATGCTGCTAAAGGGTATGTTTAGCGTTGAAAAGAGTAGCAGGTCATGGAACACTGCACAATATAAAGCGCAAAACTGCCATCAGGGATTTGATCTTTAATGAAGAGTCTAATCTCTTTGTCCTGCGAGTTACGCTTCATTAAAAGAAATCTTCCCACTCAGGACTTGAATTGGCTCGAATGGAGACTTTAGATCATAATATCGATTTTCGTTTTAGTTTTTTGCCTGAACCGGCTTGCGGGTAAAACAGCAAACTTCATTGCAAATTTGAGCTTATAGGGCTTATACAGTAAACAGCAACGTTTAGCTGCTTTACATGCACCTTACTCACGCTTAGGTTCACTAGGTCAAACAGCTCTTAGGCCCTTTGTGGCTTAGCCGAAGCCATTCAGAACCGTAAGATACACTTGACTGTATCAATCCAACATTTCCTAATACTCAAAACCTTTCTGAACTCGTTTCTCTGGTCGCCGACGATCGGGTATCAAAAAGCAACCCTAACAAATATTTTTTCTGGTCGCCGATGTTCCCCGGCATCAGAAAATATTTCCTTGAAACCGTTGAAATCGTATCTTTTTGGGGCCAGTACTCCGACACTGTACCACCAGAGACGACAACGAATTAGTCTTCAGAGAGGTTATAACGAACACTCGAATTACAGCTTTTTGTTATAATCCAAGGCGAGCGCAAATTCGATCCCCACAGCCGGCCATTTTCCGTGCAAGCCGCCGAGCTTTTTCGTGGTAAGAGTTTGGATTGTTGCATCATTCTGGGTGCCGTCAACTATGGCACCGGAGACCGTCGAGCACTGTTACTGCCTGATTTCCGCCTAGGTGGACCACAACCTGTGATTTGTCGAAATTTAGTAATATCAGTTTGACACTAAACGTAAACAAATGCAGCCATTTTGTGCGGTCATGTTTAGTTCTAGAATCGCCCGTTTCGAACCACAGCGTGCAACGCTAGCCGATTATTCGGCGACAATCGTTTCGACTACCAAGCCGTACCAATCCTGGTCCATAAGTCTTTCCAAACTCTACATTCAAGCCACGAACTTTATAATTCAATACGTACCAGCAAGTGTTTCGATATCTGCTGCGTACTTTTTTCAAGATACATCATTGAAAAATTCAAGAGGAAGCTAGCTTCATCTAGCCACGCAAGCAAAAAACATCCGTCACTGTTCAACAGGTCATTCGACCTACTGGCTTGCGGATAGAGGAGAAATATCCGTCATGTTAAGACTTTTGAGTAGTTAAAGTACCTATTGGTCGAATGTTACCAGGACCTTTCCTTTGATTATTAACCTGGTATAATCACTGTTACCAGTCAAGCTAGCAAAGAATAAAATCCGCTGCATCTAGGCAAAAGCAAACTAACGGGGAACTATTCATAGAATTATTAAAAACAAAAACTATTTAAAAGCCTTTCAATGACAAATACCAACGCTGTAGCCCAGTACCATCAAAGCAATACGAAAAGCAGCTTCAGCATCCACACCAGAAGAAAGGAGTACAGCAAATTACTATCACGCAAGCCTTGAACTTGCTTACCTTCAGATAAGTTGCTAAAAGATAAAAACCAAGAAGTTCAATGGTATTTAAATGATTTATCAGCAACTGCTCCATCCAAATGACAAATCACCCATCAAGACTCCGAACAGGGAGTGAGCGAAGGACGATAGTTAAAAAGCAAGTACATTTTTTTAAGACCTGGTCAACCACTTTACACCTTATCTAGCGTAAGACATTCCCGAAGAAGAAACGGCGATCCAAACGTTTTTTGAAGCCCCTTTTCCGATAAACCCACTTATTTAGCAGTTCAAGAAGTAGTAGGTTGCAGGTATCATTTGGACTCGCATAATTCGCAGAATATCTCCAGACTTCGATCTCATAAGAGGGTGTCAGGCTGAGCACGAGGATCTTTCTTCTTAAAGTACCGTATCCAAGTATCCATTAATGGATATTGGCAACAATTACGATAAAATCTTCCCGGTTCTGTCCGACTCTAAATAGTGTGTGGGCGTCTAGACTCATCCAGTTCTTGATGTTTTTGAGACATGGATATTTCTTCTTACCTATACTCTATTTTCCTTAAATTTTTACTTCCTTTTACGACAAAGAAAGTATTGGATTCACCACAAAAATTCGAAATTGAGTTTTCAACAAATCTTCACGTTTTAGAGTTTCCTGAACCCAAAAAACATGTTTTAGTTCATTGGTCTGTGTGTGTGTGTCTGTCTGTCTGTGAACAGAATATCTGAAAAACGAAAAGAGGTATGGCGTTGAAACTTCATATATAAGTTTTGCGTACTATGTAGATGCGACAGCAAGCTTTTGAAGAAAATCACATAACCGCAAGTAGGTGTTTACTCTTGTGATTTTTCAGATTTTTTCGATTTTTTCAAAAACGGCTCTAACGATTTTTTTCAAACTTTAAATTTTTATTACACTTTTAATGTGTATTGATATGAGATAGGTGCCTCAAAACGTCAGCCTGGTCATATGAGCAGTCCAGGGTACCTTTAGCAGTCCTCTGAAAACCCACATTTCAAATGCTTCCAGTTTATTAAGATCATTGACTTTAAGAGTCCACGTTTTGGCTCTACATAACACGGAATGAACATAGCTTGTTCTATTTGGCTGATTATTTCCGAATCCGGATTTAAATCTTCGATTATCCAACAGCCGAGGTACTTTGAGATATGTTCAATAGGTTTTCCGTATACGAAGAGATTTGTTCGGGCCACTGGCGTTTTGCTTACAACCATCACACTGTTCGATCATCTTTAACACCATTTTAAGGTTAAGCTACTTCCATGGGCAGTGGAAAGTGGTTCAAATCATATTGATTCTCACATAGGAACACCATTAACAGAAGTAGCGTCTTATAGACCTATTAGTCTGCTACCAATTTTATTAAAGCTATTTATAAAGTTACCACTACTTAAAACACCAATTTGGTTTTCGTTGACAATATTCCATTCTTGGGTAAGTCCGTAAAGTTGCTCCTAAAATAAAACATGACCTCGAAACGAAGAAGCACTGCTCAGTTACATTCATAGATATAACTCAGGTCTTTGACAAAGTATGGTATGCTGGCCTACTTTACACGATCAAGCGTACCTTACTACATACCTATTGCCAAGGTCTCAACTTTTATATTACATATGCGGTACACACGATATTATTTTTTGATTTAGTATAACACGCGCTGAGATGTAAACCTATTACGCACAATCAGCAATACTCCTTTCTTTTTTACTTCTCTCGTCTCAAAGACGAAGGAAGTATTGTAATCACGAAGAAATCACCTTCCGAGATTTCTTCAGATCTTCACGTTTCAAGGTCCCTAGATGACGAAAAAGAGGTTTTCTCAATTCCGTCTGTATGTCTGTCTGTTGGCAGTATAGTTCAAAAAAGATTTGTCGGAGGAAGATGATATTTTGCACACATATTATATATCTACCTCGCATGAAACCGGTAGAATTTCATACAAATAGATAAAGGGTGAGCACCTTAAAAACAATTTTTGTTTATTTTTGAGTTAATTTTGAAATAGAAGGAAGTAATAACTGTCATATAGGTCAGGCTTTACATTTACAGAAAATAAGACTCAACCGATACAAGATAATGTCACAAAGGAGTAAAAACGTTTCAACAATAAGACCGTGTTGTTCAAGAGGTGTGCGTCGTACTTATTTCTATAAATTATGTGCTTGCGAGTGATAAAGTGGCATTTTTATACTAAACAAGCCCATTTCCTCCCCAACTTTCTAAATGCTTTAACATCCAGTGGACTAATTATAAAAATGTGTATCATTCACGAATCTTTGTAAATTTTAGTTCGGCTTAGAGTATTGACATTTTCCGTATGCAGTGTTGAGAAAAACCACGTATATTAAAACAGACAAAATATACTAAAAAGTTTTATGAGTTTGGAAGACATGAAGTTCTCTCGCCAAACGAGGTTACTTTTTTGTGCATTTAGGTTTAGAAGTTATTGAAAGTTTTGATAACATTCTTTATGCCTTTGTATTTTTGCGGACTTACTTTGTTTGGATGTTCGACATACTTGGATATTACGCTTTAGTGCCTTTCTGCTCGTTATGTGTTCAAATTTTACCGTGTAGCTTATAATGTTCTTCTATTGCAATGTAGCATAATTCTATGGAAGCCTAGACGTTTTTTTCATTTTTAAAAATTAACATAGGAATAAGTCGCACAGCATGGTTTCGAAATACATATTTCCTCTCCGTTTATATTGCCTCACGGCGACCGATTTAATTTAGAAGAATACTAGGTTTATGCTGCCGAGGAAGGCTGCGGAAAGTAAAAAGAGTAATTTTTCAGCTTGGCTATTTTTAATTACAGTTCATTATAACAAATTCCAGAGGCATTTATTTAAACGAGACATCTTAGCTGGCTTCCAAAAATCAAGCTGTAAATATAGAAATTGTTTAGTCAGAGGCCCCTACTAGCTCGATAGCAAAGTGTCATAGGTGAAAGCTTGTGATATTCTCACAGAAAGACATTGGGAGCAATGACCCGATTCGTCTTGGTGTGCTAAGTAGTTTGTTTAGCTTGTTACTTCACGTGCGCATAAATAAATAGAACTGAAAAATCCAACAAGAACTATTATTATTTCGAACGTATAGGGTCACAGAATTGTCTAAAGAACTACAGTAAACGCTCATGCGACTACCAATGACGTGAGAGAGCAGTCTAACACTGCAGATCCTGTGTTTAAGTGTTTAGGAATCTGATAAGCTTTTACCAGCTTGGTTTCCCGGACAATGAGCAGTCCCTGATGTCGAAAGTCATTTGAAGGATGATCATGTCCGAGAGCTGCTGTAATGCTGTTGCTATAAGCTGCCCATTAATGATTTAAAACGACTTGCTGTTCAACGTGGAAGTCTTCGAAGGAATGCAAAAACCTGTTTTTGATTGCTAACATTAAAATTCTCTCCAGATAGGTGAAATCGGACACTGCGTTTTGAAGATTTCGTTAAAGATTTGGTTATTTCTTCTCTATTTCTCTTTCGAGAAGATAGTTTAAAAGTATGTCTCTTTGAAGTGGCCTCAAATAAAGAAATCGAGTCATGTTTGGTGATCAGGCAGGCCAAGGGTTATTAAAACTAGTGTTTTGGGTACATTCTACCCAATATCTTGAAACTGACATTTCATTATTTCCTCTATGGGTTTGTCGTCTTCACTCCACAGTCCTTCAGTTCTAAGCTCTCTTTCTTTCATAATGTTGTCAACATGGATTTTGAATTTTCTCTCGCGGTAACCAATAGAGTTTGTTTTTCGGCCATTTTTTACGGTATTTTGTCTATTTGTCCATCTCATTGCAAGGTGCGGTTTTCCAAGTTTCTCACGAACGAGGACTCTACTTCCCGAAATATTTTTTCTGTTCGCCATTTACCTTCACTGGTAATTTGAAGAGTTCTTAGGAAATCTAGTTTGACCTTTCTGTACTAAGTGGTTAAGTCTCTCCTCCAGACAATACAAACCTTGTACTATGTTGCAAGATTGGTTTGTTGTTGATCTGGTTCGGTTCTTTTTCCATAATTATAATACCATGTACTGATTTTGTTGCTGTTTTTTCATCCAGCACTATTGTTTATATCTTCTTCTATTGCACCATTATTTGTTATAATTAATCCTACATATTTGAATATATAACAGTGTTTAATGATGTGGTGTCGGCTCTAAATGCCTTTTTGTTCTTGTCTTAAAATATAATAAAATAAAGGTACCGGGATATTAACACCTATATTAAAATCGGAAGGGGTTTATGGAACTCTTTACTCTACTCAAGAATTCATACATGATGTAGTCTGTCTCCATTACTATTCAACACATATCTGGAAGGCTGGAAGAAACGGAAAGTGTAGACTATTGCCAATTGGGATTTAGGTCCGATTAAAATGGACACTAACGTGAACTACAACCGATATAAAGTACCATCGACTGGAAACACCTTCGATTGCCTCTGACTGCAGTTGCTGCAACACTTCTTACGTAAACTACCACGAATTTACATTTCTTCCTATATTAATAATTTTTCAGGAACTAGAAAGGCCTTCTGATACAATTAATGTTACTAGTAGCCATTATGTTTTAACTACCACAGCGTTACAGCACATAGCTTTTTATAAGGCTCTTTGCACTTAACGCGGCCGGTTGTAATCCACATTTTGACAAATATTCATATAATGCAATATTGGAAGTAAAATCTCTCGGTGGCATTTCCTGCGGTGGTCGTTAAGACGTACTTTTACGAGTTGGAGGGAGAGGTTTTCACGTCGGAAACAGCAACTCGGGGATTCGCCAATTACTTTAGTCCGGTGTATGGACCATCCTCAACGTATAGTTTATCGGTTAACAATAGAGTCACCACAGAGGGATTGGATTTGCTTGTTATTGATGATGTCGAAATTGAGGAGGTTCGGAATGCACTCAAAAACCTTAAACCTAAAAAAGCTTCAGGTCTTGACGGCATACCACCTTATATACTAAAAGCCTGTGCCGATGAGATGGCACTGCCCTTGCAGATTATTTTTAATTTGGCGTTAAAAACACGTTCGTTTCCAACTCTTTGGAAAATATCAAAAATAATCGAAATTCATAAATCTGGTAAGAAATACAGTAGTTCAAATTACAGGCCTATGTTAATACGTTCTGGTCCCGGTAAAGTTTTGAGCAAATTTTGTATAAAAAATTATACCAACACGTAAAATCTTAAATATGCGTAGAGCAGCATGGTTTTAGGGCAGGTCTGTCTGTGCAAACTAACTTAGCCTTATTTGTTGATTATATATCGACTGCTTTTGAAAATTACAGTCAAGTCGATGTAGTGTATAACGACTTTTCGATAGGCATTCGATAGAGTAGATCATGATATTTTACTTGAAAAAATTGAGATGCTAAATTTGTCTTTTTCTTTATTACAATTATTTCAATTTTATCTGTAAGGAAGATCACAATACGTCGTAATAGGTCCTCATAAGTCAGAAGCATATGGTATGCCGTCGGGGGTTCCTCAAGGATGCAATTTGGGTCCTCTTCTGTTTCTGATATTTATTAATGACATATCACATTCAATTAACCACTGCAATTTTTTGATTTTTGCCGATGACCTGAAATTATTTTCAAACTCGCGAAACTTACAAGATTCTATACGAATACAAGATGATATAGGCTCTGTTGTTGAATGGAGCAAAAAAAAATTTAATGCATAATGACGTATAGTCTCAACAGGAACAAGAAGATTTGGAATTATACTATGAGCGGTGCCAACCTGCAAAGGGTCGAAAAAATAAGAGATTTGGGAATTTACTTCACATGCACTCTAAGTTTTGATGAACACGTCACATCTACAGTAAATAGTTGCCTGAGAACCCTTGGATTCATAAAGCGAACTTGTCAAAAATTTAATAACATTTTGGCTGTCGAAACACTATACAATTCCCTCATTCAATCAAGGCTAGAATTTGCAATTATAGTATGGGATCCAGGAGCGGCGATGCATGCCCATGCCTTGCAAACAGTGCAAAATAAATTCTTAAAATATATATACTATAAGAAATATCGCAGGTATCCTGGATTTGGGTCCTATGAGGGAATACGACGAAAATTTAAAATTGTAAAACTTTCCCAAAGACGCAACTTACTTTTTTCTTTAAACTTATACACCATTTTATAGACTGCCCACCTTTGTTAGCGCTCTTATCGTTCTATGTTCCGGCATATAGATCACGGAAAAATATCTTTTCTATATTTGACGTTATCGAACTCTGTTAAAAAAATTCTCACCTATTATTCGGATAAGTTCATTATTCAATTATTTAGACAGCGTACAAGACTTTCAAATAGAAATTTTTTCATCATCGCTAGCAGAATTTAAATCACAGGTAAATATATTATTGTACCAATAAGTGGTTGTAGCTCGAGTATCTGTATGTAATTAATATGACATGTATCACGCATTGTTATTTTTCCATAACTATCGAACAATGTAATTAGGCGTTTCGCCTGTTTTGTTCGTCAAATAAATAAATAAATAAATAAGACAATTGTTAGAAAGGCCACATACTGGTGGGGATACACGGTGATGCAGTACCACCGATGTGTATACAACCCGGTCGAAACACGTACGATATGTGGTATGAGTATACCAAGCAATGCCAACCACCTATTTACATTAAGTGTCGCTGATTATCAAGTACTAATGGCACAAGACGCCTAACACTTAAGAAGTCATATTGAAGAGACTTACTGAAGAACATGAATATTCGGACCTACCGTAAACATTGATAAAACGGAAGATTCTGCACCAGTGCTTATGTTAGATACTAATTAGTGACGCAAGTGAACTCAGCCAGGTACTACAGTTTAAATATATTGGATGAATAATAACAAAAAACGATTTTGGCGGAGAAAAAATCGGAATTGACGCTAATTTTGCGGTTAATTTTGCTTCCCGAAAACCTTACCAAAGTTTTTGCCGGATGGCAATTAAATATCTAAGATTTTATACGACGCCCAGGGTGTGTGACCTTGCCGGAGATTGAAGTATGTTTCGGCTAGGTAATTTACCGCTAGTTTAAAATGCACTAGAATAAGATTTTGTAAGTGTACATTATCGTCAACTTTGGCACCTGTTTTAGCGAATAATTTGCATATTTTGAAATACGTCTCGGGGTATAGTCCCGTCCGTAGTGTATCAGTAATGCATTTCTCTGTGGAATTAATTCGTAGGCAAGCCCTGATCAGGACAAGGTATTATTTTCAGGAATTGCTTTGGAAATCCTTTGCTGCGGTCACAGCTGCAAGGCTGACCCGCTAAAATGTATAAGGTTATAAATGTTATCTTAATAGAGACTTTGGCATTTCCTCTATGATTCTTATCTGAAAGGTGTAAGCTTGTTACATGTAGTAAACGAAAATTTACCGGTAATATTTTTCTAAAAGTTTTTATTCCAAATTTACAATCTACTCAGTATAGAGTAATAAATAGTATAATATAATTGCTAAATGACATGAGTTGGGCACCATCCTCTGATGGGTCTCCAGAATTCACTCAAGGAAATTTTCAGGCCATCGCCTCTTCAGTCTTCTATTCGCAAGCTGGTGGGGGTAGAGGTCGACTATGCGTTGGTTGGTGTGATTTAAAGAGCGATCTCGGCTTTTCATAGCAAAATTGTTAATGACTTCGTTGATGAAGGGAATTCCGAGGTGGTGGAGGGTTTGGTTGCTGACGAACCATGGAGCGTTGGCCGTCTTCGATTGAAATGACTGCAAGATTTTTGTGTTTGAGGATTTACTGCATCCCCAAAATTCGATCCCGTAAGACCAAATGGGTATTAGGATGACTTTATACAATAAGCGCTTGCTAAGGTTAGTTATACTGTTATATATTTTGTTTTGTATTTGTTTCAGTCAATAAAGTCACTATTATTATTATTATTATTATTTACGTCCAATCAGCCAGGAAATATTTTTTGTTTTGAGGTTTAGTTGCTGTCTTTTGGCTTTTATGCGGGCTTTCCAAGTCAGTCTTTGATCCATGTGGAGTCCTAGGTATTTCACCTCAGTTCTGATTGGGATAGGTTGGTTGAAAATGGTAACTTGCGGGAAAATAGTGTTTCGTAGTAAATGTAATTTGAGTGGATTTACTGCTATTAACTTTAATTCTCCAACGATCTAGGCAGATTTGAAGAAGATTTAGGCGAGCCTGCAACTTATCTGATGCATTATCAGGATTGGTATTTGATGACATTATTGCAGTGTCATCTGCGACGGTAGCAATTAAGGTGGTGTTTGTAGTTGGAATGTCTTCAGTGTACAGGAGGTATAGAAAGGGACCGAGTACACTACCTTGCGGGACACCAGAGTTAATGGGATGGTAGTTTGAGAGTGGGTTTTCGAATTGAACTTGGAAGCATCTTCTGGTTAGGTAGGATTTTAGTAGGAGGTAAATTTGGTGAGGAAGCTTTCTTTTTATTCAAATAACTGGTAAGATGAAATCTAAGAATGCATTGGAAAATAATTCTAGAGTCTCTTTTATGTTATGGATGTGAGGCGTAGATACACAACAAATATACCAAAGGAAACTACAAGCAGTTGATAGTATAGAGACCAGAGCACGTTACGAAAGAAAATTCGACAAACAATGAAAGTCCAAGATAGTGTTTCTGATGGAATCAATAGAGAAAGTCTTAGATGATTGGATATAGTTTAACCGCAGGTGGCCGAAGCGAATATTTGACTGCATCTTACCAGGTAACTGAAAAAGACGGCGACAGAGATGAAAGAATAATTGACAAAAATGACAAAACGATAACTTGATGATTTCAAAATACATATTCCCTTCTTTGTTTTACGTATATTACTTGGCAATGCACGGCGGCCGTTTTAATTTAGAAAGGTCGTAGATTTATTTCGTGGATTTTGTGGAGGAAGCAAGCATTAACTGCGGAAGGTAAGAACTCGTAATTTTCCAGCTAAGCTATTATTTAATTCGCTTTTGTCCTAGCAAATTCGAAGGTAATTTATTTAAATTCGGCGGAACACCTTAGCTGGCCTCCGGCAGTAAATATATAATTAAGTTTGTAACTTTCCGATTAAACCGACAATTTGGCGAAACGGTGTGTACGATTTTCTGCCGTCTCCAGTAGCCCGTCATGGGCAGATGTAACGGACGTGACATTTTCACTGTAAAGTTAGTTGGACAATCGAGCTAAGAAATTACGTACTGGACGTGGATGTCCCACGACCGGGACGTGTTAGCAAATGGCATGTTGATTTGCAGTTGTGCTCGATTGTGCCATTGTCACGAATTCGGAGGAGCTTTGGGGAACTCAATTAGTCTTAATTGTATTAAATTTCCATTCACCGATTTAGACCCTTCAAATATTCCAGCGATATATTTAAAACCGAGCTGCTCGGGAGCTGCTGCAGATATTAACTGGAGCTGCAGAGCAAATTGCAGCTTTAGCATTATCCTTCAGCAAACAAGCTAATTTATGTAAGGATTGACTTCTGAATCTATTAAAGGTCGGAGGTTTTATTCGCTTCGATACCGATTAAATAAATTGAACGCCTTTGCTACTGAAGCTAAATTAAATTTTCCCATTGTACTTCTTTATCTGGTCTGTCGTTCTGTCGCGCGAGCTTTTCACGACGTAAGTCGCATTTGGCTAACTAGGAAATGTATATAATTTTAACGTCGGGATAATAAACACTTTGAGTTGAGCCTTCCAAACAGTCGTTTCGCAACGCGAAAATGAATTTCTACTTAAGCGTAGATGAAGTCTTCTATCTTTTAGGTACAAAGACCTGATGCCATTACCGTAATTACACAATTAAGAAAACGTATTTTGCGACGTAATACAATCCTTGGCTCTATGAACACATCTTCCGTAAATTCTGCTTCAGTTTTGAAACCGAATACCTCCCCGGTACCGCATATCTTATAATTGCGTTCCTTATAATTCGCAAAACGCGTAATCGCTCTTGTTTGCGACATTTTGGAAAAGTACGCTTGCTATTAAATTTGGCGCTTTAACGTGGCGAAAGCGTGGCAAAAATACGCGACTTTTCGAGGGATCAAACGGAATTTATAGTTACAGGGAAAATTAATTTACGGAGTGTGCAAAACCGGCGGAGAAGTTAATTTAATTAACGTGTGAAACGTATAAACATTTGTGTTCATAAAATAATATTTTCTTGAGCCCCGCGTTAATCTACTCGCGTGGTTTAATTTAAACAACAATTGTTACTACAAACGTACCTCTAATACCGACGTTTGCGGGAAATATAATTACGCTAAAACCGTGGATGCTGCGTTTAATAACCAGTAAAAGCTGTCATATCGATGGGGGTTACGTTCTAACCCTAGAAAACAATATTATAATTTTTCGTCGCGGCCGATTTCCCTCGATCTTCTTCCCCTTGTATCAATTTCATTATTGCTTTCAGCGATCTTTGTTTCCCCACGTTGCGATCAAACCGCATCAGCTGATTACCTTTAGAATTCCGCTATGATAATATTCTAATTTTTATCATAGGCCTTTGGTTTGCACGTGTCCTGCCAAGCGCTTTAGTTGATTTGATGGTGGTGGACATCGCTGAATGATACTTAAGTGAACTTGTAGGTTATCTCATAAGTGTGTTCGTGAGCTTAATAAACGATACTTCTGATAAATTCTACAATAAAACTCAGAATCTTGGGACTTCAACATGGTCGTTCACAAAGCAACCCTTAGTTAAGGAAATAACGAATACTGCCGGTTTCAGAGAAAGTCAAAAGCGTGGAATGCAATGACTGTATATTTGTTATAAAGATGTTTATAATACTGTAATACTTGAGGAATCTTCAGTGTCCAGTTTTATTATACGTTCGAAGTGGACCTACCTCTGCCTTCAAATCCCTGGAAAACACGTATTTCATTCCGCTTCACAAGAAATTAAACAGAATGTAATCTAATATTGCTATATTAAGCACACAAAGTTACAAACATTTTCAGGAGCCAGCTGAGTTTGACTAGTATTACGTCAATTTTAGACTACATAAACCGATTGACGTCAGGTTACCTACACTTGAAATAAAATAACTTTTGATGACTGAGTAGTAAGCTAGTCAAGATTCCACATAGTGATTAGCACACCTAAACGGCGATGATCTCAAAATATGAGTCCGTTAAGCGGGGTGCGTACGATTTTGCAAATGGACTTACACAATGCGTAGATGCACTTAGGTGTATTGCAGTAATATAACGTTTTAAGTTAACCGTTAAGCTTATATTTTATCCGGTAACAAAACCGATCACTCCGCAAAGGACCGAAACGCTTCCACAGGGTTAGCACATCGCCCTACGAGAAATACTTGAGCCGCACGAAAACAACTATGCAACAAGTAGCTAGATTTTTCTGGCGGTGCGGAGAGCGTACCTCTTCATCTAGACCTAGACGTTCAATGAAAATCCACCCTTCTCCGCTGGACTGAACGCAGTGGCGGCGTGACCGTTTATTTCTTTGGACAAATTTACTTCTCTAATACTAAAAGAATTTTTTTAGCAAAGCATTAAACAAAGCCTCCTTACTATGGATTCGTTAACATGGAAGTATCGATGCTGATTGAGGTGATATAACAATATCTGCAATGTCTATATGTATTTAACTCGACGATCAGCTGCGCACATGTTATTGCAGCGAAGCGACGACTATTTCTTTATATTTGACTCAATTTAAAAGGATGTAGCACATCCACCCTTCTTAATATGCTGAAAACTACATACACTACGGACAATGCATTTTTGATGCACGTACATCAATTGCCTTCGAGGGAAGCAAACATCGAAGCGGATAACCCTTGTTTGCTTACAAGACCTCAAATTCATGTACATATTGGTGTAATTACAGCTGTGTACACGTACTTGCATATATAATTTCATTTGAAAATCAATTTGTAATTTTTATAACAGCATTTTATAAATTGTACGGTGTCACCTGGAATATATAGCGTCGATTTCTTTGTTGAATTCTCGATAAAACCATATATAGTTATCAGTGGAGTATTAATTCTAGGCATGGTGCTACGATCACATTATTTTTAAAATTTATTTTGTTATTAAAGATTTGTATTGTTAATTAAACGACAAATAATTATAAAATAAACACTTATGAATCTAGACAAATACTTGCAAAGCGACGATTTCGGAATCACAAGATAGGAGAAATCGACTTCACGTGCACCAAGCAATACGAGTTTTTTTAATGTATTTTAGTGTTGGAAGCCTTTTCCAAAATGCTCCGAAAAAACGATAAAATTAATAAAACTAGTTGAAGGTTTGGGACTAAGAAAATGTCTAAAGTGTAAGAAAGGATTAATTATACCTACCTTGGTTGTGGTTTCTACACTAAATGTAAAATTATTAGCAAGTTAATTTATAAATGTCACAAATATGGTGTGTTTTATAACACAAAATTCAATTAAAGTACAACTTTTGTTGTTCGGCTAGTAGCACATACAGAGATTTAAGAAATTAATAGCTTAAAATATCTTTTCCTCACGGAGTGAGGACCCATGTCACATTCAGTTTGATACACCACTCAAACTTAGTACGTGCCGAGTTCGTTAAAATTCAGAACGAAGGGGAAGTAATAAATTATTTATTTTTCCGTCCCTGTTAAAAGTCGGATACAGGATCCAGTGTATAATGGGGTAAAGTGTGAGGCCAGTTTTTCATAATCTTCGAGAATTGTTATTCAAATTCGGATATTTTGGCGACTAGGTGACCTATTGCTGCACACTTTGCTTTCATTTATCGAATTCTGTGGGCGAAACCTAAATTGTAATTATAATTCTAGCTTTGATCGCATTCGAATGTGGAAGTTAATTGCGTGCAAAATTGCTTCGCCCCTGGGTTTTTGTTAAATAAAAATGTAATTAATGTCAACCTGTTTATCTCCCACATCAATGGCATTCGAGCCCATTTTCAAAACAATACTTCACTCACAATTTGACAATGCTGCTATAAACACCTGAAGCGTCATTATGTAAACTTTGGAAAAAATAAATGACCTCGCTAAAAAATGACCATCCAATTATTGCTGGTAATATTTTATTCTTAAACGAGGTAATGGAGCACCGCCGATAACAAACTTTATTCACAGTCATATGGTTCTCCATAATACGTAGTATTGACGGCCGTTGAATCCTTGCCAAAAACGTTCTTAATGTCTTTCTACGTAATTTGTCTATCATTGCGGAACTTTTTCTCTGAATCGCCTGCCACGTCCTCTGTTCTGAAGATCATTCATTTGCATACCGGAGATAAATTGTAGACTTGTTTGGTTTCCTTACCCAACATTGTCTAGTTTCAATCTAGAAGTTGCAGTTTTTAACTTTGCATATTTGCTTTACATGCAGTTATTTAGGATAGTTGTAGAAGTAGTATTTTTCGAAAGCTTGTTTGATTACAGAATTCTCACACCTTTCTAACCTAACAAGAACAAGACCACACAAAGAATTTAAATAGAGTATTATCAACCCGTAACAATCAATGAACAGTAGTAAGGTAATATATCCATAGCTACTAGAATCAAATTATGGGTTGAAGAGTTGATTATTTTCGATTCCATTATTTCTCTGCTGCTGTTATAGATTTGGTACCCGTTTATATAGAATCAGGTAAATCAGGACCTTTCTAGTATTGCAGTTTTAAATATTTTGTAGATTAGGTCGACCATGCGACTTTTTGAAGCACATTATAACATAAAAAAAGTTTTAGACAGAAAAAAATAAAATCTTAGTGACTGCATCACACTTTTGTAGAAACAGTGTCTTTTGCGCCCTAATTCTTTTTGCCTTCTGTTATTGCCAGATAGCTCAATATCAATGAGATTTCTTTTGCTTTACTTACTCCCATTCGTGGTTAAGAAAATTTTTTGCTGAAATTAACCAGAAGTTGAATTGTACTTGTGTTAAGCTCCAAATATTAGTTTCAAAAATTTACTCAAAGGAGAAGTCAATCTCCTTACACACAACAACAAATAGCAAACTACATTTTCCTGTAAAAGACAGCACTAACTAATAATAAACCTAAATACTAACCTACGAGAAGGATAACTATTTCTATTCCGCATATACCGATGTGGCCACAATTATATATAACAGCAATGAGATAACATGAACAAAAAATAACACGTATTGCTTGAGTAGGAAAGAGATAAACATAGTAGTAAATATTCGAGTAGGCTTGACGCTTATTTTAATTATGACATAAGTCAACTAAACATGCCTACTAAAATAATTTTATCTCTTTCTTACTCAAGCATTCTATTATGTTGTTTATGTTATCTTCTTGCTGTTATATATAATTATGGCCCCTTCCGTATTTTAATCGCAAGTCTATCCGCATTTATAATAACAATAATTAAATCTACGCGCACGAAGCTGTTTTTGCTCCGCATTTGTATTAACACTGATTAATTTACTCAATTTGCAGCTGCTTCCAGGACTTGTTCATGCTATTAGTCTGCGAGACATATTTCACCACGCTAGCACACCAAACAATTATATTAAACACCTCTGGCAGCTATTTAAAATGCCTTCATGCTGGCAGCCAGCTGTGCCATTGGCTTGGGCACAGTGCCCACAGAACACAAGAAAATCGCACCAAAACGTACCCAGACAAGCTATAGCTCACTCGGCTGCTTCGTTGCATATTCTTGCATTCCCAACTATTAAAGCACCCACGTGCAGTAATGCCTGCCGAATATTGGTTGTGTAACAACTGGACTATGAGCTTTCGCAATTCTCCAGTGTAACGCATTTATTATTGCATCACTCGACGCTGCTGCCGTGACCTTTGTTGTATTCCTACCTACAGCTTACCAAATTGCGCTGTATGCAGGACTTCGATTCGCTTTGCATCGCTCACTGGCTGCTATTTCCTCTTAAGAACTTTGTTTTTGGGTGACGCGGTGTCACTCGGCGCTCACGCAAACGAACCAAATTTTCTCGCAGAGCACCGGAAAACTTGTCTCTTGAGCTGTCCACACAGACTAATGGTGCTAGTTGGTAGCCCTCGCGTAATCCATACAGCTACTTGGTGTGTTGCGGAATGAATTTTGCCTGAAGGAAGCTCGGACGGCTTCGGATTTCTGACTACAGAACGAAGGCCCTGAATTCGTCTGGCAATTCTGCAGGGCATCGCTGATAACTGGGAAAATGCCCACGTAACAGGAGGTTTGGTCCCTTAATTAATTCTGGTGCTAAATCTGGCATAGTGAACGCCTCGTTCTCCGTGCTTTTCGGATGGTGTCGTTGACGTCTTCGAAGCGTAATCTCGAAAGGTAGTTGAACCTCCGGTGCTAAATCCAACAAGCCACGACTTTCAGTTGGAGGACGATTTTTTGGGGCGTATTCAAGCGTTGGAATCAACAAGCCATGAATACGATACGGTGAGCGGTTTAAGAGAGATGCTGAACCCAATAAGCTATAAGGTTTGGAATTTAAGGTCGTGAGTTCTTAAAATGTTTTTCAAGGTAAATCTGGAGACTCAAGTGTGCATTGCGGTTCTGAACGACTTCTTCAGGCAAGTCTAGGTCTTGGACTTTCGGCTGCAGTGAGGCTCGGCAAACCAGGCAGCTTTCAGTTAGAGCTGGCTGGGCTGATCACTAGATCGAAGTGTCTTCAGCAGATCAAGTATCCTAGTTTTATACCTCTGTGGGCCTTTATATCAGGACTATTTTCTGGGGACTTTGTTGTACACGGTGGCGCGCATTGCTTGGTTTTTCGCTTATCTTGATTCGACGCGCACGGGAGTTTCAAGCCCTGATTGTGGCGTATTAGCGGTGTATTATTTCCAATCATTTTATTTATGATTAAATTGAATTTTGTGCTCTTGCTAACGTCACAAACAAATGTGCGGTTAATATTTCATTTAACTATCTCTTCCTGAATAAAAGGTTAATTCCACGAAAAAAATTGAAAATGGCTTTCTCTGCTTTTTAGTAAATGGTAATACCTTAATAACCATATACAGTTATAGAATGAAAGCTTTCATATGTGTTTACTGCATCTTTGTTGAAGAAGCTGAAAGCATGATATGTGAAACATTAAGTAGTGCTACTGTACTGTAGTTGTAGCGGATACATTCGTAAGGAAAAATATTTTTATTGCTGTAACGTTTTTACCGTTTATGTTTATGGATAGAAGTGTTCTTATTTTTCTTCTTCGTCAATCGATTTATATGATAGTTTATATCGTCTCATCTATTTTCTTCGATATTCATTGCAGCGTATTTACAAGTGCTTCTTATTAACTAGATTGTTATCTATTGCAAACAGTGCTGCTGTTCCTAACTTATTCGGGTAGCGTTTAACTGTACGTAATTTTATCTATCATGAAAGAGAAGCATGTTTATTTCTCATCCTGTACTTTTTTGTATTCGTTTGCTAGATTTTGGTGTGATGTGTAGTTGTTTCATACATTGTGCTTTAACGTGTTTTCAAACCCATCTTTACACCGTTATTGAGATATTCACATCGGTAGCTATTAATATATTCTGTCGAGTTTATGTATGTAATCGTATTTTTTTCATATGACGTATAGTACACATTCAAATATGAAAATTGTTTTGTTGGATTAATTAGGTTTGTTTTTCAAATCTAATATTTTATAAAGAAAATATAATGACGATAATGGCTGGGAAGCAATTCCACAGTTGAAAACGCTATTGATACACTGCACTTATAACAGATATACACCCCAAAACTTATTTCACAAGCTGTACCTTACTTATTCCATGCAAAAAGTTAATTTACGTATGCAAAATCTTATCCTAATACATATTGAATTTGCGGTAAGCAATACGTGCAATACTAATAATTAAAAAACATATAAAACTTTTCTAGGCGTAGTTCATACTTGACGACCACCTGCCGGAGTTAGTGCCCTGTTAGCGGGGAAAAGCTGGTTCAGAGTTGCGGGCCTTGGTGACACCAAAATGGGTAGCTTCAGTATTGTCGACGGGCGAATTGGCGTCCTTCTACACGCTGACGAAATGTTTCGCTAGAGCTACGCCGGCTTGTCGAAAAGAATGGACAGCGGCAGTTCAAAGAGTGGCTGCGAGCGTCGGCGTTGGTTTACCGCTGACAGCGAGATGTTTCGCCAGGGCTACGTAGGGATAATGTAATGGTTCTTTTAAATATATCCGAACGGACATCGAAACGGAATTTCACATTACCAGACTCAGCTGTGGGAAGCTCGATATATCGAACATTCGTCGTAGGTAAGGGGCTTTCCAAACAGCTACATTCACTGAACAAAGCGTTAGCGTGGCCGTTCTTGAGCAACTGATAAGCTGCTCCTACCGCCTGAATTTTGACAACTAAAACAAATTTGGCACCGTATCCTGTCGAGTGTTTGATAGCTACGAGTGCGTTGTTTCAAAGAATAAAAATTATTATTATTGAAACTTTTCTCCACATTTCATTACGCTTTGTTGTGTACGTTTCGTAAGTATGCACTAATTGAAGTGTTAAAAGAGATAAGGTAATCAAATCGCATAATGTGTCTGCAACAACAAAAATGTTCTAGAGAACTTGTGCAAATTACGCAAGCCACAGAGAAAAAATAAGTTATTTCTAAACGTGAAACTGAAGAGTCGGTTAAAAAATATTTAGAAATTTGTTGAAAAATTAATACAGAAGTAAATTGAATGAAGACAGCGCAAAATTAACATTTTGTAGGCGCGGCATTTACGTGAGATGATTACTACATTACCGAAACGGTGGCAAAAGCATTGTTAAGTTTTTATCTATAATGCTGATTAAACGAGATGCAAATTTTAACCGGGGTTCTAATAAATTTCAATCAAATTTATGCGCATTCATCTTACTACTAAGATGATTATACTTGCGTTTGCTCAGACTTCCAGTTGCTTTAGCAGTTCTAGAAATATTCCAGGGTAAAATTCGAATATGTTTGTTTAGGTTATAGCAACAAAGCGTTTGTAAATACCAAAATGTGCAATATTGGCAATGGAGAGATATTTGTGCTGTTCTGTCAGTACAATTCTGAACATAATTTCGCGTAATCGACAGAGCTAATCAGAAAAGGTTATATCAGTTAAAAAACGTCTAAAATCGGGTCTGGAAAATGCCGAAAATAGTACCAATTATCATATGACCCAATTGTGATTTTTTCCGCCCTGGCGTTGTTCGGGCGTTTGTCCCTCCTGAAACTTTGAATTTTGCGGGTCGTTTAATGGCTAATTAGAATTCGCTTCTGCTTGCATGTGAATGTAACAGGTTGTGAGTTGTCGTTCAAAACGTTGTTGATGTCATGTTATCATAGAGCTATTAATTACGTTGTAAGCCAACAGTGCGCCCTTAGTTGATGAGGCTGGAAAGAGATAAATCGACTCTAACTGAGTGCATCTTTTATACAGCGCCGAAGACTTTTTGATACCGCCGAATTTGCTAAAAGCCGCTTAATGGAATTCGCGTAAGCCGCGAGTACCGACATTTGGTTTCTAGTGCGATTTCTTTGTATGGTGGGCGAGTGAAGGCAAAAATTTAAATTAAATTAAAAGCTCCTGAAAAATTCCAATTTTTTCAGCGGGCGCTGCGGCGCCCCTTTAGTTTGTAAGCTTTTGCCGAAATTGTTAGCGGGCGGGCTTTTTGTAATCCGGACGCCTTTATCAGGGCACATTCTTGATGTGTAGGAGTGCGTAAATTGAAGAATTTTCCTTATCGACAATACAACTAGCTACATGCGAGACCATATAAGCCCAGAGTTCCAATAGACGTAACTGAAAATATTCGGTTCGCCTCAAACACATTAAGCTCTTTCCCTAAACCTCTGTTTATCTACTTTTAGTAAATAAAATGTATCGAAATAATTCTTTGGGAATGTAAAATACCGACATTCTCTACGAACTCGTAAAATATAACATCAAAAGTTATTTCTAACGGAGGCAAGAGTTTATTCTTGTTTTCGGAATTTCTATAATATTTGTGTTATAGAAAAATTGTATTCGTGAAGTAGATAACTGAGTTTACTGTTTTAAAAGTATTTACTACTATTGCTCTAGAGCCAGCGTGCCGGGGGGGGGGGGGGGTTAGGGCGTTAGGCTCCGGTGCCACGGTACAGGGTTCAATCCCCACATCTGGCACCTGTAGGGCGGCCCACCCAGTGGCTTTAAAAAAGTTGGGTACCAAAACCACAGTCGTGGAAGTAGGAAAGTAAGGCAGTCGTCGAAGGCGTGATGCTAACCACATCACCCAGTACGCCGTTAACGGTGTGCCAGATTGACTGGGTTTCGGAAAGACCCTGACTCGCCTTGTCTCAGGTCATGTGCCTACATGGAATGAAGTGCCCGAACTTTACTTTTACTATTGCTCTAATGTTTTAGTAAATGTAAGAGTATGAATTCCAAATTCAATTTTTATTAATTTCAAGTGATTTGTAATGGTTTTTATTTATCTAAGCCAATAAAACATTTGACTGCCTTACCAAAACTATGACATTTGGTCGCTCTTTTATGATTACTTTAAAAAAAAATGGATGAAATGGCCATTGAAATGACGGAGCATAAGATACAGATAACAAACAGCACTAGTACTACATGAAAAAAAAATGGGAAGGTGACGGAAGAACTGACCAGGACAAATTTCTACATGGAGGAGATTACAGAAGAGGGGGACACGATTCAGCATTTATGCTTAATAGTAAATTTTGAGAAAAAGTAATAGACTTCAAAAAATCAATAGAATATATTATACAAAATTAAGAAATTATATAGCAAATACAACAATAATAAATACGTACACACTGATAGCGAGAACAACAATAGAGGAAGCTGGAGACACTATCTGGAAGAATAGTAATATATGCCACAGCAATATAAGTGGGAGACTTGAGCACTGAACATCAAAATAGGGAAACAGAAACATATTAAGAATGAAGAAAAATTCAAACAATGCTAGACGTGTACATGCTGATCGCTGAACATGGAAGAATTGAAATGGGAAGAGCAAATAAATTACGAGTGCGAAATCAAGAACATGCTATAGTCAAACGGAATAATAATGGTAAATATAAACGATTTAATCGGTGAAGCTGCGACAAAATCTTGAAAAGAAGATAAGCAAAAATGAAATATGAATGGTTGAACAATTATTTTGTAAATTGTGACGAAAAGCAAGAAGGAAGTGAGATTTAAGTAACCAAGAACGGGGGAATAAGATGACTACGAACATTATAAGAAAATATGGGCAGGGACAAACATGAAAAAGAAGAAGTTATTACAATATATTGATGAGATGATGGATTAATGAAACGAAACAATAAGTATAACACTAAGCTATACTATCAAATTACATAGCAGAAAGTGAGAAAATTGATGACCGCGAATATTGAAAGAATATAATAGAAAAATACCTCAATATGCTATTAATAGAGCGTAATAAAAAGAAGAAGAGGTGGAAAAAATGCATGATATGAAATATCTTCGGGCAACGCAAAGCAGCAGTAGGTGCTATACATCATTTGAAGCAAACACTAAATTAATAGAGAAGTATTGTGAACAAGATATTGTATTATAATGACTAGAAGAAAACGGAGGTAGAAACAGGAGATAAAATAACCAAAATAATGAGAATTGTGATGAAAGAATCAAAAGCAACAATAGGTACACACTTCTTTGTTTTCTTCCTTCTTATTTAGACCCTGCCTGTTGCCCTTTAACGACAGCTATAGTTTTTAGGAAGTTTCGGTTGATGTTGATATCCAGCTCTGATTTCATCCATTTGGATAGCGTGCAACTCTTCTCTTCCCCTGTGGCGTGTGATCTCTATGTATTCTTGGTGGACAATCAGTCCATTCTATCAGCATACGCCGTTGAGATATTTTATCACTTGCCACTCTGTCTCTTAAAGTTTTCTCGACTATTGTCATCAACGTTCTCATTTTGGTTATCTCTAGTTTTCGTCTTCTTCCGCTTGTGTAAGCGAGTAGTACGTACATACCTTTAGGATAGGTAGTACTCAACCGTCAGTTACCCGATAAAAAGACACAAATCGGAAAATTCTCGTATCCGTTGCCCCAATTATGTTACCATGGGCTGTAACAAAAGTTGCCGACTGAGACTCGAAAGGAGAAAGGGAGGGTCATTACGATCTTAATTAGGTAAACGAAATAAAGACGTTAATTACCAGACGCCACCACTTTACTATATTCAGGAAAACACAGGTGGGCTCACCGAGAAAGTGGAAACGGTGAGTGAACCTTGGCAATACTTGGGCTACGGTCCACGTACAGCTGCGTGAGACTTACCTTGTTTTGCATTCTCCTACAGCTGCCTGAATTCCTTTACAGAGGAAAACATCATAAAATGACAAGAAAAACACAACTAATTGAAAATAAATTATATTAACCTAGAAATATGTAGGTGAACAATGAACATCAAACAAAATACTCGATAAAGGTTAATGTTGTTAATTGTCCAACGTTTAATCTAAATACATGCGGTATACTTGACAGCAAACAATATAACCGACTCGAAAACGGTAACAACTTTAGTTACGCAATGATTAAAGTAATTATATATATAGCGACTTTGTACAGCTTTCACTACGGCCGTCTATCGCATCATAATCGCCAAGCCTTCTTGTTTTGCCACTGGTTTTCTACTAACTGTCTTCTTTCCATGTCTAGTAGAGCTTGTTTAGTCCAGTCTTCTGGTGGTCGTCCCCTTTTTCTTCTTTCCGGGGTATGCCATTCCCATATTTTTACTGGCCACCTCTCGGGCGACATTCGTCTCACGTGGCCGTACCATATTAGTCTTCTAGCTTTCATATTTTCTAGTACTGTTCGTTCGAGATTAATTTTCCTTTTTATTTCTTCATTAGTTTTATGTTGAAGTCTTGATATCCTACAGCTTCTACGTAGATAATCCATTTCTACAGCTTCAATTTTCTGTTTGTCTCTTTTAGTAATTGCCCACGTTTCCGAACCATACAATAGGATGCTTTGGACGATCGTCTCACAAATGTTCTTTTTGTAGCTTTTGCAATTTGCTTTGACCATAACAGAGGATTTAATTTTTGAATTGCTTGTTTTGCTTGTACAATTCTGCTGGCTGTTTCTCTTTACTGCTTCCTTCCTGGGCTATTATTGGACCTAGATATTTATAGCTATTACATGCCTGATTCGTCATTCCGTTTATTTCCAACTCTTGACCTACCCCTCCCACAACCAGATATTTGGTTTTTTGAAAGTTGATCTTTAATCCAGGTTTTTCATACGCTTCTGTCAATTTTCGCATCATATAACTTATATCATATTCGTCATTTGCCATAATGGCTTGGTCGTCAGCGAATAATAGCGTATGTAGGCAGTCTCCATTTATATCAATGCCCATTCCTTTACATTTGTTTTGCCAGTCCAGTAGAGTATCTTGCAAATACACCTTAAAAAGAGTTGGGGAGACAACACCCTTGCCTTAATCCTTTAGTTGTTTTAAAATGTTTTGATATTTTACTTCCAATCCTGACTACACTTTCTTGGTCACTATTTAGATTTCTAATTGTGTCTACATAACAGTCATTAAGGCTACTTTCATCCAAGACTTGATACAAAGATTTTATTGGGACGGTATCGTACGCTTTTTCTAAATCGATTAGAATTATATGGGTTTCCTTGTTCCTGAGCTTTCTTTTATCGGTCAGTTGTCGGATTGTAAAGATATTATCAATACAGGAGCTTCCCGCAGTAAAACCACTTTGCTGTTCTCCTATAATTATTTCTTTTTCGATTCTTTCTTTAATTATTTTCCCATACAGCCTTCCTATCGTAGCTGTTACGCTGATGCCCCTAACAATTTTTGCACTCCGATTTCGATCCCTTTTTATGGATAGAACTAATATAAGCAATCTTCCATTCCCTAGGGATGTCATCTCTTTCTCTCAGGCATTTATTAAATATTGTTTGCAATCTCTCAATTACAATTCCGGAGCATGCTTTAACAGTTCGGTAGTAATGCCTCCTGGGCCTGGCGATTTTCCACTTTTCATTTTCTTAATTGCCATTTGTATTTCTTCCACTGTTATTGCTTCTACTTGCTTTCGGTTGTTGTTATGTTTTACATTTGGGATGTCCTTATACTGATCTCTATTTTCAGTCAGCATTGTGGCATAGTATTGCTGCCATTCAGCCAATCTGTCTTCTTCTCTAATCGACTTAATTGTTTTCCATGCCTCCTGTGTTTTGGTTCCTCCTATGTAGCAGTTTATTTCCGTACACTTCTTGTCCCACCATTCAGTTTTTGCTTTTGCAACCTCCTTTTTGACTTCTCTACTTATCCTTACGTACTGTTTTCTATCCTCATGGTCTTGCGTCGTCAACCATTTGTTATAACATCTTCGTTTGTCCTTTATTATACTTTCCACTTCTTTATTCCACCAATGTTCTTTTATTATTTCTCTATTTGTTTCTCATAGCGCTTCGTATGCCGCTGCGTGTATTGCTTCTTTTAAATGTTTATATCTTTGTTCTGCTGCTCCTTCTGCTTCCTGCTTGGTCTCATCTTATATAAAAACTTTATCGAGTCTTCCTTAAGTAAATGTAGTTGATACTTCCTTTGTCTAATTGATCTCCTTCATTGTTGTGATTTTTATTTTGTTGGTGACGGTAATGGAATAATAGATTAGCTATTAAAAAGTGGTGATCGCTGCCACATTCTGCACCCCTATATACTCTAACATCATTAATTTTGATATTCGACATCTGTCGTAGTATGACGTAATTTATAATCGATTTTAATTTCCGTGCAGATTGCGTCAACGTGTACTTATGTATATTTTTGTGTTCAAAGTATCTGTTTATTATCCGAAGTTCAAAAGTATGGCATATGTCTATTAACCTTACTCCATTATTATTTCTAGTTTCTTCCCCAAAAGGATCCAACACTTGACTCTCCTTTTGCTTCCCTACTCTAGCATTTAAATCTCCAAGTATTATTAATTCTTTTCGGCGGCTTATTCTACTTAGAAGTGTCGTCATATTTGTTTCAAAATCGTCTTTTGTTTCCATGTTTGAATCGTCCGTGGGGGCATATACTGCAACAATAATAAATGTCTGGCCCCACATTTGTAGTTCCATCGTCATAATTCGCTCATTTATCTCTTCCCAATTTTTAATAAATTTCTTTAATTTTTTATGAAGCATAATAGAAACACACCCTTTTGTGTTTTTCAACACCACTGTAAAAATGGATATAATTTACAAGAGCCATATTTCCTGTTCCTTTTCTTTTAGTTTCCGTCAAGACTCCCACATCTATTTTATATTTTTCTAATTCTCCAAACACTTCTCTTTGTTTTGTGTTTAACCCTTGTACGTTCCACGTTCCACACTTCAATGTCCTTTTTATTTGCCGTTTTCGTTTCCTGTTTGATCCATGCGACATCCGAGGCATGGCGTTATGATTTTTTCCAACTTTAAATTTTACGAGAGGTGGACCGGAAACCCAAAGTCTCAACCCCCAACCTGGAGGACCAGGGTGTCTTTCTTAGTCTGGCATCTCCCCTTCAACCTTACCGGCAAGGGTGTCCCTACTGGTAGTTAACCTAGCGCCGGAATCGCCCAAAGGTTCCTTGATGCATGCAGGCCCCATCACCCGGCAAAAGTTGCCTTCGTCAAGGTGAAGACATCAATCGCTGGGGATTAAACTAATTACAGACAGTAAATATTGACGGCAAATAATAACAACTGAATTAATGGCGGTAATTATTAGTCAGAGTCTCAATTTTAAATGTCAGCAACTACGTTACGTAAAAATGGCGACACTTCATCGTATAAATCACCACTTCACTACACATTGTGCGCTTTAAAATTACTACAAAAGACACAGTACCTTGTAGGGGTTTAGCTTGCTCTGGTAATGATTTTCAACGGTGCTGCACGCTCTGCCCAAGCGACCGCCTCAAAGTGCTTGAAGAACTGCGAGAAACTACCTAGGGTGCTATCTGTCGAGCGTGTCTAGATGATGTTAAATTCCCAGAGGGCAGAAACGAAGAACGTAGTCGACAGGCCAGATTGCGGTACGATAGACGTGACTTCATTAGCACGAAAGAGGTTTCCGTTAATAATCCATCCAAAAGGCGTCAATCGAAGCTTGCCCTCTGCGATACGAGAATACCTCGACAAATAACTGCATCAAACGTCTCTTAAATAACCAAAAGCTTGACCTATGACACCCACACACAGTTCAGTTCCGCGACGGCGAAGGCACAAGGCCTCCTCCGTCGCGGAACAAACGGTCACACCTGTTGCTCTCTTGAAGTCTGGCGGTTACTTACTTACTTGCTTATCTTACTCTCTCTGACTCGCATGAAAGCGTCAGTATTACACCATATGAAGTAACTACAGTCCGAGACCAAAGCGACAAACAAGTCTATGCCTGTATGAAACGGCGGACGCTCTGGAGCCAAAAAGCAATTAAGAGTGAAACGTCATTCATGCACCAAGTAAGAATATCTAAATTTAAATCGACCTTGAGCTCAAGATATGATGAAATCAGCCGGAAGACGCCAATGTTTGAAATGAACGAAAATGAGTTTTAAAACATAGCTGAACTATCAATCTGGATTTAGATGAAGCGTACAAAATACTGGTATTTGGAATACCAAAGCGGGCAAGCGCTAAATTCAAAAATTAACTTCACAACATGTTTATTAAAAGTAAGAGAATAGACACAAAAGTGAGAATCTATAATGCGACTATAAAGCCGATCTACGTAGCTGAAACACCGTGCCTTATGAAGAGAGACCGCGACATAAGCGAGGTAGAATAAAGAATATTAAAAAAACCACGAAATAATGGTACATTTAAACGTTGGGGATATATAATCACTGCAATTAAATAAAAAAGAAGAAAGTGGTATGGACATTGCATAAGCATAATAGAAAAAAATTCAATTTTAAGCCAAGTCTTCTTTGTTTTGGCCTTTATCTGTCCATTTGTTGCCTCCTTAGATTGTTTCCAATCAGTTTGTCTCGCGCAAATCGTTGTTATTTCAATTCTGCTGTTTTCTTCAGGTCAGCGGTCCATCTTGTTTGCGGTCTTTCCAGAGGTATTGTGTGTCCTTATGGTCTCCAATTTAATACGGTCTTTATGTATTTGCTTTTCTTTCTTACAACTCGCCTTACCTATTCCCATTTTTTGCATTACCATTCGTTCTACAATGTCGTCCACTATTAAAACCTTACATAGCAACGTATAAAGAATGTGTATAACACAAACAGCCATGGAAGACAAAAACAGAAACAATTACAGAGTGGACCACAAAGTCCGAACAAAAAGTGGGTGGAACAAGTCATTAAGGACATACAATGTTTGGCAATTTTAAAATTGGGAATAAATATGAAAACTAGGCAGAGCTGGAAGGAAATAGTAGAAAAAGTGAAAACACAACAACCTGGCGAATACAAGATAGAGAAGAAACAGTGGAGTGACCCATACCAGAAACGGAAGGGTTAGAAGTACAAGAAGTAATGAGCGGCTTTAATTCTACTGGAAGTGTATAGCCTATATACAGGTTGTCCGAAATCCGTTTTGAACATAGGAAATAAATGAGTGCGACAAGGAAAACATAAACAAAATGAGTAGCAGGACAAAGACAGAACGTAATCATGGCTAGCTAAATTTTTAAACTAAAATTAAGTCAATGAAACAAACAAACACTTCTGTCAAATATTTTACCTGTTGTTAAGAGTATAAAGTGAGGTTTAAATATACTATTGTTTACTATTCACATAATTATTTTAATTATTTAAACCTCACTTTATACTCTCTGTGACAGATAAAATATTTGACAGAAGTGTTTTTGTTTCATTGACTTAATTTTAGTTTAAAAATTTAGCTAGCCATGATTACGTTCTATCTGTGTCTTGCTACTCATTTTGTTTATGTCTTCCTTGTCGCACTCATTAATTTCCTATGTTCAAAACGGATTTCGGACAATCTGTATATAATACTATATCTTACTTTCGTGCCTAAAATTCAGTGCGTTACACTCAATGGAGGCATATGGCTGGCGAAGGCTTATTCTTCTTCTTCATCACCACTCTTTGACAGACGTTTTGTGACTCATAAATTTTGAGTTCGTGAGATTGTTGGTATCGGTTTGTTTTCACGTTTCGACTATGACGTAAATTTCGTAATTTTCTATTTATTTTATAAGTTGCTTCATCTTTTTCTCCGCAGCAGACCCTCTTACATTCCATGTTGTTATAATTTTGCTATTACTGTTTACAATTATTATTTTCTTCGTTCTCCTTTCTAAATTATCACTATTTTCCCTGTTGGTTTCATATTATTTTATTGCTTTGCTCTTTTCCCAATTTTGAATGTTTTTTGTCTCTCTTTTTTTTGTTGTATTTTCAATATAATGGCTGATTTTTTTCTTTTGAGTCTAACTAGTAGGCCATATTTGCTAGGAGAGAATGTGATTGTGTCTACCACAAGCGATAGCTCGAAAAAATATGCTGGCATTTTTAAAATATACCCATTTATAGAAATACATTTTCCCAAAACTCATAAAATTTAATAATCAACATTTGCGAGTCGTGATTTTTTACAATTTTAAGTAGAGATTAAACCGGTAAGAATGTTTAGATGTAGTGAATGAGGTGTTCAATGATGAGCTCCGTTCATTAGCTACTATAAAGGGCTAGTATAATAAATTTCGTAGTGTTCATTAATCCTTGAAGGACGAAATTCGTCAAGGTTGCCCAAAAGGTTCTGTTACCGATAAAAACATTAAGGTTTTACGAAACATGATTGAGGAAGACCATCATGTTATGTTCGTACCATTCAAGCAACCCTAAGAATAGGAGTGAAAGCAATTTGTACCATCTTACGTAATAACTTAAATGTACGGAAGAGTTGTGCCTATTGGACGCCGCAGAATTTAATACATATTAGATCGTATTAATTTGTGCAGTCACACTTAAACGCTTTGTTCACGGATCGTCTAATTTGGTATACAATATGGTCACAGGTGAGAAAAGCTAACTTTATTCATATGTTTCCGTGTTTCCAATCAGTCAGCTCCAACAAAAGCCAAAACAAGAAAATTGTCGCCACCCTGTTTAGTATTACTGAGCACTTGGCAACTGTAGCGCTTGATGATCGGTTAATTCTGATTGGTATACTACGGTTTGCTTACCAGAAGTTCTTCAAAACATTCCCCAAAATTGGCTAAGATGAAAAGTCTGCGTCATGATAATGCGCGTGCAAATACTGCTGCTCGACCAAAGGTGTATTTAAGCGAGCAAAACGTTATATTGATGGGTCATTTGCCATACAGTCCAGGCATGGCACCTAATGACTTCTTTTTGTTTGCTCAAATTAAATATAAGTTGGGAGGAATGCGTTTTGCAACGGCCAGCAAAGCTGTAGTTGTCTTCAAAAATGAGGTAATTCGCATACCTTCAGAAACACGGATAAAATGTTCCAAAAACTGATACTTCCTCTTCCATAAATTGTTCTACACATGTCTCTATATTTCCTAGAGCTTTAATTTAGTTTAGTAATATGTAACAATATAATTTTTTCTACATTATCTCCAGTCTAATTTCCAGATTTTCTATCTTCTGCCCGAACAGATTTTTCTCTCTTTCTCTTTTCTGCCACAATTTTGATTCTTCTTTTAATTTTTAACTCGATGATAACATTCACATTATTTTTGTTTAGTTCAATCTTCTTATTTTTCCATATTTGTGTTCTCAAATTGGTCGACTTTTTCAGTTTTGGAGTAACCATTCTTATCAATTGTTGTTGAGGCTTGGTAGTATGTATCCAAACTAGACCTCAGACGCACAATTGGGGCCGTTTTGTACACATTTTCTTTGGTACTTCTAACAATCATTAAACATTATTTGTTGATAGATTTTTTACATATCTGCTCATTTTGGAATAACTCAAATAACCTTGAACACTGTATAACCTAAAATACGAAAGTTGGACGTTTTCTTATAATTGAAATCAAAATACAATTTTTTGTATTTGTGATTTCATTCAGTTTCGATTTCTTTCGGCACTTTTTAGTTATGTAAAAAATTGCTGCTCCTTGTTTTTATATGAGAAGTTGTAGTGGTTTCCTGGAAGACGAATTATACTAAGCTTCCAGAAAGACGGTAATTAGCTGAGTATACAGCTCGATACTCAGAAAAACTTCTCCCAAAAGAACAAAAGGTCAAATATTATAATTTGGTAATTGTTCTACTCATAATAGTATCGCATGATGGTCATTTGGATATTTCATTAACTGCTGGACCTCAACTGATTTGATATATTGTTTTCAGAGAAAATAGAGGTGAAAGGGAAAGAAATGTATCCAATTGAAAATCGCAGAAAGTTTATAAAAGTTTTTATTGGTCTGACAGTTTGAAGTACTTAAGACAGACAGTTTAGTTGCTCTGCAACTTTATTTGCAGAATAAATATCTGTTCTCTTCCAGACACCTTGCAGTGACCGCTATACCCAGTAATGAAACTTTACTTCTTCATCTCGTTTTATTCACTCAACTATGTTTAGAAACAAACTAGATCGTTTAATATCCTTTGGACGTGTCTCGCAATTAAATGACGAAAGGCAGGGTATTCCAATTCAAAAAATAAATGTGAAATATCTCGTGGAAACATGGCAGGGGTCACTGGACTACGTAATTAGTGACCTATCAAATTTCACCCTCTCGTTAGATACTGAATACGTGAAAAATAGAATTGATGGAATCATTTTTAACGGTTCAGTTTATTGTAGAAAAAAGAGCAATGGGAATACGATATTGATGTTATCGTTTTAGCAATAAAGAAATCTAAGTGTTAATGTAGGAACTCCCTGATTTAGGAAGGGTCGTGTCTACCTTCGGGGTTCTATTATACAACTGGGGCAAAACTAATTATTCAGCACACACCTGTCTAACTACACGAAAGAAGTTCTCATATAAATTCCACGTCTATTGCCTTTGTGTATTTTTTGGCATAATAAGGGCGCTTTCTCTTAATAAGGTGACGCGCTAATTAAGTAATCCCTTCTGCCTCATTTAAATTTGTCCTGCGAGATGGATTTACTGGAAGCTTGCGTCGGAGCCGGCAAAGAACGAATGAGACGTTTCGTTTCGGAGCAAGGGGGATAGGTGTAAAACTACAGCTTAAACTAGAGAATCGCACAGCGAGCAGGTGCGATTAATGATTGTTTGTGCTTCCGTGTTAGGAATATAAACAACGTTTTAATAAACTTATTAAAGACGCTCGCTATTAATTGCATCGGGCGAAGCTTTGCGCACGGAGGTAGGATTATGAAATTTATAAAACATCGAATTAATAATTTCTTTTGTCAAAATAGGTTCTTTAACTAATATAAACGTTGATTCCAAAATAACTATTTTAAAATCTACATACGTTGCCGCGATTCTTCTCTTTTATTAGTATCAATCAAACGCCAGCTAAAGTATAGATTAATAATTTACTGCGTGCACCCCGTACGAGCCACAGCTCGTCCGTTATGTTCGTCTGATGTTTATAACCCCCATAACATTTTAGTGGGTATTTCAAATCAACCAGATGCGACCTTCTCAATTACACGAAGTTTCTTTTTCGACTGAAAGATAAATATTGTGCAGCTTCAAACCGATATAGCTGAGCGCTTTTTGAGAGGTATAAACAAATGGGTGCTAAATTTTCAGACGACGATTTCGCGTAATAAAGGCTGCTGTGGCAAGAGAAAAAGTGTTTCTTTATTCGACGCTTTTCCACAATTATGTCTTTTTATGTTGCGCTTTTTAAATCGTCGCTTTTATTTATTATTCCAATTATGTGCATAAACCTGCTAATTATGGCTTTCATGTCGTCGACTGATCGTTCGTTCAGATACGAAGCTCGCAAGATGCAGTTTTACATTGTCTGGGGTTAGTGAAATCGTTGTGCTAACAGTTATTAAATGTAATTTTTGTTCAATTAATTTGGAAATTCTAAATTTGACTCTGTTTGCGATAAAATTAAATATGCAATTGATTATTTTAAATCCCTGATTATTGAAATACGATTTTTTATTTGAATTGTTCAAAATGGTCCCTGGTAAGAATACATTAGGTACGTAAATGCAAAAAAATTAAAACATTAGAAGAAAAAAATATGCAGCTTTCAAAGCAAATGCCAGAATGGATCTATACTTCTCCAGCTCCAGCTAGTAAAAAAAATAATCTGGCGAATCATTTGGCTCGCGGAAAATTACGTAGGCGAAAATAGTCTATGGAAGAAATTAGCAACGGAAATAATTTGGAAGAAAATGTGCCCTTACCCTCTTCGTCAATAGAACACGAAGAAAAGAACGATATTGAATATGAAGATCCTGTCATATGGCAGCACAAAGTGGTCCAGTACAAATTCATGAACATGTTACATGCTTTTCTCCTTCAGAAGATGGAAGAAGGTTCAACAATACGTGTTTTATTAAAATTTGGCAAACGGTGAAACTGTACAACGACAATGGCTTTTGCTTTCATCGATACTCATGAAAAAACTGGTTTGATTTCATAAACCGTAGCTTATAAATGTTGCATTATTGATGATTTGTCTATGACTAAGGCTCATGGCGTCGAGTGAAGCTTTTTTAGGAGGCATTAATTGTGTGTATTTATGAATACGCTTTGTTATCCACGGGCATTTGTGATAAGCGTCAAGTCCGCGGTGTTTGGAGTACTGGCATATATAAATATGTGTACTATGTCACGTCAATGTTTTGTAGTAGCAACAGCATCTTTTTATTAATATATTACATGCTTGTCAGATATTTGGTACAATGCTCTTACCCACTTTAATTGGGTGAACATATCTTTACAAAATAAAAATTCGTCTGATGTAGCATCTAAATTATTAAAGGGACCAATGCCATCAATATGAGGACTAAGAAATGAGAGATTTCAAGCAGCGTTCGTGAAAGCAAAAATAATCGTTCAAAACTATTGATGGGATCACGCTTTTCCATTTTTTGAAAGCGTTTCCAGAAAAACTTATTATGAACGTCATATATTATCAGAAGAGGAATTTTCTAAGGAATGTTATATTGTATACGATAATAAATATTTTAAAGCAAATGCGATAGAGATAGAAAACCATGCGCGGAATTTGTTCAGATTGTAATTCTTTATGTAAAACGTTTACATCAACAGGGACTTCGAAAAAATTTTAAAATCGGCAGATCTTGGTCTGAAATAGTATAATTATTTTGATGCCATGGAAATTTGTTTATTAATAATTGAAAAAATTAAGTTTTAAACAACGTTATTAGAACAAATTGGTTCGGCAACTTATTTCAATTATCGGAACTAATATATAGATACTCTTTATTCCAGTGAGGTATTGCTTAAATTACTTTTTTTATCTCAACCTGTGAAAATTGCATAGTGGGGAAGTTTTAACAACCTAAAATTAGTAAAAAAGTATTTACGGCCACCATGAGCAAGATAGATTAACAAATCTAGCTATAGTATCCATAGAAAACGAAAAAACGCAGTCTCTTAGTAATGATGACCTTATAAGGTTTTACTTCGCCGAAAGCAAAAAGTACAACTTTAAGCTCTTTTCCTCATTTTATATAATTGTATATCTACTTTTGTTCGTGTTTATTGTTGTTGATCATAATTTGATCATTTTGTTTAAATATTTCGGTCATTATTACTTGATCCTTAAATTCGTTCTCTCTTTTCGTATCTGTTGTTAGCCGTCTTCAATTCCCGACTCTTACCAATTCCAATTTTTTATCCATGTTGTCGATTTGCCTACCGTGTCTGTGGTCTATTACCAGATTTTTTCCTCAAAATTTCTCCTTGATTTGTCTATTCCGTTGAAATAGCCTAACCATCCCATTTATTATTTTTTATTTCGTTTAAGTACTACATTTGATTGGTTTTAGAAATTTTTTAGTTCGAAATTTTCCACTGCAGGACTAGGATTTTTTTATCCCAGATTTTTTCTACTTTTTCTCTTTTGTTAATGGTGGACATTAGTGCTCCATACATTTTAATTGGTATCGCTACTGTTTTATGCATCTATATTTTTGAATTTTATTGTAGTGCGAACATTTGTTGCTCCTATTGTCGTTGCTATGTCTTCTGGAATTTCGTTTTCTTCTTTCTTCATTTGAATTATCTACTCCAGGACCATGTCGACTAAAAACGTTAATAGCAAATTCCTCTCTTTCTAACTCTGTTCAATTCGGAACACCTAACGATGCAATTGTTTTCTTTCTTTTCTACCTTTACAAGCCTTTCTTCCATGATGGGTTGTGCATTTACTTTTGGGGTCCCTTTTCAGTCTTTCCTTTTGCATTACCCATCCTAGACAAATTTCTCTCTATCTTATTATAATACTAGCTCTTCTCAGAAGTTAGCTATTTACTGGCAGAAGCTCTAAAGAAATTAAGGTAGCTGCGATAGCCAAACCATTTTCTCACGTTCCTCATCCAGGACATTTGTCTACTACTAACACTTTTTTGCCTGACGTTTCTCACTATATCGTAATCTTTTCAATTCGTTAAATTCTAAATATTCTTCCATAGCAGCATATTTCAAACGTACTTGGGCCCATTTTAAGACGATATTGGTTACGGTTCATTCTAGTAGCTTCTCCATGGCACTATCTGTGAATACTAAACTGTCATCTTCCAATTTTATATTATTGATTGCCTTCGCATTCACAGCTGAACATGGATTTTCGATTAACAGTGGTTTTTTGAAAAAAGCTATATAACAACTATATAAATTAATTAATAGAGTAGAGATTATGCACTTTTGCCTTACACTTGGTTTTGATTTCTATCACCTTTGTTATTTCGTTCTCAACTCTTACTGTCGCAAGGTCATTCAAATACAGAAAAAAAATATAAAACAGTTGAATAGTGGTTCGTGCATATCCAAACATCTCTGAGACGGTACGTTAAAAGCATGCAATGCTTCCATTCTTCCCAGACCAATTCTAAACCAGAATTGTGTGTCGTTGATATCTTCTTCTAGTTTTGTATAAAGCCCAGCATGAAGTGCTCTTAGCAATATCTTGAATCATGACTGATGTAAGACATGGTTCTATATTGCGAACAGTCCCTTGCGTATACAGATGTTGGTAGTGCAGCAAGTGCAAAAGAAAGCCATTGATCCGGAATACTTCTGGTATTATACATTTCATTAAACACATTTTTCAGTTTGACTTTATCGATTATTTGGATCAGTTCCTTTATTAAAATAAATAAATAATCGTTCTACAATGCCATCATCGTTAGATGTCTGTATCTTAATATTTCTAATAATACTGAAATAGTCAGATGAAACACTTAGTAATATGCATTACATTAATTTTACAAAAAAATGCAGTCGGTAAGATTCGAACCTACGGTCCTAGAGGGAATTTCATTTTTAATCAGACGTCGTAATCACTCGACTAGGAATACTACGTAACACGCGGGCTTATCGTTGTACTATGAAGTGAAAGGGTTGACGTAAGGAAGGAAGTAAATATATTATAGAGTTTAAATGAAGTTGCTATATAGTTTGATGTAACTACTTATTTATCATTGCGTCAAATACCACTTAAATAATAATAGTAATAATATACGTCTATATTCTTTGTTTGGTATTGAGCTTTTAATCATATTAGTTTAGTTTATTTCATTAGTAATTCTTAATACAAGTAAATAGCTTTACATAAATTTAGTGTAGTTTATAAAAATTCTACCTAGCGGTAAGTTTACCCACTATTGGTGGAATGTCGAGTTATGGGGCTTGATGTCCCCTCTCCTGCCACCCCTAAGTGTTGGGTCGGTGGTCCACATTGTAAAGGCAGATGAACTTAAGATGAGTTGGTGAACGGTCGGTCAACTGATCCAGTTTTTTTTTGTTGTTTTGTGTAATCGCTCGTGTTTATCGTTTTGTGCTCCTGGAGTCACGGGTCAATCGACGTGCCACCCCACATATGAGCCCTCCTTCATGTCCCACCAGGTAAGTCCCTATACGAACTTCTATTTTGCGTGGGTATTATCGAGTCTTACGCTCTCCGTATAGGTAGAATTGATTTAGTTATTACTTGCTCTGGAGAGAAATACATTCTTGTATAGTAATTGGTTTAACTACAAAATCGAACAATAAATCAAATAAGAAATACGTAACAGGAAAATACATACTACTAGGTAACAAGAATCACGAGGCAAAGTTCAGATGCCTAATTGAAAGTTAGGCCATGTTCTTCCACTCAAACCTTGATAAACTAAACAATGATCTAAGAAAATTGCCTATATAAATAAAACAATCACTTTTAAATAATTTTTGTGACCTATTCACAGACAACGAAACTTTTTTGCCCTATTGACATACTATTGCTACCTTATCCCTGAAATAGTAGGTGATAAAATTACCATAAATAAATATTGTAAAAGATAGCTTTTCTAAATGTCCAATCAAACTAATTGGCCATGAAACTAAAATCATTCCGCAGGTTTGAAAAGAAATGCTGTTAGTGGGGAAGTAACCGTTGAAATCAATGAAATGGGACATGTTTGGAGTTAATATCATGGAATCTACTTTCACAATTGGAGTGTTCGGACAAAGGTAGAAAATCTCGACGTTTGGTTTTTCCCTAGTGGCTATACTCCTTTCCTTTTATACCTTTGTTTTGTGTCCTCAGTTATGACGAGGCCAATTTTGCAGGAAGGTCCCGTCCTCCCTGAGACACTGACAAATTTAGGATAAAATTTAGAATTTAGACACACAGAAAATGTATAAAGTTGCAGCAAAATAATAAGTTTAGAAAATGGAATGCTTCCTTAACATGTGGGTTTGTTGCATTTATATGTTCAAATAAAAATAAATATGAAAATTAAGAATTATTAATTTTCTCTAGTGAGTTAGGTATTGTTACTTATAATTGATTTACACCCTATGATCTATGCAGTTGAAAAGACCACTTATACAATTTCAAAAACTTTCCAACGCTTTGAAGTGTTCAAAAATCTATAAAAGAATGTTTCTACTTACGAACAACCGAGCCAGGGTTAAAACTGTATTTGTTAGGCAATGTAGCATTTCGAGCGATTCTACTAAACTTATTTCATTATTCCATTCATATAGAGAGGTTATTTCAACTTACCCAAACTTGGAACATTTAACGACTGCATAAAGTTCAATAAATTTCAAAATGAATCCAATCTAGATAGCACATACTTACTTTTATGCACTAAGAGCAATGGAATTCGTGAGAGTGTTGTTTTATTGGGCGCAGTCCTTTGGTGCTTGACTCTGAGCAAAAGTTCGTATTTCCAGATTTATTGCACTGGAAATAATTTGTTACAAGACGATATATTAGACCTGGTCACAACATGGGGCTGCTCTAATTTCAGTATTCTGAGCTAGTTGACACATGCAGCGCCCTTTGAATTTTTATGGTTTTCTTTCTATTTTTCCCGGTTTATATATTGCAAATGTAATTCGCTCGCTGCTCTTCCCCTGAGCAGGATTTACTGCCCACATAACAGTGAGGAAATTGGCGGCAGCATCAAGATTTGCTTTTGGGCTGTACTTAGCAAATCGATGGTTTTCATACTTTGTCAAATATGGCGTTTCGCACATACAGGATACAAAAAAAATGCGCAATTATTAACCTCTTGAGGATTTTATTGTTTATATACCTATATCTGATTCTGTACGATAAATGTTTAGATTTGTGTTCAAACAAGTGCCGTACTAAAGGTTTGGCTACAGGAACGAACTTTTTTTAATAATATGCTGTGGAAACATTAAAGCTAGTTTTTGATACGATTCTAAGAAAGTCAACAAATGCTTGTATCATGGGCCATTCAACAGCTCACGTACACAGTAATCTTTCGAAGAATTTCAATATCTCGGACTACTCATTCTTTGGGAAACCAAGCAGGTAAGAGCTTACAAAATTTGAAGAAGCTAGTCAATGGGCAGCACCGTGTAAAAAGGGTTTGCGACGTTAGACTGCTCTGTTACTTTATTGACAGTCGCATGAGCACTTACTGTAATTTGAAATATATTTTATTTATTTACATGTGAGTGACAGCTCCTAAACAAAATTCTCATTAAATGGTAATTACTTCTAAAATTTATAGTTGTTTAACAGCATTTACTGTTCTTCAAATTCTTCATATTATTTATGAGAACAGTATAGCTATATGTATTGCATCAATATATTTGACAAAGCTCATAACATATGTCTGCTCCCGTTAGATTACAAAGAAATTAAATAGATGCAGTGGTTTATGCATACATATAATTTAGTTATAATTGCTACTAATTATTTCTATTTAATTAAAAAAAAAGTTTATACCATATATCAATTTTTTTGCCATCAGTAACGTATTGGTAATCAACTGTATTAACATTTACAACGCCAGAAAAAAGTTTTAAAAATTTATTTTAAATAGATCTTCTTTACTCTTATATTGAAAGTAAATTGTTGTATAAGGACTATGTACTCGTAGGTAGTATGTATTGTCCCTGATCTACGAACAGAAGTCTTTAATATGTAGTCTACTTCTGCTGATATTTTGTTCTTAGAAATGTTTTCAAAGTAGGATAAGGACTGTATAAAACGCCATCCACATTCGTTTTCAAAAGTTCTTCCTGTTTTAAATTAAGGAACAAATAGAAGTCGATTGGTGTTAGGTCAGTAGAACAGAGAAGATGGTTGAATTTTTAAAATTGTGTACCCAGAATATTTAATGGTGGTGCTTATCATATTCATCAACATTATAAGCAAATAAGCGCCGACACCATCACGTTTTTATTCTTACTTTATCATCTATATTAGGCCCTAAATTGGTCATTAAAATTAACATTACAAAAATTTGTGTTGGGCTGGGAGACAGAATATTCAACTTGTACAGTTAATTTTCTGTTTTTCATTTTATTACATCGTACTATAGTAATACACTGTTTTGCTCAGATATAGTTTCAAAGTACCATAGAGACTTAATGAAACACGATTCACCTTCGTCTACAAAAATTCTACTTTTTTAAATTGAGAAAAAATAGGAATCGATTGGTGTTAGATTAGTGGAGCAGAGGCGATTTTTAAATATTTCAAATTTGTTACATAGGAAATGTCATGGTCATGCATACAACATTAATCAACACTGCAAGCAAATAAGGGCCAACACCACTACGTTGTTATTCTCATTCTATCATCTATATTAAACCGTCAATTGGTCGTTAGAATTACCCAATTTGTGTTTGACTAGACGACAGAATATACTTGTACAGCTTTGACAGCTAATTTTCTCTTTTTTCACTATTACATCGTACTAAAGTACAATAGCAAAACATGGTTCACCTTCGTCTTCAACAGTTCTACTTTTTTTAAATTGGGAAACAAATAGGAATCGATTGGTGTTAGGTCAGTGGAGCTGAGACGATTGTTGAATATTTCAAATGACGTAGATAGGACATTTCATCGTCATGCATACAATATTCATCAACACTGCAAGCAAATAAGGTTGACCACCACGTTTTTATTATTATTTCCTCACCTACATTTGACCGTAAACTGGTCGTTACGGTCAATATTATCAATATTTGTATTGAACTGGGCGTAAGAGTGTACCAATTTTCTCATTTTCCGTTTATTATATCGTACTGCAGTGATATGTTGTTTTTTCTCAGATATGTTTTAAAGTACAATAGGGAGTTAATGAAACACCATACTCGTTCGTCTTCAAAATTATTCTTTGTTAAATTGAAAAACAAATCGAAATAAATTGGTGTTAGGTCAGTGGAGCAGGGAAGATATCTCAAATTTCGTTCAGATAATATTTTATGATCATGCATATAACATCCATAAACCCTCAATGCAAATAATCAATACCATTACATTTTATTATTATTTTCTCATTTCAACGTCGATGTTAGCCCACAATCCCTTGTTCAAAACCCTTTGAGCCAATTGTATTTCGTATTGTTTAAAATTTTTAGAATAAAGGTAGTGCCTAAAGCAGTACCACGTAATCAAGCATTAATACTGCAACAATTGATTGTAATTGCTGTGTCACGATTTCACGTCATACATTGAGTGACGTGGCGAGTGGATGTGGAGTTGGTTCAGATGATAGCGCGCCGAACAAGTCTTGTTATGCAAAGACACTCTACATTCAACGAAAATACATCGGTTTTTGAAACTTTCTGATTTCGGATACGGGATGGACAGCATATTTTTTATCACAATTTGATAATGCCATCAATTGCCTATCCCAAGCTCATACTGGCTTACCCTGTTTTGTTCTAGACACATTTTTTATTGCTCTATCTCTTAGCCTTGTTTTATCGCTTTCACATTTATCACTATTTCTGATCGTAGAACGCATAACGTTTTCTTCAATCTCATTAATTACTAGTCGGAATCGTTATCTTTATAGCTAGTTGTAGTTACTCAAGTATAATCTCTGATCACATTTAATTAATCATTCTTTATCATAAGCTAAACATTTCACCTACACTGTACAGACGCTGGTTATATTTATTGCATCCGCTTCGTAGTTGCAGCTTTACTAGTCATAATTGTTGCAATTAATAATTAAGCATTTAACAAATACTAATAGGTTGGGGTTCACTGAAAATACATTCAAACACGTGATGTTGAGGAAATAGCTTGGCAATCTCAATTCTAACTTGCCACTTAGTAACTAACGAATGAACATTCTAAGGTCAAAGCCAATCTGTCACAACAATGCAAATAAATGTGCTCTCACCGAGATCAAGTTGCACTTTTTTCTCATCGCAATGCAGTTAAAGAATAAAGAATGCAATCAACGCTGATTGCAGCAGTGTTTGTACTTTGTCGAGTAGCAATCGCTATTTTAGCACCTCCGACGAACGAAGCTTATTGTTTAAGTATGTATGTATCCATTTTCGCGTACTAGCTGTTGGAGTAGTAATGGAATCGCTCTAGTAAAATACGCCAATCTTCTATCGAATATGTCGAAGCAGCATTGGTAGAGTAATTTCCCGGTATAGCACATAAGTTCCTCAAGATGTTCTTGCATAAACGGATATTAAAGGGTCTAAACAACCGTACTCGTTCCTGATAGAAGGCGAGGAAAAAGCCTCATAAGATCCACCCTTCCGTCTGAAGGGTATAAACCACCTTTAGGGGACGAAATCGTAAAATCGTCGCAGTGGACCCACTCACACGTAGCGGCATAGGCAACCGAGATCGGAACGTGGGACCACATGTGATGTGTCATGTGCTACCCTCCATGTTGCAGAAATCCGAAGCGTAAATATTGATTACCCATACCAATCCGCACAGCTGTAATATACGCAGTGAACTACTTAAGAGTTTAATAAAACACGGAATTTATTGCCGTCGTTCAGTATGTCTCGAAAAAAGACAATTTAAGCCAACTGACGAACGGTGTAACGATTTTTTCACGAGATTTAGGGATTTGACTTCAAAAATTCCATGTCGCTTTCAAAAGAATCAATTATCGGTGCGCTCGAACATTGATTAAATGGTAATTTGGCACCTGTAGTATCCTCACAAACTCCCGTTTCTATCAAGTTCGCAAGCTTCCCAATATGACCTACTTATTATATAATATTGTCCAGGGGAATTACATTTGAAATAAAAATCAATTTCAAGCTTGTTTTAAGCTCATCGCTCATTAGGTGGAAACTAAACGAAACAGAATGAATCCGATACCAAGGAAATAATATTTTTATAGCTTCTGCAGTCTTCTGCGACTTTGGTTGTTCGACCATGAGCAAATATTTAGAATTATAAACTCCAAAAGTACGTCACATGCAGTTCATACTGTCTCGCTGAGAAATTCGTTCTAGTCCTTTTCTATACAATTCGACACCACCCGATCCGAATTGATCCGATTCTACCCGATCTGGTACGATTCGATACAAAGCGAGTGTTCGTTCTCGTTGGTTCTATAATTATGTTCACAATGCTAATAGCATTAGAAAAGCAATTGCTTCGCATTATCGAAAAAAATGTGCAGCTAAACTAACTTTAATTTTCATTAACAGCAAGGGAGTATTTACTGTACAGGAACCTCTTTGTAGTATGGAATAATATAACATTTTGAACGGTAGCCAATGTCTGCATTGGGCGAAATATCTAGCGGATTAAATTGCATTGTGTTAACAAGATAGAAAGCAATTTAATTATTGAATGACGAAGTTGTTTCGCATGCCCATGAGCGCAAAAGCATACATCAAAGCTAACATTTTATGAACATTCGTTTATCCAATGTTAATGAATGCCTTTTAGTGTGGACAAAAGTTTTTGTATTAGCCGCCGCTTTAGAGGGCAATATTAAAGAAAAAGAGATCGTCGGTATTACTGCACCGCTTGAAAGTGAAACTTTTTATACTATACCAACTCTGCAGCATCTAGGGAAAATATATTCGAGCATTTAGTAATACTACTTACTGTTCATTGTTAATAAAATGCTACAGGATGTTAGTGGGTCGATCAGAAATTGTAACGAATTTTGAGCGTTTGCCACGGAAAAGTGCATCGCTGAAATAAAACCGTAATACGATCAGTTTATTCCTGCCGTCGACCGGAAAAGCATTTAAAGCTGGAAACCTAAACGCTCGACATATAAAGGCCTGGAGACACATTATTGCATACGTCCCGAGTTTTGTGGCTTCACGGATGCACTGAGCACATATATGTTTTTATCGCTTCGAAGACCTGCTCCTATTGAAAGTATTTATTTAGAAAAACGTACTCCTTACCATGCATCTGTAAATGCATCAAAAGATTATGTGTTTTTCTGCCTTACCTGCCGTATCATAAATGCATGGGGCGATTTTTATGCAGATGTAGATTTTTTTACTATTAGTTGTGGTCGTTATAACGTATACTGTAGGTCAGCCTTTTCAGTATTTCACAAGAAAATATACACTTTCCAACTACCTTAGAGACGCCCGTAAGTGTAACGTGCGACGCTACTCGTTAAGCTCGTAAGTATTGCTGAGTGCGTAAATGCTACTTAAGCGTCCAGGTTAATAAGGTTACGAGATTTAAAAGATATCAATTTATTAATGTTTATTTATGTATTAATTACAGTAGGATTGGAACAATTAAATATGCTAATTAAACATTTATTATCTCGTGAAATTACTTCAAAAATGGCAGCTTGACATTTTCAGGAGAGTTCAAACAACTAAATTTTTTATATGGTTACTCTTGACTTGCACACTACTTCCTTGCCCAATAAAATTCTCTTGCGCACTTAGTACTGGAATACTGGAAATATCTATTTCCATATGTTAGAGGATCCCGGTACATGGTAGTAACAGATCTTACAGTCTTACGAAAGAAGATTAAACAGCGCAAAGATGATAACTAACCAAAAGCGACAAATGTGATGGTTTTAATAAAAGAAAATTGGTTAGTTTTGATGTTACTTATGAACCAATACAAAGCGTTGCCCAAAAAATTGGGGGTTAAACTATAGAAAAATTAGCGAATCTAACTCTCACTTTCTATCGTATGAATGCATGTACATATAGCTCCCAGCGGGTATTCCATGATCATGCATCCCTGCAAGTCTGCAACTGCAGCTATGTTGAACACTTTCGGCCTCAATCAAGTCGAAACGATAACCTGATCTTGAAGAAAAAAGTGAGAACGCGAAACCGAGCGAAAAGAACCTTACATGAATGGTCTGTTTTTTCAAACGAAGAATTGTCAAAACTACAGGTATTATGTGTTATGTGCAAAAAAAGTATCACCAAATTTCCCTAGGAGGTCCCATACAATAGTACATAGTAGTACACTTTACAGCTTCTTCTTACAGTTGTTCATCCGTCCTTGAAACGTTTAAGCGTTTGATTGAGGGATTACAAGAAATGATAAACGAACTAGAACTTAGTATGGACTAGAATATAACAAAATGTACGATGAAAACTAAAGACGGCGGATACATAGCTTTTAGACAAATGCCACGAGCAAAGGTAAAAGATGATACATAGCGTTTAGATAAGTGCCACGAGCAATGGTAAACGAATATGTACTTAAGATGATTAATAAAATCTGTGGTAGAAAATCAAAGCTTGGAAATCAATGCACGGGTGAGATTGACAAGAGCAGCATTCGGTAAAACGTCATTTAGCAAACTAATAAAGACACATAGAGCCATGGATGGATCTATGATACGCGTCGAGTTAAGAGACAGAAAAAGTAATGAAGAAATTAGAAGGATAACTAAGACGATTAATATGGTAGAATTCGTCACAATAACAAAGTTGAAATAAGCTGATTGCAGTGCATGGGAATAAGGTAGTAGATACAATTCCCTAATTCAATAGTGGACATAATGGCAAGGACTAAGAGGAAGAGGAAGATCTTAGATGCAATGGAGAGATGACACTAAACTTTGCAGAATTCTGATGGATGCAAACCGCACAAGATAGGGAACAATGGAAGTAGATGGGGAAGGCTGATATTCAAAGTTGGACGAAGGATGACTAGATAACAAGAAGAAGCAACTCTTTCAATTTATTTAACTACAGTTTAGTCCAGTTTCGCTAAATGGTAGATATGTATTTTCCATATGTCAGAGCGAACGGAAACACAAGTGACTGCTCAAACTTATTGACGATTTTAATTTTTGGACTATTTTGTTTGGTGACATCTAAATTCATTAATATGCGTGTTGTTAGATTAGTTTAGTCTATAGCCCTACCGTTTTGTTTGTTTAGTTATTGTGTGGATGCTGTACTCTTCGAGAGCTAATCTACGCTTAAATAACGGAGATTATAGGGTGATATGCATAAAAAAACACCCCTGTAGAAAAACACGTCTTTACTGTACCAGTGGTGAACTAACTCTGCCGTTTGCAAGAGGTCGAATCGTAAAATTATTTGAAAAACCCAACATGCCGCCGGCCTTGACAACTTTACAAAGTTTCAATATAAATGTAATGTATAATATTTACAAAACTGATTAATATAAAACACGAAGTAAGAGACATTACAATCAAAACAAGTTATTTTCAAAAAGCTGTGAATGTAAATACAAAGTAAGAGACATTATAATCTAAACATAATATTTACAAAAAATTATGAACCTAAAACAAAGAGTAAAAGACATTATAATCGAAACAGTTGTCTATAAACTTTTATTTTAAAAAGCTGTAAGTTTGTATTCAGGAATTTATACTGTCAACCCACAGAATTTTGAACATGTGCGTTCACGTTGACAAGGCTTCAAAGGGTAACGCACACAACTTTGAAAATGCAAGTTTCACTACCGGACCATTATCATATTTTACCGTAGCAACGCGGTAAATGTTGTCGCTCCCTGGATGAAGATGAAGAATTCCTTGAATAACACCATTCTTGCGAGATTTAGGCAATCGTGGATGTGTTTCCATTTGCTTTTTTGCTAAAGGTGGCTGATGTACACCTTCAACCATCTCGACCAAAAATGCTTGTTCATCAACTATATGTGTTGGAAATGATTTAGTGGTTTGTCTCGCTTATCTAGATCAGGTACCATGGTAAATGGTTGTCTAATTAGGAAATGCTCCGGAGTTAGAACCTCAAGATCATTTACATCGGTTGTTAAAGTAGTTAATGAACGGGAATTAAGAACGGATTCTCTTTGTGTGATAATAGTGTAAATGTATTTATATGTAAGTGGTGTGTTTGAAAGTACTCTTTTTAGATGGCGTTTAATGCTTTTTAACCCCGCTTCCAACAGATTCCTTCATTAAATATAACATATTTTATTGCAGAAGCGTTGTTATTTAAAAATTGACCACGTTTCGCTAATTTATTTTTCGCACCGATGAAAGTGGTGCCGTTATCACTAAATACATTCAACGGTTTTCCATAGCGAGCTATGAAACGTCGCAAGGCAGATAACAAAAATTTTGTGATTAAATCTGTGACCAATTCTAAGCCTAAAGCGTTTGTCGCAAAAGATACAAATAAAGGAATGTAACATTTAAATGGTTTACAGATATGGCCCTGCATAATTTAATCCCATTGAGTGGAAAGGTGGCATTGCGAGAGTTCGTTCAATGGGCCCGTTGCCCATAAGTGGGTTAATTAACCATGGTTAAAATACGAAACATTTTAAACAGTTTCGGATTACCTTCCTTGCTAAGTCTTTGCCACTGATGTAGCAAAATCGTTCATGCAAGGTCATTAAGTTTTGGTCCTGCGTGTAATAATTTTACGTGTTGATCTATAAAAATTATATTTGTAACGTGGACTTTTAGGTAGTAATATCCGATGTTTCTTATTGTACAAAAAAATTGAAAGGTGTAGTCTTCTCACTCGTATTAAACATTGAGAATCTACAAATGGCGTAAGAGGAAGGATATTAGTTTGTGTATTTATGGGTTTTCTTTTTTAATTTTGTTATGGAGGAATAATTTTTGATTGGAAACGGATCGATATAAACTATGGTGTACTAGGCGATTAGCGACGTATGTTTCCCACTTGGAGATTTTAACCAACATAGTACTATCTATGAATCGCACCAATAATATTCTTGATGTACTTGTAAGTTCACAATTTCTTTAAATTTATGAGCCAGTTTAACTGACAATACAGCAACGCATAAATATGAGTGAGGTAACGTATCATTTTTGAGTCGGGCTACTCTCGAATTTTGCCTCTAATAAGTTTACTATAACGTGATTGTTTTCACTTACAGATCTTAAGTAAATGCATGTACCATAGCCTTTTTCAGATGCATCAGAAAAAAGTGCAGTTCAATTAAGATAGATCAATTAACAATGACATGATGCGAGACTTGTATCTGATATCAGAATATATCCATATTTGACGGCACATCTTAGCTATATCACCAGTCAAGACAAATTCATATTTTGTAAATCTAGCAATTATTGAAAAAGATCGTCTTGTATAGTAGGTCCGGTACATTGCGTTTCATTTATAGATAATCCGGAATCAAGCTTACATAAACCATCGAATACTACTCGCAATTTGGTCGTTTCACTAGTATCCTTAAAAACTGCGTGGTTGGGGAGAAAAAACAAAGATTCATCGTCAAGTTGAATTTTTGTCATGTGTTTTAATTCAACAAATTCATTTATGAATTCAGTGTGAGTTTTGAAAATTGGTATTTCAATTAAATTGTTTTACCTAGCAATCAATAGAGATTCTGTTACTGAAACGGAATTACCTAATTGTTTTAAATTTTGTTTAAACGAAATTCTCACAATAAACTTTCCCGTTTCGTTCTCTCCAATTGTGGTTTTCTTGAAGAGTGTTTCACAAAAATTTTTCTCGTCTATTAATGTTTTTCCCCTTGATATAAATTCATCAACTTGCCAAAAATTTTCAACATCTCTATGTAATTCATTCATAGAAAAATATGTGACCGTTTTATTAATTTTATTGGATTCTGGACTGCCTAACCTACCTGGCACCACCCAATCAAGTCTAGTTTTTTTTGTAATGCTGATAAGCTTGGTTGACGTATTTGTCTTACATACAAGGGCTCATAAAGAATACCTACACCAACAAGAATGCCTAAGCTACTTGAGTTATAAAATGCGGGATTTTCTAGGATTTTAAAAGATGCACATGATTGCAATGGGATATTGTTTGTTATTTGCGGTATTACTCGTACATGATTTCATTTCAATATTAACTCGGTGGGAAATTTTGGATACTAGTTAATGCTGGTTATATGAAAATGAATCGGTTATTCTTGTAAAGCAAGGCGGTTACATAGATCCTGCGTAATAAAATTAGATTGTGACGCTGATTCTAATAAAACTCGTGCTTAGTGCGTTTTGCTGTGTGAATCTGTAAGAAACACCCTTGACGTTGATAATAAATAATAACACTTGGAATTCATTAAGCGTGTTTGATGAATGACTTGCTAATGCGTTTATTGGTATTAAATTGATATCATCTCGTCTAAGTTCAGACCCTTCAGAAGATGTCGGCATTAAATTAATGGTAAAAGATTCACTGTTAATGAAATGCAACAATGCATTGTGCCTTTTGTTACATTTCCTGTATGTATACCTTGATCGACAATCTGGAACAAAATGTCTCTGACGTAAACAGTTCAAACATACCTTTAACTTTTTAGGCTTGTTATTGCTCAAATTTGAATCTTAGTTTGCAGATGATTCACAGTTTTGAAGAAATTTGCCTTGATTGTAATATGCACATCAAGCAGTCACAACGCTAAATGTTTTTGCTGACCAATTGGTAGTGTGAATTTGATTAAATTTGATAGAAGACGCATTATCGTTTCATTTTGATTTGGATTTGATAGTGATCGATTCTAACGTATTTGCCATTCTTCTCGCTCCACAGCTTACCTTTGTTGAAAAATCGAGTTCTGCAGTAACAATTTGGACTAAAATTGCATCCCAAGATAATTTTGAGTAGTAGGAAGAAATGAACGTACCAAATCTGCAGGTTCGCTTTTCAGCGACGATTTACATAAGAACATTTTGGTATGTCTGTGATCCCCGTTGCTATGAATTAGTATATTAAATGTATTGTAAAATTCATTCCACAAGGTAAATTTACCTGCACAAGTTAGTAAGTTTATTTGAGGCAGTCTCACGGATGCAACCTTTTTGTGGGAAATTATTTGTATTTTGTGTTGACTGAATTTAAATTTTTCGTTTTAATACAATGTTCAACGCGATACTTATTAATTCGAGTTGTATCAAGTCACTTCACAATTATTTAAAAATTCTATTTCAGTTTGTACTTCATGGAATTAATCATATATGGCCTGTATTTTATGTAATATGTCTTCTAAATTTTGAAAATCGTTTTCACTTAGCTTTGTTTTAGCATTAAATTGATTTAGAAACTTTTCAAACAACGTTAATTGCCCTTTAAGTTTTTTAGTATTTCTACGAGTTGCGCCATAATGATAATTTAAAAATTGAAAGTGCAGCAAATGAATAACTGTAGGAATTGAAGAGAAATAGAAAGAATATTTCCTTCATTGTTTCGCTTACACCTCGAGACGCCAGATGTGGCACAAACGCTGCTTCGGGTTGCTGGACCGCCACTTGCAGATGTGCTTGAATTACGCCGAACACGAAATATTTCTTTGTTGTTTCGTTGATAATTTGGTTAATTTCGCAACTGCTAATTGTAGCACACGAAATCCGGAATTGAAGGACCAATGTGCTGTACTCTTCGAGAGCTAATTTACGGGGATTGTAGGTTGATATGCAGAAATAAAACACCCCCGTAGAAAACTACGTCTTTAATGTACCAGTGGTGAACCAACTCTGCCGTTTGCAAGCAGTCGGATCCTAAAATTATTTGAATGACCCAATAGTTATGGATGACAATAAACTTTTCTACAAGTAAAAGCATGCAACTATTACGGAAAGCATTTCCAGGCACACCTTCATATAAACATCTTCCGTTGTCTCCGTCATTAGACAGCGCTGGTGTTTTGGTGTAGTTAATACCTTGTATAAGTAAAATCTACGTCTATACAAAAATGTGATTTTTGGGACTATACGTTGCCAAGAAGGTTTGCTTCATTAAAGAATTTTATGCAATTCAGTCGAAATTTATTATGAAACTTGTATATTAATAAGGTATCTACTTGTAGCAGGCTTTGCAAACAACTCACGTAGTAGTAACTACCTCGAAAAATGTCAACATGCGTGACTCTATTGCCTGAGAAGACCACGAAACCAAGCAGTTAAAACTTTATCAAATTCTGATGGAACAGACACTGGGCAGCACTGTATAAGAGGGTTTGCATAGTTGCTCGTGCTCTATCTCTACATTGGCAGTTACTATGATTGTTTTTACCCATTTGTACTTGTATACGTTTGAAATATTAAATTAGTTAATTTATTTACGTGTACGCGAATCAAAAAGCTAAATACTTAAAGTAACCTTTAAAGTAGTCCCTTACAGAATAGCAGCTTTGTACAAGATTAGCTGTTGTTGGAATTTACTGAATTTTGTTGAAAATTTGTTCTAAGAGTCTTCGGTTGATTTGTTGACAGCCCTAGAATTGTATTCTTAATGGGGGCATGATTTTATGAAAATCTGGAGCGCACCTCTAATTAATGTTTGTACGTTCATTTTCACCATTGAAGCCTGTTGAGCGGAAAGTATAAACGCTACTTAATTTCGAAAAGCTTCGGAGCAACACATTTGTACACGAGGCTGCAATTTTCATTTGTGCACTCGGATTCGTAATATGTAGATTTCAGTATTTAATTGCGCTACATCGTCCTCGCAAAAGGCAGGTACGTTGTAATTAATCCCGAGTCGATGTTGTTAGCCTTGCACAAAAACGGTTTTTCGTATTCTTTTTCCACTTAATAACGCGCAACACTAATCTGTATCTCATTCGAATGAATTTAAAATCGCGACTGAATTGAACCGCACGGGTGCGGATCCGGCTTATTCGCTTGTTAATAAGCGCATGCAGTTCGCAAAAATTTAGAGTTTTAATGGCTCCAGTTACACAATTAACTGGAATAATTCTACAATAGACTAATGAAAAGACTCTAATTTTTCTTCTATTATAGTCGATTTCGCTGCGGGGCAAATTCAGCCGGAACGCGAAGCTTGGAAGCTTCATTATTTAACACGGTATAAGGAAAATGTTGCTCGGCAAAGCCCGTGTATTTCACGGGCCAAAGAAAAATGCGCGTCAGTGACCAATATTAATAGAGGATTTAACTTATCTGAGCGCAATAAATTAAAATGTTTCTCGTTCAAAGAATTTATGGCAATAGTTTCCTACACTGGAAAGTTTGTTGTCCCGTGTTTCTAGCCTCGATCACGACGTTTCTGCTGTCATTAGTATTAACTTTCTGAAGGCCATTGCGCATTCGGTATTTTTCCATTTTTCAAAATTAAGCTGAAACCCTCTTAAAGATAGGCAACATACCAGAAGCTCGAACATCCTGACCCAGTAGCGGTTTCGGCTTCCAATATACTGGTAAGTACAAATCGTAAACACGCCGAAACCATTTCTTTGAATCGTGCTTAGTACAGGAACCTCTCCGGTTTTCAAATTGCAGTTGCTGGAGCCCAACTTGAAGAATTAGGGAATTAGAAACCTCTATTACCGTAGTAACATTATTCCTTAATGATTGCAACTTGAAGTGCTCAGAATTATTCAACAATTGTGATTTCTGCCTAGTTTTCGATATGTGCAACGTTTTGAAATATGTACAAATAACAAATGTATAATGTTAGAGGACATTTTCCCTGAAAGCCTGATTGTATCAATGCAACAAATCAACTTTTCAAATTTTCTAAGAAAAGAAAGTTTATTTTATGCATGAACTACCTGCATAAGGCTTAAAAGGTTGCCCCGGCTAATTAATGGAACAGCGGCTCATAAACTGGAAGAACAAGCGTTCACTGGCGGCAGTTCCATCAGTTGGTTCGAGAAAAATTCTTTGTTATTACTTAGGGCGCCACTTAGTATTGTAGTCAATGGTGTAATGGATATTTCATTAGGAAAACCTCCTGGCGATGGGAAATGTACTTAACTACGGGATTTACATCTTACCTTACTTAGCTGCAAAACACGCGAAACTGCACTGAACTTTATAACTAAAAATAATATGGAAATTTCAAGGAACTTGAATGCATAAGAATCTTACCTGTACGTTATTAGTATTATTGATACACTGATGAAAAGCGATGAAGACCTTAGTGCATTGCTAACAGTAATATGTCCCAAAACTTATTTCACAACACGCTAAGAGACATGGCAAAATTGACCGCACCCTTCGCGTACAAAATCTTAGTCTAGCTGGGTGCAGCGAATTGAATCTGATAAAGTTCGAGTGGGAAATTGGCCAGACGATGGCTTAGATACCGCCAAAGTTAAGCGTTGAAGGCGGGCTCGTAACTCGCAAACGAAAGCCACATGTTCCAAGTGCTCGTTTGAACAATAGACCTACCGCTGTCTATATATGAACATTTAGCATTAATTTCAATAATAGTTAAATTGAAAGTTTTTCTAGGGCTTTTTTAGATAACGGTTCAAAGTTTTGGAAAGGAACAATAGATATATACGAATAAAAATACACAAAGGGTATCTTGTAATTCTCCCATCACCTGAGGGTATGTGCACTTATTAAGTAAAGCATTTTCATTGCCATGTCAAGAACATTATAATTATAATCAGCATCACCTCTTGATTGCGAGGATATTAAACTTTCATGTTGTTCTTCTTCTGCACTTCAAGGATTAGCGCTAACAATCTGTTGCAACAGCCACCTTTTTCTAGGTTTGCTTATATATCTTCTCGCTCCAGGTTTGTAATTCACGGCTAATTTTGGTATCCCCTGTTTTGACATTCTATGTAGGTGATTGGTCCATCTTCTTCCGTATGTCGTTATTTTTAGTGAGACGATGTTATGTTCTTGGCTGACTGAATTCTATTTTCCTATCGTTTTTTGGGCACCTATGTTTTACTTTCGAACAGTGTTGGTACTGCTATTGACTCATACAATTTGTTTTGTCACATTTCCATTTTTATGTTTAAGAGTTCAATGTATAGTACTGCATATATTCCTAAATTTTGATAGTCTGCTGTCAGGAGACTTTTCTTTCTGTCGAGATAGCTTGTATATCACACACGTTAATTCTGATACTTATTTTGTCATTTATCATTATTTTTGTTCTTATTAGGTCTTTGTTCCATAAAGCCATCGTTTATGTAGATTGCCTACCGTAGATGGGACTGTTCAGAGCATTCAGAGAGATCTTATAGGCAGTTGTACTTCTGAGCCAATTTTAGTTTCCACGTTTGTAACATATCGTCAAGGTATGCAAGTTGAGCACGTCGTGAAATACAAGGACCTTGTCTGACTTTATTATGGTAGCTACTACCTCTTAGTTTGCTTTTAAATCCAGAACAGTCGATGTTTTCTTATAGAAGGTATTGACTGGATTAAGAGATTAGGGTATTCTCGACATGTTCCATAAAATGTTTTACCTTACATTATCAAAAAAATTTTGTAGGTTGATAAGTGATAAGCCACTTCTCTTCTCGAGTGTTATGGGGTGAAGACGACGTCTATACAAGTTCTAAATCCCGTTTGATCTTCAATAATTAGGTTTTGGGCTATCGTTATGAGGCTTGGTTTGAGAATTTATGTATATATCTTATATACACTATCTAATAATCTGACATTTTGATAATCTTCCGTGTTAGTTCTATCCCAGTTTGTATATAGCGAGATTAGCTTTGCCATTAACCATTTTTTTAAATTCGTTTTTCTTTCTAACATAATTATGTTAAATAGGTGTAGTATTCTTAAATATAATAATGTTTTTTCATATCAAGCCCATACTATCCAGCAGATTTCCTATTTTTTTGTTTAGATTTTGTTCGATTTCATACGTTGTTGAATCGTCTAATCCTGCAATTGTTTTTGCGTAATTAACTTCTTTTGCTTCTTTGTTGTACCTGTATTAACAAGTTTGAAACAGCTTATTGACGTTGCAATAACTCAAAGAATATCAATACACGGGAATCTAGGGTCTTTCAAAGAGCACGCAGTAATTCCTCTGAGAATGTCGATATCCGTCACTGTTAATTATCCGGGAAGTAAGTAGCACTGTATAAAAAACTTTGCCAACTTGGGCTCTCTATGAATTCAACGGTAGTTGTATTAGCGTTACTATGGTTGTTTCTCAATTTTTACTTCGATCATCTAAAAGACGAAAGAATTATTGTAATCCCAAAAAAATCACCTTCCGAGATTTCTTCAACTCTTGAAGGTACAGAGTACCTAGATGACGAAAGCAGGTTTTCTCAGTTCCGTCTATCTATCTGTCTGTCTGTTGGCGGACAACTCAAAAACTGTTTATTGGAGGAAGAAAATATGTATACGGATTATATTCCTTCCTAGCATGGAATCGAAAAAATTTCTGTATAAAATATATAAAGGGTGAGCACATTAAAAATATTAAATTCTGCCTATTTTTGGTTTAACTCAAGAACTATGACTTACGTGCAACTAATATTCCGCCCATAGCTCAAGTTTTTATCCTTGACGAAAAAGGGCATATTTTGGACCCAACATAGTAGATAAAAGTAGTAATTTCCACATAGCTTATCCTTGACGAAAGTGGAACCCAATAGATACAGGATAAATGTTTTAAGAGACAAAAAGAGGCAACGAATAAATTCGTTTTATTTAATGGAGCTTCATTGTAGAGATCCGAACGGTAAAGAGTGGAAGCGTGACAGAAATGGTCGAGAGTTGAAATTGCATTCGCAGGGCTTGAAGTTCGAATCCTACCGGCGGGAATGTTTCTATTTTATTTGAAAATTAATGTAATTCGCATTACCAAGCGTTTCTTTTTATTGTTCCAGTATGGTTAGGGACGTTTAGATATCTTTGCCCCTAGTTTCCTTTTATTTTTAAAATTGTTTAGTGTCACAACGTCTACTTGCGAGGGAAGTTTTGTATTTGTATGTATACCTATGAGTATAAACATGATGCTTTTTACTTTACTTCGTATTTTCTTTATTTACGTGTAAGCGAAGCAAGAAGCTAAATACTAAACTTACGGGTTATTGTCGATATTATTTATTTCTACATTTATTTTCTCTTATATCTTTATCCAGAGTGTTCATTGATTTGTATGGCATTGTTTGCCTCCCACGTAGAGCATTTTCAATTGTAGTTATAGAAGTGTTCCACGCTGTCGGAGGCAGTTCAGGTTTTATTTCCTAATCTTTGATGTTCCTCTCTATTTTCTGCTGCTTGGTTATTTGTAAGCTGCGGAAAAGCCAACTGTTTTTCATTTATGGCTTCTTATATTTTCTTCTGGCCGTATTTTCAAACCGTATCTGTTTTTATATCTAACTTTTGTTTCTAGGTTTTCACTGTGTTATACAATAAATTATATAGTCTTGTTTGGTATATCCTACTTCTTCAAGTTATTGTACTTTGAAGATTTGTCTTTTTTTATTTGTTTGTCGTCGGTTTGAGTTTTCCTATTATATTTTTCACATTGAGTAGATTTAAGCCATTAAGATTATGCGATCACCAATATCAGATTTGACCATTATTTTGCTTTCTAATTTGTTTAAATTCAGTTTCATTCGTTTATCGCACCTTTTAAATTCTTCCATACGGGCAGAGGACATTGTATGTGGTCAGTGGTCATGTCGTCAACATCTTAATCAGTCTTTTTAATATTCTCGTTGCTGGGGCATCCAATTCTTGTTATTGATAGAAATTTAAGCATGAAGAATATATGTTTATTAATATCGGATTTGTCTATTACTTCGCTTGTAATTTATTTAAGCTTCACTTTCCTCTTTAACGGCTATCACACATCGCTTTGTATAGTCACGTCCATCATCATCAGCTGTGTTCCCATAGCTGGGACATCAACCTCTTCTCTCTGAGCAGAATTTAGGTACTAATATTACATACTCTTGCTAAAAGAGATGCAGGGATATATGCAGTAGATCCATATTATATTTATGTTTCTTTTATATATTAACAATTTTCTACTGGCAACTGTTAATGTATAATCATAAAATTTTTAGCCGCAACAATACTTCAGCATATTAATTTGAAATTTCTCTACAGGTACAGCACACTGAATTGTGATATTTCAAAGATATGAATTTCAAATCAGGTTATACGAGGAAGACACCGTACAGGTGCCACTTTGTTTTAAAATCATTTTGGTGTTGCTTTATTATCCCTGACAGCAAATCAATGGTTACAAATTAGATGTTTTTCGTCTACAGTTAGCTTATATACTTGTAGAATTATTTTATAGGAGTGTTAGCAGTAGATTATTGGATCTATATGATACCACTCTCTCTGCATTTTTCTTAGTTAGATCCCTTCTACTTATCTTACTTTTTGAAAAGGCACATGATTAGCTATCACGTGTACTTTTTTGCAAAGATTATAGTCGTTTGCTCATCATAACTATAGAAACCATCCAAGGTGCAAGCTCAGCCTGGTTGCTCTTTTTTCGACTAGATTATTTGCATGGATTTTTTTGTTTACAACTTTTTAAGTTATCTTCATACTTGATATCAAACGTCGAAACTAAGTAAAATCAGAAATACAAGAATTTACTTAATAATAAATATTATACTCGTATAGGGCAAACAACAAAATTTCATGTCTATAGTGGCGTGGCCATATAATCTAAATGGAGCCACAGCACTCTAGCCGTGAAATATTGTTGATCACCTGATAGTATCTACGAATTTATAAATACAATTTCAAAATGGATTGGGTTTTAATTCTAACTGCGAAGCTACAAATTACATACGAACCAGATAGCACTTTCTCCGAAGACAATTTCAGTCGCCATCAAATTATGTCAATCAGGCTGGCAAAATCAATACCATGGCTATGGGTAAATACACCTGTAGTTTGGCGATATTTGCATAATAAATAATTGTTATGTTAATGCAGGTCTCAATTTTTAAACTCCACAATCGAATAACCGCTCACTTTTTAAGCAATAGATATTGGGAATTTAAACGATCTGTTAGGCTCTAATTGTTTACGTTTGATAAATATTTACCGTGCTCTTGGGTTTGTTGTTCAGAATAAAACAGTAGGAGTCTTCATTTTGTAGAACTTAAGTAATTGTAAACAATATCCCTTGAAAATAGGAATTTTTTTTTAGAACTGTTTGTTAGTAACACTAAAGTAAAGATAAATGTAATTGTTTACAAATAGGAGAATATTTGCAGAAAATGTGGCCTATTACTCGAAAAATTCCTTTGTAAAAGATCAAGCTTCAAATTATCAGCACAAGTCGTTGAAAACCCCTAACCATAAACACATTTAACAACCGCTAAATACTTATTTCGAGCTTAACGAATTGTGTCAGTTTCAAACCACAGGCTCCAGCAGTGTTTTCTTCAAACTATCAAAGTCAATATCAAACCAAGAGTAAAGTTTTTCTTCAAAACCATGATATATTTTTTATCAATTTTGTTTAACATCGCATGAGCAGTGTACGGTAAGGTGACGTAGGTACAGATGGCGGATCCTTAATATATTTTTCGAAGATGCTTATCTTTTTGTATGTTTGCGTGTATGTTTGTTCGCTATCTCCTCCGAAAATACTGGCCCGATTAAGTTGTGGCTTAAAATTTTGCTAATTTTTAGACATAGATCGTAGGCCGGTTTTTATTGACAAAAAATACGAAAAAGTTGTAATTTAATTAAATCCTCTAAGTAGCGGAGCGGAGCACCTGTCGACGTGGGCTACGTTGGACCTGAGGTAGAGTGCTCGCCTATTACGCGGACGGCCCGGGTTCGATTCCCGGCCGATGCATCCCTTTTTTTAAAATTTATATTAATGAATCTCTCTTAATTTAGCGAACCGAAGCGTAGTTCGCGTGACTCACTAGTTTGTCATAAGAACGCAAACAAAAATTTAGTACAATCTGTCAAGTAGTTTAGTATTGATAACCGGTTGACCGAGTTGAAACGTTCCCCTCTTTAAAAATGAAGAAAGTTGAAATTCGTACCGTGAAGAAATACCTCGTAGGGAAGGACTAATCTGTAAGTGCCATAAAAGCTGATATGGACTGTGTGTTGGGGCAACTACAAACACTGTCCAAGAGGGCTCTGATGGTTAAACGTGGCCATCAGAGCTGTAAAAATGACCCCCGTAGTGGACGCACGTCAACCGCGTTTTCCAGAAATCGTTGAGAATGACCGAGATATTGTTTTGGCCGCTCGCTGTGTTAAAATGCACCAAGTATCTGAAGCCACAAGCATCTCAACTAAACGGGTACTTTATATAACTACTGTTTTGAATATGAATCAGGTTCCACCCCTTGGGTGCCCCCTCTACTGTCTTTGGAGCAAAAGCTTGTCGTAGGGGCACTGTCTTGGTCCATTTAAGGAGGATCCCATCGATTTGTAACCATGGATAAGAATTGGGTTCACCATTATTCACGTAAAACCGAAGAATAGTCGATGGAGTGGACACATTGTGAAATTATTATCAGTTTATGTACTTGGAAAGCTATCACAATTGTTTCTTTTTACTTATATTAAACAAAAAAATACAGTATTTATAAAAAAATCGGTTGGAAGATAGCAATCCCCAGGTTCAAATTTCTAGTGTTTTGCTGAAAGCCTGGATATTATTGAGCAACACAAGCGATTGCAGGTTTGGTAAACGCCCCATCATCATCCATGCGTGAACCCTTCACCAAAATAAATTCCGACAACATAAATTTATTCCCGTTAATGCATTGCTAAAATATTCAGTAGCTCATCAATTAAAATAACTACATATTATACCCGCAAATGACATCAAGCAATACATTAATATGCCACCATAAATCCTATTAAGCATTACGGGAAGCTTATGCTGTATTTGCTGTCAATACCTGTACGCATGATTACGCGCGTTATATGAAACTGATTGCAATTTTGACTGGTGACTAATGCAATGTTGAAGATGGCAAGAAAAGCACGAGCCGCTAATTTTGTAATTGGAAAGTTTTTAAAGTAATACTTGTAATATTTTATAGTTACATTTTAGAAACTACAATAACATACACAATTTGAACTCTTTCGCAAAAAATGGTACCTTTTGTGACAGTAAAAATTTAACTATTCCGTAGCTCTAAGAAGTCAAAATAATATGCTAACTGGGTTAACCCGCTTGTCATAAGATGGACCTTCAGTGTTTTTTTACCCCCTTTTAGCCCTTAATAGTCAAACGAAACGCTTAGTAATGTGAATTACATTAACTTGCAACAAATTGCAGTAGGTAAATTTCTAACCTACGTTCTCAGAACGAATATGATTTCAAGTCAGAGGCGTTAACCACTTGGCCAGGAACGCCACTATTACAGGTTTATCGTTGTCTTATGAAGTGAAATGGACGACATAAGAAAGTAAGCCCGATCGCGGCCGAAGGAAGTCTTATTGGTGACGATCCAGGGTGACGACCGGTACGAATGCAGCTACATTCGCTTTGATAGTTATGGGGAAAAATATGAAAATGTGGAGTTGACGTTAAATTATAATATCTTGACTACGAACATACATATATTTAGCCTCTTTTACCTATCTCTGTGGAGGACCATTCACACCAGTGCAACAGAGGTAATAGGAGACCAAATCCATTGCCGCTCTTATAAGAAGCCACGTCTATATTTGAATCTATGTAAGCTTTATTACTAAATCGAACAAGTATCCAATTTAGGCTATATAACTAATATTGAAAGACAGTTATCATCATTTATAGCAAAACTAAAAACAAGGTATATGGTATGAGTTATGTTACAAATACGCATATATTTATTTTTACTTAATGTTTTCTCAATGACTTGCAAGGCAGGCCTAATGGTTTGAAGATTTTTATGGTCTAGAATGCTCGTGTCATGACTCATTATACACTTTTTTATTTTTTTAAATTTAATGTTAGCTAGGTCTGCATTTCTAATGCAATACACGACTTTGTTATGCTAAACTTATAACTACTATAACATACAATTCGCATGAGGTTTATGTGAACCTCTTAACACCTCTAACTTACAATATAATTATGTTTTACTTAAAATTATGTAAAGCTAGAAAGTTTATATCAAGTCTTCTAGTAATGTCCGCTTCAGGGACCTGTGAATGCCCTTTTGGCCAAAATTTAGTTTAGTAGCACTTTTACACATCCCTAGGTTTTCAAAAAACTTGATAGTGATTTTCTTGATAAAGTCGCTCATTAGTGATATTTGCAACTAGGTATGAATTTGTCCATTGCGCACAAACCACGGGCACTTAATTGCGAGTCTTAACATTTTGTTTTGCATTATTTAGAGTTGTTTAGTGATGTCTTAGATGTGTTGTACTAGACTGGACATGCGTAAGTAAGAATTGGTCGGATGATAGCTTTATACATTGCTAATCTGATATGGCACTCGTTTAGTTTTTTATTTATATGGTATCTCCAAGTGAGCTTCGAATCTAAATATATTCCAAAATATTTTACGCCGAGTCCTTGGAATTTCAGCATATATCATTATTTATCTTTATGTTTGGAAGTTCGGTATAGCGCTTCAGGGTGAACATTTTTGCCTGGCATTTGTGTCGGTTAATTTTAATTTTGAATTTGTGGAACCATTCGTATGTAACATTTATTGCACCCGGTAGGTAGTCAACTGCCGTTTCTGCGGTGGTAACTTGAGCTATAATGGCCGTGTCATCGGCGTACATGGCTGGTCTTGTGTTATTCACAGTAGGTAAATCATAGATAAATAAATTAAACAGGGTCGGTCCTAGAATGCTCCCCTGTGGTACTCCTGCTTCAATGGGCATGGTAGTGGAGAATGTTGCGTTGATTCTTATTCTGAATGTTCTGCTTCTTAAGTTTGATTAAATTTATTAAGTAAGGGGGGATGTTTAATTCAACCATTTTAAACAATAGCGCTTCTTGCAAAACCTTGTTGAATGCTCTTTTTAGGTCCATGAACATAATTGCCGTATATTTATTTTTCTCAAATCCTTTTTCAATCGTCTCTGTTATCCTGAACAGTTGGTGTACTGTTGAATGTGACTGCCTAAATCTGAGGAGGGATTACGTCTTTTTCTAATAAGTCATCTTGAAGCCGGACAAGAATAATTTTCTCAAGGAGTTTGGCTAATGTTGTTAATAAACTAATGGGTCTATAACTGTCTGGATCGTACTTTGTGAATAAGGAGTATATCCGCAGTTCTCCATAGAATAGGAAAATATCCTAATCGCATACAAGAATTATATATTGATAAGCCATAGCCTTCTCTGTTAACTGTTGTAGTATTTCATTAATCAAATCTGGTCCAGGAGACTTGCGTTTAGGAAGGCGTTGTATATAGGTTTTGAGTTCTAGGGCAGAGACTGGGGCGATTTATATGATATCTTCTGTTTGGAAGCTACCAATTCTGTTTGTTACCACACTCGAGAGGTGTTCATCGTGCTTCTCAATATTGGGGGCGAACACCTGCTGTAAATGCGTTTCCAGTAATTCTGTTTTTTCCTCTTCAGTCGAATAAGTAGAGTTGTTTGATACTAATGGATAAATAATATTTCCTTGACGTAGCAAACGTTTGGGTGCCATCCACATGGTGGGATCTCTGGGATATATTTTCTCAAGATAGCTACTGTACCTTCGTACTCTTAAACTATCTAACTCATGCTTAATTAGGTGACATAGTCGATTATATAAGGTTCTTAGATAGGCCAGACCGAATCTTTGCCAATCTCTTCCGGTTCTATTTTTTGTTTTAATCAACTTTAGTATGTAATCCGGCGTTCTATTATGCTCGGCCATACTCCTGCGTCTCCATGGTTTGGTAGCTTCTTTGACACTTTCTTGTGTTGCATCGGTACATTGTTCTACTGCTTCATCTATATTTTGGGGTCTTTTCAAAATGCCCTTCCATTTAAATTTTTAATCAACAAGTGCTTGAAAAACTTTCCAATCAATTCTTCCATCTGCTAATTTTGGAGCACTTGGTGTTATTTGAGGGGTGTCTAGGAAGGATAAAATTATGGGAAAAAGGTCCAAGTCTAGTTCAGTAATTTCTGTGTACTTGGTACTCAGCGATTCTAAGGTTTTAGGTGCTTATTAGATGCGTCTCAGTTACACAAACTATATCGATGTTGTGGCCTGTCAAGAAGTCAATAAAAGTTGAGCGTTGGGTTTTAAGGCCATTGGCATTCCAATTGGCATTGTTAAGATATTTATTATGGGCACATTATTTGGATGCATTGCTTAGCAGGGATGGGAGTATTGCTGTTAGAATTGGCGTTAACTAATCTATGTGGGGAAAGAGCAATTCAAGTACTTTTTTAAATATAGTAGTAATTAAGTCTGTCGAATCTTGCTATTCATGAGATAGATTTTGGTTGATTTGGAATTCACTTTATTGGTGTTGCCTGGAAGTTGATGGCTGATTTGTCTTGCTTTCCCTTGTAGTTGCAGTCACATGGGAGTATGATCTGCTCTGCGTCCGGTAGTTACTGTTTCTCGTTTGATTCTGGCTTATTTTTACAAACTGGCTACAGCCTTTATAATTTGCCGGATGTTTTTCTAGGCAATTCACGCACTGTGGATCCTTTTGGGGCCTCTTAGGGCAATTACTATATAAGTGATTACCTGTGCATTTTACGCAGCGGGGTTGAGAACGGCAGTAGTTGCGGGTATGTCCGTATAACTCGCCTTCTTTACATTGAGGAATCTCTTTAGATTTCCTTCGCAATCACTTCTACTATGCTATAATTAAGTGTTGTTAAGCTAAATATTTGTTTGCCTTTTTGAGTATTACTGAGATCAACGGCGCATAGCGGAATTGGATATCCGTTCTTAGTATAAAGTCGAGCAACCTTTACAATAGGGTATTTTAGAGCTTTCAGTTCGTGTTGAATTTCAGATTTGGTTAATGATACCGGTACGTTTCGAATAATCACCGATAAGTTATTAGTCTCGGGATCCTTGAACGTTTTTTTTTTTAATTTATTTATTAACTACAATCTGTCTCTTAGAGACACTCAGTAGGCGATTTGACAATACGATAAAATTCATAAAGAAGACATGTTGGAAAGAAGCGAATGAGAGTTTCCGTTCAGTAAGCTCAATAGTTTTGTATTGTTAAGATTGCACGGCACTATTACGAACACAACGCGCTCTACTCACTGCACTCAAAACGGCGTGGAAGATCGGAAAGTTTTATTCTTTTAAGTCTAGGCTGGACGTCGTCTTCTTTTAGGAGGGGCTCGATTAGCGCATTTGGGTGAAAACTAAGACGAGTAGCATAGCGGACGCTATATTTTTTAATTTCATCCGTGATTGAGGAGGTGCCCAAGTCACGTTGAATAACTTTGTTTGGGACAAACCAGGGAGCGTTTATTGGAGTTGCTTGCACTCCCCAGAGTTGTATGCCGTAACTTGATATTGGCTTTATAATGGCTCTATAGAGCAAAATAAAGTCCCAAGTATTTTAAGTGTTAGTCTTGCAGTATTGGTGCGCCGTTGAGCACAACAGGAGGACAGGTACCTCTTCTTAGCGTAAAGATCACTTGCACTGACTTTCCTTCGTTTACCTTTATACGCCATTTGTTGAACCAAAGTTCGAGTTCTTGCAGATGTTCCTGTAGATGGTGACTTGCTATATGAGGTTCAGAGTGAGAAGAGAGTACTGCGGTGTTCTGCGAATGTGGCTACCATGGTGGTGGGAAGATCAGCTGTAAAAAGTAGATATAATAGTGGACCCAGCACACTGTCCTGGGGTACACCTGCGTGTATAGGGAATAGGGGAGTGCGACTATCTCCGTATTTAACGAGAAAGTGCCTGTCAGTTAGATAAGACTTGAGGATTTAATAATAGTCTGAGGGTAGTGTTCTTTTGATTTTGAACAAGGGCCTTTGATGCCACACTCTGTCGTATGCTTGTGCGTCTATGAAAATGGCCGAGTAGTAGCGTTTGTCGTTAAAGTCCTTTGTAAATTTGCCAACAACACTGTGAACTTGCTCAATGATAGCATGAATTTTTCGAAAACCGAACTGGTGATCAGGTATGAGATTGTTGTCTAAAATTATAGGTAGTAGTTTCCTTAAAAGCAGCTTTTCAAAGACTTTGGACAAAAGCGGCAATAGACTAATTGGTCTGCAAGAAGATAGATCAGTAGGTGGTTTTCCAGGTTTGGGTATTAAGATTATTTCAGCAACTTTCCATTGTTCTGGAAAATGCCTTAAGCGCAGTACTGCATTGAAGAGATAGGTGATGAACACAAACCCGTTTTCTGGCAATTCTCTCAACACTGTTGCTGTAATTAGGTCGTAGCTGGGTGACTTTCTTGGGTTTAGTTCTGCCATGAGCGTGCTTTAAACTTGTTTAAGATTGAACTTCAGAATTGGTGGGCTCAGTTGAAACGGTGCTTCAAGGTAGTGTTGGATTTCTTGTTCTTCTTCTTGTGTGACTTTAGAATCAAACGGTGTGAAAACTGTTCTCAAGTGGTTGGCAAATGCAAGTGATTTTTCTTCAGTACTTATTACCCAAGCGTTATTTGGAAAGCGCAATGGTATTTTATGTTTCTGTGGTTGCTTTAGTTTCTTTGTCGCTCTCCAGAGTGAGTACTCTATGGCTTCCGTTGGAGACAAGTGCTGTAGGTAATTTTGCACCAATTCATTTTTGATATTGGATAGAAGTTGTTTTAGTTCCAACGTTTTGCGGTCGAGTCTTCTCTTATCATCAGGGTGCCTGGTAGTTTGCCATATTCTACATAGTGTACGTTCTTCGGCTATTGTTTTCTTCACTACGATAGGCCAATCAATAGAAGGGATATTCTGTGTTCTTGGTGGTATCGCCGTCCATGCAGCATGCTGGATGGTTTGATTAAATAATTCTACTGCAGTTTCATCAATTATCTCTCTGAAAAAATTCCAGTCAGTGTATTTGTTAGAGAGACTAGGATACTTCGATATGAGGATCATTTGCGTTCCCATGGCTAGTATGATTGGCGAGTGCTCACCCGTGAGGTCAAGACAAGATACAGCCTTAAAATAGTTAGGATTTACGCCTTGAACGTGTGATAGCTTAAGATGTTATTGCTGGATTATTTAGTCATCTTCCGATAATCGTTTATGCTTGTTAAATTGACTCGTAACTGGTTGTTTTCATTTACCGTCGTAAATTCACTTTTAGCCATTTCTTTAAGATCTACTAGTATTTCTTGGTATTCGAGTTTATCGGTACTGTTCAGATATATTGGAGGAATTTTTATCTTTTTTCATTGGGCTCAGAAGGTTGTTGGTCTCGTGTTGGTGGTGAGGTATCCATATCGTTTATTGTAGCAGCATGCTTGTCTTGATAAATAATGTTGTCTGCCTTTCAGATTTGTTTTTCAGTTATGAAGAATTTACTATTGGCAATTAATTTTTCTGGCTCGAAAAGGTGTTTTTTATTTGGTTCAGCTACAGGTGGCGAGAGGTAGTCGCAGCTCCTTTTATTGTTAGTTTTGTTGATATTTATAGGGGAACTCCTCTGCAGGGGTTCTTTTATAATTTCTATTGGTATTGGTAAAGGGGTTTAAAATCAGATTAATAAGATTGAAAGAATACAGTATTAGAAATTACTAAGATGAATTTAGGTATGAAATGGATATCAAAATTATTCAAATGTATTTGGCAAAGAAAGGAAATAGAATTTAAAATTCAATTAAATGAAGCTAAATAAGAAACAGTAGGATTTTAACATAATTTAATCTACCTGAAATGAAAAGGGAAACTAATGGCAAATACTTTTTCGAAATATACTATTTAACATAGTGGGTATTAGACAAAGGCTAAACTTCAATATAGCGTCCCCAGTTCAAACACATATACGTGAATCTTTTGGTCTGGGAGCTATAAGTTTAGGTTAGTTGCAGTTTAAGATTTGTGTGTATGTAGTACACAATTTTCTAACATTTGTGTGGAAACCACTGCTTTTCGGGGGTTTTTTGCGCTTGTGCTGCAAACGTGAAACCCTAGACAAATATAATAAAACTTCTATAGTGTGTTAGACTGTGAAATAATATAAGCCAGATCATTAAGGAAATGTTTTATTGATTAGTATGTAAAAATTTGATAACAAAAAAGTAAAAAGTAAAATGTTAAAAGGATAGAAGACGTGCAGACTACATGGATGAAGATAAAGAATGTGGTGAGAATACCAAACTAATACAGTTATATTCTACAAAAGCAAATAAAAGGAAGGCAATGCTGAACTGAGTTTATTGTCAAACTACATTGCATCAACTGAATTGGATAACAAGGAATGGTTTTCAAAGGAAGTGGTTTACATCGAGATTATTAGCAGAGTGACGTTTTGTGGGGTGGATTGGGGATTTTTCATCTGGGGGAGTTCTGATTCGACAAACTTGTCATTGAAGTGACATCTTGTGGCTTGCATCTGGTCGAGGTTCGTGGTACCGCGTTGTCAGCGGCTTGAAGATTTTGGTGGGACGACGTGGATGGTGGTTGCTGCAGGTATTGCAGCTAAAAAAGGTTGGAAGGTGCCTTATCGTGTTTTTTGGACAAGGAAGCCTTTGCGGATCTAGGCGTGTTTTTGGCGGAGTTCGTACATACATTGTTATTGGAAGTTGTGAGATCTTGGTGAGGTTGCTGGATGTATTGGGCTTGGTGGAGGAGTCCTATAACAGGTAACAAAATGCAGGTATTTAAATAAAAACTGAACGAAAATAGAAAGAGTGAAGTTAGGTAATTTTAATTAAGGGAGTACTTACCATTTGATATTGTGGAATGACAAAATGTAACGAAAAATATTTTTAATTAATTTTGAAAAACTAATTTGAAGTGTCAGTTGACAGATGTACGAGTTGTCATAATAACAAGAAAATCAAATTTCAGAATATAATCAATCCAGATTATAAAGAATCCGACCTGTTTTTTTAGTCAAGTGTTTTCTACCGAAGCTAGCAGTTAATAATAGGGCAAATGCGTGAATTAAAATTAAATTTTTAAAAAGAATTGATTAAGAATAAACTAAAGTAAAGGTTTAAGTCAGTTGTAAAATAACATAGGCGTTACAACGTGGTAGAGTCTCCTTAACAATATTTTGAAATTACATCATGAAACTATCATTAAGCCCCTACCAGAAATCAGCTTCATGTTATCACACGTGATAAAAGTTCACACTTGCATTTTCTTACGTTCAGAACGGCATTGCACGTTTTAACACGGACAACACTTTTACGAAACTCCTCATTATACTCTTTGATTTATTTCTAATTTATCGAATTTGATGAAAAAGTGTGTTTCACTCCACTTCAATAGATGTCAACGACATTAAGTAATAGTTTTTGCCTTGCCTTTGGAACTAGGTGAGCAAAGACTAATTACATATTTTGTAGCGTGTCTACCTTTTCAGTTTGTTATTTCACGTTTCATGTGAGACGTTGCATTTTCCACTTTTTACTGTGTTAATGAGTTATTTTTTCCATTAATTACTCATGAATACTCAGCGCATATGTGCTGTAATTAAAGTTAGTGCCCATCTGGTGCTCGCAAACAGAAATTAATTTGTTTCGGAATCGTTTATACTTCCCATGTTTAATTGAAAATAATTTTGCAAGGAAATTTATTTTTCTACAACAATCGCGGCCCCATTAAATCGCTGTCGTTTAGCTCTTTTTGTCGGAACCGCTAATGCCCCGGCTGCTTATAGTTCCTTGTTTAATCTAAAGTTTCATGTGCAGAAACCAACACAACCTGATTTGTGTCGTAAGACTTTATGCTCTCGCGAAATGTGTGTTAACACCGAACCTTCGTTATTCATTTCTGGAACTGACTATGAAATTACGACTTCCGCTCTTGACCTGCAGTTATTCATGTAGCTCTTCATATTCGCTGAAAGCGACTTGTTACTGCAAAAGCCTTTATTTAAATATGCGTTTAATTTCGCATTTTAACTCGGCACACTTACCTGTGATCAAATATTCATGGTGCAAAAAGCGCGAAGCTGTCAACATGTACTTACAAGTATGGAAACATTACAGCGAAGTTAGACTAAGATGCTTTTAGCCCTCTAACCTCCCGGAGCACCTCGGACAGCACTTCCGGGAATATTAAACCCCCTTTTGCTCGAACTGCTTAATTCAGGGTGTAGTTCTAGTAAATAACCCGGGTCGCTTGAAATCAATCAGGTGGAGTTTTACTGCATTTGCGATGAATATGCAACAAATTTAATACTTCAAACGCGATGAATATTCAAATTCGTAAAATGGAAAAATTCCGTAGTTTCATATTTTGTTTTATTGGCCGATTCCTGAATTACAATTGTTTGGTCTTCGCTTTCCAATAAATTTCTTTCCAAACGTAATTTATTACATTACTCCGATGCCCTGTACATTTGTACATACATATTATTACATCAAAACTATGGCTCGACAAAAACTGGAATAGAAAGCGGAACTGGACCTTTCGTGGGTATAATTAATACGAGTCATAGATTAAGGGTGATAGACTTACTGTGTTTCACATTGAAGCTGCTAGATCAATTTTACGTTTTATGTGTTGTTTTAACTAAAAAAGTGAAAGCATCAAAAGTTTGCTGCAATACCTGCTTATTTGAAGAAAATTGGTAGATTACAGAAATTACAAAACAGTGGCGGCTTCTGAAGTTTTAACAATAACTAGCAAAACATAATAGTTAATCACTCATATACATTCCAAATATCCAAATATGGCTATGATTTTGTATTTTGTATAATCGAAAAGGAAACGTTGCATGCACAGAACAAAAAGTATTCAAACAGAACACAAAATGTCCATAAGAGTTAAAAAGTGAAAGAAGATAATAATGTGTATAATAATGGAAAACAAAACATTTAATGCTTCACATCCACAGATCTATTTGTTTTTCTTATAAATTACCATAGAAACATGTCAACTTTATCTTGCTGGTTGAAATTTAATACCGGTGTAGGCCGTCCAAGTTATTTTGTGTAACCTTTGCACCTAACGATAAGCTTTAAAAGTACTTTTCGCCATTTTCTCAATAAAACTGCAACCGAAATTACCCAAGATAAATAAGCACGCTCAAACAGCAACCGATGTTATGTACGATCGTCGAAAGATTACTTACAAAGATTCAAGAAAGTCCTTGCTACATTTGCATTCATTTCCAATGCAAAGCTTCCACAATATTTCGAATAAGTTATGCTACCGCGTTATGGTCACTGAACCGACGGATGGCATTACGTTTTCAGGTGCCCAATATTTTTAAATGTTACGATAAGACTACGATTCTGGTACGGTAACGGCTTAAAAAAGCGTGGGCCCTGCTATATCGCCAATTCGGCAGCGAGTGTGCTTTCACCCCTAATTCTCATGCAATTTTCGAGCTCGGTTTGGAAGGCCCTCAGCAGCTCCTAGCTGCTGAATGTATATGATAAGAACGAGTGAGTCTATACATAACTCATGTTATGTTGACATACTTTTTGTATATTGTTTTACATATTTTTTAAGCGTAATCGGCTAACGATCTACGGATCTCATTACTTATTTTGTTATAATACTTAAGGAAAAATAATAACACATATTTTGAATTATAGAATAATTACTTTTTTAAGGACAGATATGCTGTTGACGGCTGTCGGACAAAGCAATTGGAATTATACTTAAATGTAAAAATCACATGTCATTAATATTAGTGTATGTGTGTGTGTGTAGTAGAATATAACGCGCCACGACCACTACTTTCCATAAAATGGTGTAATACTACGAGAAGTAGAAAAAAAGAAGGCCCACCTCTGCTGCTGAAAACAATTTTCAAAAATTGTACTACTTATCACTTACAACAAGGAATACACAGCGACTGGATGCATGAAAGGTAACTTAGTGATAGCCTGCAAGAGCCTGAAAGACATACATCTGACTCCCGATTTATACTATTATGCCCACAGTATATTGGGCGATATACTGCTCGAAGGCGCTACTGCAGCTCAAGCAGGAAACATTTTAATGAAACGTTTTCTCGGTCTGAAAGTGGTATCAAGCGCATTAGTTTGTAGGTGCTGGCTGAGCTGTCGTATTTCTCTAACTAATACTGGATCCAGACGAGCTGACTTTTGAATCTTTGTACACGCATGCGTATTCTAAGGCCCACAGTTAGTTGTTTAAGTATGACTGTGTTTTTCCCATCAAAATGACAATATTTAACATTTTACATGCAATTTTCAACGATTAGGAATGGCATTTCGAGCTTATTTATATGTAGAAATGGCGTGGCTGACCTGTAGCGTGTAGATACTATACTTGGCTTAGTGAACAAATAGAGTGTCTTATGCAACCCAAATAACATGTTACAAAGCTGACTGGATCAGTATTTGATTAATAATTACTGAAGAATCAGAGATGGTGTCCTTATAATTAAATTAAATTTAACTGACATTAAATAATTTCTTGAGGTTATGATGCAAATAGAAACGTCGACCAACTTAAAAAGCATAACATTTGTGCACGTGTAATTTGTAGGCATGTGGCCTGGCGCTTGATAAATTTCATTATTGCCTACATATTACAAGTACACAAATCTCTTGCTTTTTAAGTTTCTATTTGTATCATAACCTCAAAAAATTATTTATTGTCAGATGAAATTAGGTCTAATTATGAGAACCGCCATCTCTGATTCTCTAGTAGTTATTATTAAAATACTGATCCACTCAGCTTTGTAATATGTTATTTGGGTTGTATAAGTCACTCTATTTGTTCGCTATAGTCTTAAATTTTCCGAAATTGAAGATTGCAGTGGGGCGTTATATCGTGTTGCTGACATTAAATGTTCGATTTTTGCAATGTCAGTCAGTTAATCTAAGGAATCTAGTAGAATACACGACCAAAGCAATAACTTTACGGACTCACTTCGCTGTAAACTGGTCGTGGCAAACAAAGCTATCGAGCGTTTCAGTACTTACTGGCAGTTATATCAACCAATCCTGTTAGAGACTGAAAGTCAGAAATTAATAAAGCTGTATCAATATCTATATATTGTCTGGAACAACCAGTACTTGCAGACAGAGAGCACAGAGTGCCCATTTTATTATATCTCCCCAAATGTTTGAAAATAGGCAAATCATCTTACAATACCGAGGTTACTTAGTTTAAAACCAGTATCTAAGTTGCCTCTGGATTGTAAGATGCGTTGCCTATTCGTAAACCTTGAAGGAGAATGATAAAATGCGCACTCTGTATACATTTTTTGTGAGACCCATGCTCACATATGGAATTGGAACATGAGCAAGTTCAGATAGGACCAAATGTATGATGCGTGTGGCAGAAATGAAAATACTAAGATCTATAGCATGGAAAACATGTAGAGGCAGGATAAGAAACTAGAATAAAGGCAAACATGTGGAGCAGAGGAAGTGGTAAGGTGGAGACGACAGAGAAGAAGATACTGTCAAGAACACCTTAAGAGAATATATAATAACGGACTCGTACGTATTGCGCTCGAAAGCTAACCAGTAAGCCGACAATCACAAGGGAGGCTTAACAGGTATCTCTTGTAGTAGAGAAACAGCTGGCAGTCGCAAGAAAATTACAGATATGTGTTTGTTTTCTGTTTCAAAAGAGGGGTAAGTACTTTGAAAATACGAATTAGGGCGCTACAAATTTGTCTAAATAAACTTCAGGTCTTTGAGGCGTCTCCAACCTTGAAGAAACATCCACGGAGCTGCAGGCAAATGATGAAATATACATCACTTGCCTTCAGCTAGTAATTTCGCTACAAAAATAAGTTTTGCAATCTACTTTACAACAGAATAATAACAAAAAAAAACCCAAACTAATATTTAAAACGCTATAATTAGCACACTAAGTTACACGTAATCCTTGTTCGGTAACAATAACGTTAGTTTTCCCTATTTGATATCACGAAACTACACGCTATGAAGTAATTTACTTTTAAATTTAAATACAGCAGTACATACAGGGGAATATAAGGCCGAAATAATTTGGCGACACGATACCAAATTTCAAACAGCATGTATGAATGATATAGCGGAAATGCAAATTTTATTACGATACCCCAAAACCATGGAGAAATTGCATTGTCCAGTAGTCAAGTACATATGCTACATCAACCCTGCGTGTCTCCTAAGATCGTCGCTACATCGTACATTTGGTCTGTCTTGAGATTTTTGTCCAGTATATGGGCGTCAATTTCCCAAATTCTTGTTCCAGGGTATTCCGGTATTATAACCGGATCATTTCCACTTGAATTACGCGACTTGTTCAACTACATCATTAACTTTGGTTTGTCATTCTATGGCTTTTTATTTTTAAAATTTTATTTAAGTTGGGTCTAGCAAAGGTTGTATGAGCTCCATATGTGATGACCGGTATGATGTAGACTTTAAATGCCTTTGAACTTAGGTGTAGTAGGATTTTCTGGTTCTTCAGAATGCAGAAAAGTTTTCTAAAGTTGCTGACCATCTTATGCGAACTTTTCTTCTAACTTATGTTGCTGGATTTTTTTATTGTAATAGGTGGTCCTATGTAGTCATATTCGGTGGTTTGTTCTATAATGGTTCCATTCACTGATATTTCTCGTTGCTCGTTGGTGTTGCCCATTATTTTCACTTTGAACAGGTTAATTTAAGAACCTCGTTGTAACGAAGTTTCGTGAAGATCATCTACCATACTTTTAAGGTCGTTCTATTCAGAAGCTATTCAAAGCACACCATCGGCGAATCTGAGATAGTTCTAACGGTTCCTTCTGGTATTATACCGTTACTTTCTCAGTTCGGCGACTTGAACATGTTTTTTAAGACTAAGATTTGGGGGAAGGTGCATCTCCTTGTCCCACATGTCTTCTCACGTGAGTTGGATTAGTTTTAAGATTTTTATCTACTACCACTGTCACAGTTGCGTTTTTATATATACTCTTTATCAGGATTTTGTACCTGGAGTCTATCTGGTCATTGATTAAAGCCTTCTACAGTGCACCCAGAAAAGCTAGGTGTAGTAGCAGATGGTCACACGTAATTTTTTTTCTAAACCCTGTTTGCTCCATTGGTTGATATTGATGGACTTTATTTATCAGTCTGTTAGTGATGATTCTAGGGTAGGGAGTCCTGTGTTTGAATATGATATTTGCAATATTCAATTGAGTTCCTTTTCTGTAGGCATTAGTTTTGCCAGCTTGTTTGAGCAGTTTTGTCAAGGTTTCGTCTTCTTCAACAGCCTTGTTTCTTTTTGCTTTGCTGTTAGGTTATTCTATTTCTTCCTCCGTTATTTCTGCCCATTCGCTTAAATTCACGTTCATTGTCTGCCCTGATAGAGTTTTTCTAAAGTTTTGCGGTGGAGTTTTTTTTTAGCTATACAAATATTACCTATAAAGCAGATACAAGTATTAAACTTGACAGAAAGAAAGCTTTTTAGATGGCAAAACTAGTCGATATACCCAAGCACCAACATAAACGATGTTTAATACAAAGGGCATTACTAACATCGGCGAGAGGTCATCGTTTATACGCCAAGTGTCACTTCGACGTGAATTTAGTTGCTTGACTTTCCAATATGAACGCATGAATTTGCGTTGCCCTGTTGTTGTACTACTAATTGTGATAATAAAAGTGGTATACTCGAACAACTGCTAACCTCGGGTAGCGCCATATAACGAACAAATAATCTTTACTAGTGACTTAGTGTATTCATGTTAAAACTGAGTACCTATATGAACCGGCTCTGTTACACGATGTTGTAAAAACACCAACAATTCTGGGCAACTAGGTTAAGGACTGTAATGTCAAATTTTAGAATTGCGGCGCGAGTTCAAATAAAAATAGCCACACAGCTACCACGAGTGCAGTGATTAAGTGTGTACCCGAAAAACGGACATGTTTGGGCTACGTCTCACCGCAGTTACTTCTACATTTGAGTTTTACTTTTTCCGATAATAAACTCGGCAGTAAAACTGATATAAACTAAGAGTGCCACAGTTTACTGCCTTCGCATATAAATCATCAGACAAGTTGAATTTTAAGCATTGGCGTGTTATCAAAAAATCGTAAAATGTAGTAGCCGAGTACTCCCTAAATTTGGCGTTTCGGTTACGACGCCGAACGACAGCCTCACAGCGTTGGTAAATGACGCAGTATTTGCACCGGTATCCTGGGATCAATTCACGAATAAGTAAACATTATTCGGCTACATAGGTTTTTATTTACATTATTGGGTTTTGCGGTAAGGGCTATTTATTTAGAGAAACTCTTTAGTGGACCTGCCTACGCTGCAATGTGTTAGTTCAGCTCGTTAGTGGTATTTACGTAATTGAGGTAAATTAACTATCTACTCAGACATATCCATTTGCGGGAAGAAAATGAGTCATTATGATTTTACGGTGTTTTTGACCGTTACTATCGATTTTTGAATTTATCATGATAGGGAACGAGTCATGTTTCATAATAATATAGATTTGAACCTGGGGTGTTATGTCAAAGCAAGACACATGTGTGTTCAACTAAGAAAGAGAACGCTATGGTGATGATATTCATATACCGGTTAATTACAGTAGGTATGTCAAAAGCAGAGTCATCCAAGTGACGTATTTTTATAAAAAATGGATATTTATTATGTTATATAAATATCGGCATAACCTAATAAAGTTGTTGTGATAATCAAATCAATAATTTTTCGAAAATTGAAATTCAAGGGATCTGAATTTTTGAAATTCGAACAGATTTAGTCTTACATTTATTCTATATTGACAGAAGGCAGCATTGAAATTTTGTAACTGGACAGTTTACCACTACTTTAATGAGAAAAAAACAAAAAGAGATATATACCAGATTTTAACCTTGTCTGGAAAATCATAGCAGGCGGAAAGAAGAGAGGAAAAAGGAGAGGACGAAAAGGAAGCTTAAGAAGCAAAACCTGATACGAATATAACCTGCGATTGTCTAGAGCAGTGGTTCCCACACTTATTTGGCCTACCGCCCCCTTTTCAGAAAAAAAATTACCCAGCGCCCCCTGGAAATCTACATTCTTTAAGAGAACAAACAGAGAGATATTGTAGTGGTAGCTTCTTGAAACTGATAATTATCTATAAGAGTATTTCTAGGTAAGAAACTATTTTGAAAGAATAAATTAAATAGCAATTAAAAAGTACAAGGAAGGATTTATACATTAAAAGTACAACATAAATATTTGACAATTATTTAATGCATTATACATTAGATACAGTTATTGTTAAATTGCGAATAGTTTATTAAAAAGGTTCGAGCATATAAGTTGATTTAGTTGGGATAGTTATTTGATAACATCAGAGCTTAGATTTTAATTTGTAGGTATTAACTGACAATCGGAATAACTAAAGTGAAAGCCAAACTCAAATGATTATCTGAAAAAGTCAATTATGAAATGTTATAATAAAATATACCATATAGAATTTTGTTATAAATTATTATTGCTAGAGAAAATGATATTTTTAAAATAAACAAATCTGAATTTTGAATAAAAGCAAATTTGAACAATAAAGGCCCTTTATTATAATGATATTTACTTTCTGGATGGTGTATTAAAGGGTGTGATAAAGTAAAATTAAAGAAACGGAGAATAATGGCAGAAATAAATGGTATGAAGAAGAATAAGAACATTTAATAATGGTAAATAGTCTTCATGGAATAAATCTTAAATCTGTAACTTGTATTTTGTGTGTTTATTTAGAAAATAATGTTACACTATGTTACACAACAGATCAAATATGTACGAATAGTTTTTCTAAATCTTCTTATCTTCTCTTCTTTCTTGAAGCTTTCACCGCCCCCTTATTTTTATTCACCGCCCCCCAAATGCATCCGTGGCTACTATCGCCCCCCTGGATCGTTCCAGTGCCCCCCAAGGGGCGATATCGCCCACTTTGGGAATCACTGGTATAGAGTATAGAGGATGACCTGACATATACATGTTAACTGTAATAGTTCTGCCCTGGGTAGGTCATTGCGTTTAAGTACTAATGCTAATAGCGACCGTTTATTTTCTTATGGCTCCCATAAGAGGCATTGAACGTAGGCAGTATATAAAAAGGAGGTACGGTCCAAACAAAACCAGGGATGATACAAGCTTTCGCGCAAAACCAGACTTGTCCAAACTTGTTTTCCTATTTTTATTGAAAAGATGCACCCATGGTGGTATCACAGCTGTGTACTGACAATAGGTACCACTGTATAACCGAGGTTTCCAGAGTTTGGCCTCTCTCTTACTACATACAACAGCAGTCGCGTTAACGTTACTATGGCTGTTTTTACCAATTTGCAGTTGTAAGCGTTTGAGATATTAAATTAGTTTTGTTAATTTACTTCGTATTCTTTTTATTTACTTCTTAGTGAAGCGACAAGCTCATTAGTCAAGTATTATGTGCTACTTGTTCTCCTCTTTTTATTTTTATAATTACTTTCCAAAACAAATAAAATAGTTGGATATGAATTTTATTTTTATTACCATGTTGCGCAAAAGTTGAAATTCTGAAAAATTCGTCTCTTCTAACTTTTGCAAAGTATTTGTCACCAAATGTAAGGCAAATCGAAACGTTTGCATATTTTTAAATGCCATTTCAAATACTTTCTTTGAAAGGAATTTCGAAATGTAAACCCTAAAAATGTATTTTTAAATAAATCAACGACTGAACTCGGCAAAGAAAAAGCTCGAATTTAAATAAAATAAAACTAACAGAGGAACTTCGAGCCTTTTAAAAATATCAGGTAATTCAGTTTTTCGCCGTTTTTAGCTTACTACTTTGACTCGCTTAAATCGGCCTTGCTTTCAACAACTTTAGTAATTTTATTATCTCAACATCATGTTTTCTGTATTTGTAAAATATTATTTTGCAGGTAAGTACACAACTATAGCTTTTTTTAAACGGAAAGTTTATAATTGAGCTTGTAAATTTTCCGAGGAAGTGATTTGAAGGTTATAAATGTCTCAAGGAATTTAGGTTTTTAACTAGAAGGAAGTTAGGAGCAAGGGATTATTAGTGGATAACAAATATATGAATTAGGATGAAACTTAGAGAACCTCAGCTTTAAAAAGTAAAGTGTAGACGGCATACGGTGTGTTCAGAACGTATGGATAACACTGGACGTGAGATAACAGTTCACCAGTTGTTTCAATTTCAGTATTAGAATTAAGCATACATTTGAATAAGTAACATAATTGTAGGATAAATGAAACGGTTTCAACCAAGAAAATAATCAAATCATTGTATTAAAGAGTTTATTAAGATTAGAATCGCATTTGTAGAATAGAAGACATATTTCGACATGTAAGAAGCAGAAAGTGGCACAGTAACTTAGCGTGAGGGGTGTTAGACTGAAATAAGAGAGTGCTCGCTCGCAATAGTCAAAACAGTTGTACCTGGAAAGATACGGGGATATAGGTTTGTGTTATTATTATTTTTTTTTCTTTGACTGAAAGAAAATATATACAGCCCAAAAATGCAACCAAGTATTAGTTGTTTTCGGTACTTTGAACATCCCTTTTTTGACTTTGATCAGAGCTATTTACTCTGTTAGATGTATAAATGTATTTAATACTAATAATATATACAGGGTGTTTCATAATATATGAGCAGGACTTCAGGATGTGATAGCTCGTCCAAAAATTTGAAGAAAAGTTTCTATTAACTTACCCTCTAAAATGCACAATTTTCGAGATACAGGGTGTTGAAATTGAAAAAAAAATCGTTTTTTGCGAATAACTCCGGAACCGTTTATCGTACAGAAAACAGCTTTTGTAAGCATTTTCTACTCATAATAAGCTATGTTTTGTGCGAAAAAAAATTTTTTAAAGTCATAATTGGTGAAGATTTTGAAGGGGTAGTGTGTTTTTCTCCCCAACTTCTACGCCACTAGAAAAAGTACGCTCATTTAAACCGCCAATATTTTCTACACGAAAAAGGTACTCTTGGTCATAAGCTCTAAAGTTGACCGTTTTCGAGAAAAATCAACTTTTATGTTGAAATACATGGTCAATTTTTTGAAATAATTTTTTTTTTACTAATTAAACAAAATTTATTTAAACGTTAGAACAAGTAACAAAACCAAACGTTAACTTCATAATTGCAAAATTAAAAAAAAATAACAAATCATACACAGTTAAATTAAATGTTGGAAATGTCCTCCGTTAGCTTCAATGCACGCAGCAATTCTTCGACGCATTGACTGTCTAACACGCAGGAAAATTCCCGGAGTGTTCCGAATTATGTCACAAGATGCAACAATGCGTTCTCTTAATTGGTCAACATTTTCAACCGGAGTCCGTAACTGTTTTCATTTGTTTAAACAAGAGCTGCCTTGGCCTGCTTCGTTAATTTCAAATTTTGCGAAAGCGCTCCGTGAAAAATCAATAATCGAGCAACTCAACTGCCTGTCAGCGAGCTTACAAAAGTTGTCTTTGCAAAATTCTCCAAACCGTAAAGGTAACGCATTTCGCACATTTCAGAGCGTAAAAAAATGTATAATTTTTTTTATCAAGTAAGCTTTAAATTTTAAAACGAAAGCTACCTCCTGTCAAAATAACAATTAGTTTGTACCTGCAAAAAGTAAATTTGTATTACAAAATTAAAAATGAATTACACAAACGCTGAAATGTGCGAAATGCATTACCTTTACGGAATGGCGAGCGGTAATTCGGCAGAAGCAAGGCGGTTGTATCAAGAAAGACATCCTGATCGCCAAGTACCACACCATAACTTGTTTCAACGCATTCACCAACGACTATGGGAAAATGGAAGTTTTAAAAAGAATACTGCTGATAATGGGCGGCCTATGGAAGTTGCAAATCCCCAAGTAGAAGAAGCTGTCCTCAACGAAATTGAAGAAAATCCGACCACAAGTACCAGAAAAATTGCTCACAACTTAAACATACCTCACCCGACGGTTTGGAGAATTTTGAAAAGACAACTTTTGTAGCCCTACCATATCCAAAGAGTACAAGTCTTATTGCCAAGAGATTTTCCGCCGAGATTGGCTTTCTGTAGATGGATGCAAGACAAAATAGCTCCAAATCCTCAGTTTGGAGCCGAAGTTTTGTTTACCGATGAAGCATCTTTCTCGAGAGATGGTATTTTCAATTTCCACAATAACCACATATGGTCGGAAGAAAATCCACATGAAATTGCAGAAGGCCATCATCAGCAACAATTTTCCGTGAATATTTGGGCTGGCATTGTCGGTGATCATTTGATAGGCCCACATTTTTTACCGAACAGATTAAACGGTGCAGATTATCGACAATTTCTAGAAGATGTACTGCCGGAACTGCTGGAAGATGTACCGCTTCAAGTAAGACAAAACATGCACTTTATGCATGATGGAGCTCCGGCCCACTTTAGTTTGGTTGCTCGCCAATACTTGGATACTTGGACGACGAATACCAAAACCGTTGGACTGGTCGAGGAGGTCCGCAACCTTGGCCCCCGCGATCTCCCGAACTTAATTGTTTAGATTTTTTCTTTTGGGGCCATCTCAAAACCCTAGTCTACGCTACTTCGGTTGAAAATGTTGACCAATTAAGAGAACGCATTGTTGCATCTTGCGACATAATTCGGAACACTCCGGGAATTTTCCTGCTTGTTAGACAGTCAATGCGTCGAAGAATTGCTGCGTGCATTGAAGCTAACGGAGGACATTTCCAACATTTAATTTAACTGTGTATGATTTGTTATTTTTGTTTTAATTTTGCAATTATGAAGTTAACGTTTGGTTTTGTTACTTGTTCTAACTTTTAAATAAATTTTGTTTAATTAGTAAATAAAAATTTATATTGACCATGTTTTTCAACATAAAAGTTGATTTTTCTCGAAAACGGTCAACGTTAGAGCTTATGACCAAGAGTACCTTTTTTATGCAGAAAACATTGGCGGTTCAAATGGGCGTCTCAAAGCCGTACTTTTTCCAGTGGCGTAGAAGTTGGGGAGAAAAACACTCACTACCCCTTCAAAATCTTCACCAATTATGACTTAAAAAAATTTTTTTCTCGCACAAAACATAGCTTATTATAAGTAGAAAATGCTTACAAAAGCTGTTTTCTGTACGATAAACGGTTTTGGAGATATTCACAAAAAACGATTTTTTTTTTCAATTTTAACACCCTGAATTCTCGAAAATTGTGCATTTTAAAGGGTAAGTTAATAGAAACTTTTTTTCAAATTTTTGGACGAGCTATCACATCCTGAAGTCCTGCGCATATATTATGAAACACCCTGTATATATAGGTGGTTTTGTTTATATTGCTGCGCAGCAATCAGAGCAAAAGGTACAATGTACAGAATTGAAATATCTGTTAAAGCAAGTTCGTCAGAAGTAGCTGCTGTAGCTGCTAGGCTGAAATGTAAGCCCTATAATCAATTTACGTAGATTAAGAACATATCGCCGTTCCGTCTAAAGTGCCGAATAAAATGTAAATGACCATAGGAATTTAAGAATAACATTAACATTGTGTTCATAGATAAACAGCAAGATTAGTTTTATAGAGCAGTTGGCAAACAAACTAGTCATTCTAACAGCTTTCGATTTTCTCATTTTGTACGGAGAGGTTACGCCCAGGAAATCGAAAATCGGGACGCTCGCATTTCGGGAGAGATGCATCATGGAGTCGCGTAACGATGAAAGTGGGGGCTTAAAATGTTGGCATTTTTACCCGTAACTCTAATGTGTTCTTCCAAATTTCTCCGATGATGACTCACGTCTTGATTGTTAAACATGATTCGTACATTAACTGCTCCGTTCGAATTACAGTTGACATTGTCCGCAGGCAACATTTTTATTCATTGGGTATTTGGCTGCAATTGAATTCTGCCTTATGCTATAACGTCGCCGTAAAACAAATGCAGCACTAAAATTTACGACTTTATGTGATTTGGGACCATAAATTCAATTTATCCAGTGTAAATCGAGATGAGTTCTGACAGCAGTGGCATCAGGCAGCCGGTGACTCCGCTAAGTAGGAAACAGTGTTCAGTGCAGGAACAGTGCCAATCAAATGCATTCTACTGCCCACTACATGCGCCCTGCACAAACAAGCTTTATTAGACCACAACAATGTTACATCGGGGTTCTCGGTTATTGCGGTCAAACACCGTTTGCTCGTTTGACCTTTGATAGCGTGAGCGTGGATCTTCAAGTTCAATATGTACTCACTATGTGTTTTGTTTACAGCAAAAATGTGCAAACTCCTCTTTGTAACTTTCACCCTGAACTAGTCTTAACTACCACAGCGTTTGTTATTTGAATTTAAATGGTTCTAAGTATGGCGGCGTTCTGTCCTCATCATACTTTAAGCCAAATAGAACTACTAGATTCGAATCAGTTAAAAACTCCTGGAGTACATACGGTCCTCTTTAATAAAGCATACCAGATCAAGCAAACGAATTGAAGTAGTCTAACGGTAGTGAAAGTAGGAACGCGGAGAAATAAACTGAACATAATGGAGAATAAGAATAAATTGAAAGGAAAGCAGATATATATTGTTATGTAACGTTAGACAATCGCCAAATCAATGTACTATTAGGCAAACACCCCAATAATTCTCCTTAGCATAGAATTTCGGCTTAGACCGCGTAGTATTTGTATATGAACACCCAGCATTTTCTGGCTTAATGTGCCTTGCACCTTGTGAAGTCGAGCAAAAACCCGCGCGATGGCCATGCTCTTTGGTGGCTCGTGTTGTTTGAGTGTTGTTTGCTTATACGAGGTAGAGTCAAATGAAAACCTTAAAAGTGTCCTAAAAAATGTACCGAACGGAACTTTGCATTACAAGTTGGCAGAAATATTATTTTCGAGATGTAGAAGGCCTTGCTAATGACATATCATAGAAACAATTGAAAATGATGACACAACGACAGTTTAAAAATGGCAACTCCACTAGAGCACTGCACCAGGGAGGAGCAACGATCTGTTATTCGTTTCTTGCACAGTGAATGGGTGAAACCCATTGATATCCATCGTAAAATGAAGCTACAATATGGAAATTCATGTTTGTCACTACAGCAAGTGTATGAATGGAGCAACAAGTTCAAAAACGGGGTGATTTCCGTAGCAGATTCATCCCGACCTGGTCAAGCAAATCGTGTTGTGACGCCTGAATCGATTGCGGCAGTTGAAGCCTTGGTGAAAGAAAATCGTCGGGTTATCCTTGATGAAATCGCTGAAGTTTTGAATATGAGCCATGGTTCTGTACATCACATTATGCATGACATCCTCCAGTTCCGTAAAGTGTCAGCCAGGTGGGTACCAAAGCAATTGACTCCAGAATTGAAACTGCGACGTGTTGATGCTTGTGAAGAACTTTTGCGACGGTATGAAGCAGAAGGAAGCGCCTTTATGGCAAGGATTGTGGCTGGGGATGAGTCCTGGGTGCACTATCATCGACCCGAAACCAAAAGAGCAAGCAAAGAATGGCGTCACACCTCTTCGCCAAAACCCAAGAAATTTCGCACACAGCTCTCGGCAGGAAAGGTTATGCTGACCCTTTTTTGGGATGCAAGAGGGGCAATTTTGAAGGACTACATGCCTAATGAGGTTACTGTTACTAGTGTCACATACTCAGAACTCCTAAACAACCATCTCAAGCCTGCCATTAGAACCAAAAGGCGCGGATTTCTGAGTACTGGCATTCTTTTGCAGCACGACAACGCGAGGTCACATACAGCAGACTCAAAGGTGGCAATCATCCAAGATTTGAAGTTTGAGTGTCTACCACATCCTCCTTATTCCCCTGACTTCGCCCCAAGCGTTTACCATGGTTTTGGTCCACTTAAAGAAGCATTAGGTGGGAAGAAATTTCAGAGCAATGATGAAGTGATTCAAGGGGTGCATGAGTGGCTGCGCACGCGACCAAAAGCATTTTTTTCTTTGGGTATTCAAGCGCTTCCAAAACGGTGGAGGAAGTGCATAGAATGTAATGGGGACTACGTCGAAAAACGACATATTTTTTTTGACATTGCTTCAATAAATTTTGTTTAACAACGTTTTTAAGGTTTTCATTTGACTCTACCTCGTAGTATATTAGCCATCTTAAATCTTTCTTTTACTCTAACTTCAAATTCAACCCTTCCCAATTATTTCAACTATGTGTTTTAATTGACTTTGTTCAATATTTCTCTATGCATATAGTATTAAATTGCGAGCACTAAACCATCTCAATATATATAGAGAACGACTTAACTGTAAAAGAAAGAGAAAAATAAAGATTAGGGGAATAGCGAAGAAAGATGGAAAAGCGGTCAAGGTGGCATATAACAAATTGATTATCGAAAACACGATATTGATTTGGAATACGGAATCCGAAATGTTAGAAAACCCCCAGAATATAGAACAAGGAGGGCCCGTGACTCGATCAAAAAACTAGGGCATAACAAAGAAATACCGGATCGAGGTTACCAACATGGCAATGAAAAGGAGATCATAAATGGAAAATTTAACTGGAAGGAAAATGCTAAATATATGCTATGGCAAGAGAATGAAGAAAAGATAAAACAGCAAAAAATATATAGACTGCAACACTGGAAAAATCTATTCGTTGGTACATGGAATTTACTCGAAACGGGATTTCTAATAGCAAAATAGATGAAACACATGGCAGTAGAGTTTAGACCCGTAAATGAAAGGATATGCAACATAACACTGCGAGGCAAGTACAGAAAGAAAACAATAATCGACACATACGCACGAGCAAGAGAAAGAGCGATACTGTGATTTGCTAGAGGAGGAAATAGGAAACGTGGCTAATTACGTCTTAAAATTAGTTATAGAGTACATCAATGCTAAGGCGGGAATAGACGAAAACTACAAACCAGTAATAGGTAGGTAATTACAGCAAACATAAGTTCTGGTAAAATGAGGAAATGTTAGTAAAGTTTGCAACCAGACGTAATCTACAAACAGTAATTACTTGCTTGCCCATAAATAAATTCATAAGGCAATATGGTGGGCACCAGATGGGAAAACTACTAATAAGGTTATGCATATATTAATAGATACAGATCAAGCAAATCAAATCGCAAATCTAAGGAATTACATATGCGCTGACGCAGATACAGACTACTACCTAAAGAGAGTACATATTAAGTTGGAGCTTCCCATAAAACAGGAGTAAAACGTGAAAAACCTATACAAAAGGAAATAAATAAAATATACACTCCAGACATAGAAAAACGAAACGAATAGAGTATGAAGAAACTCTAGACATTGAAGGACAGTAGGAAAAATCGGTATAATACATACAGCACCAGAGGATGTGTTACAAAAAAAAACAAAAAATAAAGAAGACCAGTTGGTTTGATACGAAAGAATAGTTAAGAAAGTGTATAGACAAAGTAAAGGGGAATACTACGTTAATAAGATACAAAAATGGAAAAAAACATAATAGATTACTCTACTGAATCTTACTTAATCTTCCCTCTTTTATCGTAAGGTGTAGGGGTTGATCCTTTTAGATGTTGTTGTACCATTTTCTTCAAGCCTTTCGATTCTGTGTAAGGTCAGCAACTTCCTTCCTTTCCAGTCCCGTCTTCTTTAGCACTTGTTTAACTTTATATGTCTAGGAAACACGCGGCGTGCCCTTTGGTCTTCTTTTCAATTCTTTGGCCTCTCACACAAATTATAATGACAAGAAAATAAAAAAAATCTACAGAGGAGTAAAGGAAACTACAGAAGAATATCAGTGTAAGACCACATTCTATGAAGACAAAAATGGAAGGCGAGTGGTAGGTAACGATGAAGCACTGAAGCGACGGAAAGAACATTTTATCGAAGAATTAAATTTGGAACACACTGAAACTGAAAAAATAGAAGAGCAAGGAGTAGGACACGAAGAAGAGGAAATAGAACGCTAACACTTGCAGAAGTGCAATAGGTTATTGAATTACTGAAGAACAATTAGAATGCCGGAAATGACGACATAACAGCCGAATTCGTTAAATATGGGATAGTAGAGTTACATAAAGAAATACATGAGCTCATTGAAGAAAAATGAATAAAAGAAGAGATGCCTGATATATGGACAAAGGGAGAAAAAAGAAGACAGAGTCCAATGTGACAATTATAGAGGCATGACATTACTAGGAGTAGCTTACAAAATATTAGCCAGAACTGTTACCAAAGATTAAGAGAAATAACCGAGACAATAATTAACTAATATCCAGCAGGTTTTAAAAAGAACAGATCTGTAGCAGATATTTGCACTAAGGGTTATACAATCAAAGTTTTGCCAGCATAATACGGAGCTACATATGCTATCTATTGACTTTCGAAAAGTATAAGGCAGCTTGATAATGAACCAACTATATAACGCTACGACATAAACAGCCATACCAGCAAAGATAGTAAACTTAGTGAAAATTACACTAAAGAACACAGAGTATCCAGTACGAGTACAAGAGGCCACTAGGATGCATCAATATCCTGCGTTTTGAGATGATGTCACACTAATAGCAAAGTCAAAAAGAAATTTGAAAGAAATAGTGGAAAGGTTACAGAGATTAGCGACGAACGAGGGATTAAGGATAAACGAAGAAAAAAGTACATGTATGAGAATTTAAAGAAATATTGAACAAGAACCTCAAATGGTAGTGCAAAATGGAATGAGAGAGGAGTGTAAATAAAAAAGTTTACACCGTACACTATGTGACATATTTGGGAACTAAAGTCAGTTGAAAAAACGAGAGTAAAGTAAAATTAAAGCACGTATAATGGCGGAAAGTAAAAGTGCAGCTTCATTGCAAAATATACTAAAAGCAAATAGTGTGTCTTGAAACATAAAGTTAGGATTATACAAAACTTTAATAAGGCCGCACATGCGAGGCATGAGTGCTAAATTAAAGCGATCACCTAAGACTATGTATGGGAGAGAAGTATACTAAGAGAAATTTTCGGCAAAAAAGGTGATAGAGGAATAGCAACAAAGAACCAACCCGGAAATAAGGAAACTATATGCAGAACCGGATACAGTAAGTGTAGCGGAAGCTCGACGACTTCAATAGTTGGGGCATGTAGAACGGATGGAAGTAGGAAAATATCCAACAAGGTTCTATCGGGAAGAGTTGTTAACAGCAGGAGAAGAGGAAGGCCAAGAAAAAAGTGGATCAACTGTGGGCGAGAGGACTTGAAAAAGTTAAAGAAGTAGATCAAAAAGATCGCGAAAGAAGTCTTTGACCTGCAAGGTATGGAGCGCTAGCCTATAAAAAATATGGGAGCGTTTTAACTTCATCATGTTTTTAGTTAAAGAGAACTGATAGATTCGAATCAGTTCGAAAGGTCCGGCAGTATTGACACTCCTTTTTAACGCAACTCTCTGACTGAACAAACAAGAGGTGGGATGATAAGTAAACCATGAAGTCAACTCCCTACAACCACAGCAGGTACCGAAACATTCTTGACTAATGAAGAAAAATGTGTCGACATTTCTGACCATCTTCCAACCAACTGTACCATCATACCATTGCCTGTAGATCAAGTAACTACATTTTATATACATAAGCAAGTTCTGCATCTTTACATTCTTCCGATATTGTTTCTTCACTATTCATTCTTCTTACTTCATCACTTATGATCTTTTGCAACCTTGTGTTACAAATGAAAATCTGTTTACCATCTGTAGCAGACTCAAGGTTATATGCAGCTAACTGTAGTGGGATAGGCGCCACCTTGTTGCTTTCAACAGATTGTGATGCCTGGGAAGTTCCAACAAAGAAAATCCTTCCAGAAAATTTCGGGAATTGTCCGTACTCCGTACATCGAGTGAACTTATATTACCATCAGGTGCTCGGAATATTACATTCCTGTAACCGCATACTGCATTTCGCTTCACAAAAAATTAAACGTATGGCTACAAATGGGTTCGGGCCAGCTACAATCTGAACCCTACTCTATTCCATTTAAGGTATGCTAACTAATGTGATGTCACGAAAAATGTACAGGCTAAAGAAAGTAGTATTGATAGAATGGTGGTAAACGAGCCGCAGTACCAAATGGTGGTTAGCGGATCCAGGCGGAAACGCACTGAAAATTAATTTCTGTTATCAACCTTGTACGTCTCTAAAAGTTATGTCCCATATTTCTAATAGCAGTGTGGTCTATTAATTCGTTTCGTACATTCTCTTTTTTATATGCTTCTGGATTTTATTTTGCCATAGAATAGAGTTCAGTGTGCCGATGGCTTGCTTTCGAATAACGATAAGAAGAAATACGCGGAAATGATATTCTTGAATACCTCGCAAGAATTTAATTGGATAAGATATATCGTACTCAAATAAGCATTTTCTTCCTTGATAACACCCTTGCTTTCGGTAGAAGTTTAAACTAGTGTACCACATGGCAGTATTCTTGAACCTATCTTGTTCACAATCGGTCTGTATGCTCACTGCTGACACAGCTTTCGTGGCACAAAGTAAAGATCAAACTTCAGCAATAGCATATGCTCGGTGTACGATAAATACCATCATAAAAATAAAAATAGAACTTTAAACTAAACCAATCTAGACGCGTATGAATATATTTGCCTTCGGAAAAAACTTTTAGCTATTAGCTGTTAACCGAATAGCTGTAGAATTGAGTTCAAAAAGGGGGAATTTACAGACATAAAACTAACCTAAAAGATCATGTTCTGAAGAAACAGAACTAAGGTACCCCTATACTTTGTCGTACAAATACAAATACTTTTAAAGTGGAGGAAATTTCGTAGTCTTGGAACAGAAGGTGTTAATTCTTTGTGATTGAAAAACACTGACAAATGGAACTGAAGTCCGTGATGGTTATCCATCAGGTTTAACGATGTGTTAGTAAGAACTATATTCGCTACATATGAACGTCAAACGTAAGTAAACAAAGCTTCGCAAAATACCAGAACAAGCAATGGGATACCCTGGTGGAAAAGAAAACGTGGGTCGAGCGAGGAAGAACTGGTGAGAAGATAAAGCCGGTAAAGGCGTACAAACCTTTAAGAAAAGACCCGCGCGACAAGCTCGGTTACGGACGTGTTTCGAGTCTCTTCTTGAATTCGGAGAAGTAAAATATAAGTAATACATTTAATATAATTTAAATAAATTAATAATCCTATTTGATTAACAAGTGTAAAAATACCATACGCTAACGGGAGTGGGACATGCGAGCGCGATCGACAGATTGCAGCGTAGTGCAATAAACTGATAAGTGAATACACCCTAATAAATTCCTAAACTTGCGACTAAAAATGAGTGAACAAAATAAATTTCAATTGAAACCTCCAAATATAACCTTCAAAGAATCTAATGTAACTGAACCCCCAACTAACATGGAATATGAAAACGCTACAGGCAGCTAAATAAATAAATAAAAGCGACCAGTAACCTCGCCTGAGGATAGCGACTTCAATAAACGATATCTATTTAGCTCGGATTCCTTGATTGCACAGAATACATTCTATGCTTTAAATTCAAACAACGAAACTCCCTTAAATTCAGCCAACGAAACTTCTACCCAATCACAGGCATCAATTAGCAACGAGAATAAACTCAAAATACCACCAATTTTTCTACAAAATGGCACCAACTATCAGAACGTAATTGCTGACATCAAAACAATAGTTGCACAAGACTTTACAACCACCTACAAAGGTAAGGAATTAAGAATAAATCGAACTAACATATATGATTATAGGAAATTAACCAAATTTTATGATAATAAAAAAGTTAACTACTACACCTATACAGAAACCCTGACCAAAGCAATGTTTCTGCAATAATTCGCAATGTTTCAGTCTCAATTACTGAGGAAGAAACTAAAACAGAATTAGTTAACCTCAAATATCCAGTAATCAAGATTACCAGATTACTAAATAGCAAAAAGTCCCAATCTCCATAATGGCGGTTGAGCTACGCAAGTCTGACAATACAAGCGATATTTTCAATCTGAACAGACTACTGCATTGTGTATTATCTGTAGAACCTAGACGCAAGCATTTTGATATCCTCCAGTGCACAAATTGTCAGTTGGTAGGGCACACGGAAAACTACTGCCGCTTACCACCACGTTGTGTGAAATGTATGGAGAGTCATCATTACTCCAAGTGCTCAAAAAACAAGAATATCCACCCAAATGTGTCAACTGTGGAGTAGACCACACGGCGAACTATAGAGAATGTCCATACATAAAGAAAAATAGTAATGCTCGTTTATTTAATACTATCAAAACAACGAATCCTAATGCCCCTATAACGGAAAAAATCACTTCTAACCCCACCTATGCAGCTGTCTTGAACAAAAACCCTAACACCTCTGGAACCAGCGATCACGGCCAATTCAATCAATCGACTTCAAACCGAATACCATTACATCTAGTATACTGCAAACTATTATCGACGTTATCACTCCTCACCTTGATCAGATTCGAAATTTTATAATATCATTAATTTCAATGCTAATCATGCTCCACTCAGAATAGTATCAGCTTATAAGCCACCCAATAATCAGCTTAATCTGGACGAACTCAAACAAATCTTTGAAGGACAGCACCCCACATTACTAGCTGGAGACCTCAGTTGCAAACATCTTAACTGGGAATGCAGAGTAAATAACCCTAATGGGGCGAAACTCAATCGCTACAGCTCCAAGCTAGCCATTTTAATATCCGCGCTCACTAATTATACATATTTCCCCTACAGGCATAACCAGTTACCGGATATTCTAGATATCATCACAAAAATTTTACAATACCAATAAATCAACCAGTAATCACGGAGTTGCACTCAGGTCACTTAACAGTTGTAATTACACTTAAATGTTCGCCGCAACATTACCCACAGCTTCATAAGTAAATTAATGGCCCTGTAGATTGGGAAAAATTTAGAATTAATATAAATGATCAATTAAAATGCCCAACTAACTTAGAGTCACAAGAAGATATTAACAACACAGTTGATATGTTCCAAGAAGCAGCTACCCTTGCAATTCGACAAGCAACCAATGGTTTACGAAAATATCGCCCTAATAACAAACATAACACACCAATACATATACAGCAGCTATTAAGTGAAAAACATAGAGTGCGAAGACTATGGCAGAAAACCCGAAACCCCGTGGTCAAGGGACATTTGAATAGGCTTATTAGACAAGTTAGGTACGAACTGGAACAACTACGAATAACCTCTTACAGTAACCACAAAGAATTTCTTACCCCAGGAGACCCTAACATGTGGAGAGCCATAAAGAGAATACTAAGACAACCATCGATTATCCCAACGCTCAAAATTCAAGGTCGTTCTTATCCAGAAGATCAGGATAAATGTGAAATATTTGCTCAACAATTAGAAAATACGTTCACTACAACTCAAAATCAATCAAATGCAAAACATATTCATCAAGTAGAATCAGATGTTAGTAACTTTATCCCTACTGGCACCCCGCTCATTGATCCTGTATCGCCAACAGAAATTAAACAATACATTGACAAACTTAACTCCAAGAAAGCTCCAGGAATAGATCTGATACCAAACATACTCCTAAAAAATTTACCAAACAAATGTATATCCTACATAGTATCGATATTCAATGCTTGCCTAAGAATCGGCTATTTTTCCATTGCTTGGAGACAGGCTGTAATTTTGATGATACCTAAACCCGGCAACGCTCACGATAACCAGTCAAACTTCCGGCCAATTAGCCTTGTATCTACGGTATCTAAACTCCTCGAACGGGCAATACACACAAGGCTAAACAAATATCTGGAGATCAATAATATTATCCCACACCTGCAATTTGGATTTAGACAGTTTCACTCGACTACCCATCAAGTATTAAGAATTACTGAAAAATAGAGGATAAAGTTCTTAATACAAAAAATGTTAACGGTAAACGTTCCATCATACATACTACTCACCATCAAATCATTTCTTTCTAATAGATCTTTTCAAGTAAGAGTGAACTCACATACGTCTCTCACCCATAAAACCAATGCTGGGGTTCCACAAGGTTCGATCTTGGGCCCCACCTTGTTTAATATATATGTCTGACATACCCACACCACCAACCGCAAGTCTAGCCATGTACGCTGACGATACAGCGATAATCACTCAAAATTGTGATATAAACAACGCAGCCAATAACCTGCAAAGCTGTATTGATGAACTAAGTGAGTGGTTTGAAAAATGGTGCATCAATATAAACGCAGAAAAATGCGAAGCAAAAATATTCACACTCCGCAGACCTTCACACCCTCAAATGTTAATTATTAACAACACTCCAATACAGTGGAATCCAAAGGACAGCGCAATTTGCTATCTCGGTTTCTATTTGGATAGAATATTAAGTTGGAGATTTCACATAAATAAAAAACTATCCGAATCGTATGTAAGATTGAGTATGTTGTACCCGATATTAAACAAAAACTCCTCACTCCAAATTAAATGCGGAACTCTGATTTACAAATCTATAGTAAGACCGACTTTCACGTATGGATGTAGTGTCTGGAGTGCTACCTCAAACACCAACTTGAATAAACTCCAAGTGCTTCAAAATAAAGTCATACGTATTATGACCAAAGCTGACTGGTTTGTTAGAAACATACAGCTACATAAAGAAACATACATAAAAGACTATATCGCAACGACAACAAAAATGTTTTATGATAATATAAATATATGTGAAGGTGTAACATACTACGGTATAGGTCGCAAAACAATGCACATTAGGTTAAAAAAATGCCAATTAATCTAATAAACAATGAAGGTGAATAATTCAATAGACTAACACATAGTGACTTAAACTAAAACGCTCGGAATGTACTACAATGTTCACTCCAAGTTAACAAACAATAGACAAAAGTGACTAGTGATTCAAACAGTGAAAAAATCTTTAGTGAGCCCTGTCAAGAATAGCAGTATATGCTGAACTGGCAAAATACATGAAAGAGACAAAAGCAGAAAAAGTCTATCATTACAACGATTAGATTTAACACACCATGCATTTTAATTAAACGCTTAATCATCAAATAGCCCCTATGCATATGTATATACTTTAACGTAGTAATGGGTTATATACGTCTTAACAGTATCCTTTCGCACCAATGTACACTATACAGTAACCGGTATTGAAGCTGAGTCGATACACCATAAATATAGCACCTGATGATATGTAACCAAGAGAGATTAATATTTTGGTACACTGTTGGCATAGAGCGGTTTTTACCATTCGCTCTTCCTAATCTGTTGAGAAAGAAGTACTACGCAAAATGGCAAAGGAATGTCACATAATAAAAATTATTAAGAAGATAAACTTAGAATATACCTAGGTCATATTATGAGAGGCAAAATTATCTGCTGCTGAGGCTAATAATGGAAGGGAACGAGAGAGAAGCATAGTGTGAAGAATCATTTGCTGGTTGTGCAGTCGTAGAGGGTGGTACGGCCCTGATGATTTACAACCTTCGGTAGGAGAGGAACTAGAAGAAGACGAATCTGTTAAACCGGTGCTTTCAATGTAGTATGGTCGTTATCATACTATGTTATGTACATAATCGCGCCGTATCACGACGTCGGCTAAAGGGAATTAACAAAGGAGACGGAAAGTAATTCTTGCGAGGCCTAGGCGGAGGAAATCGGCTTAAAAACGAGTAGTTGATTTACTAATACAGTTAGCAAGGAACATGTATATAGGTATACTGAAATTCGAACTCGCGATCTCAGGCTCAGCTGTCCGGCGGTGGTGCTGCTTCGACATGTAGACGGGGTAGTTATGGGCCTAATGTAGCAGGTAGCGCTACGCTCTTAATTTGTAAGAGCGGACGAAGTCGAAAGTAAAACCCAGCGCTTAATATTGCTTAGACGCAGTTGTTAAGACTATATATAATTTTCGAGCATGCTTTCTTGCTTATTGTCTCAATTTAGGATAAAAGCTGCTGGCGTAGCAGTAATAAAACTTAAATAACAGACTTTGTACACCAATGCTTGTACTATAGACAAAACATTTAACAAAAGAGCTATTAAATTTTTTGTTAATCATTTTTTGTGATTATTAAAAGCGCAATAAAACTCATAGATTACATTTTTACGTACACAGCTCTTAGCAAGGAATACATTAAGGAAAACACGCTTTCCATAATATTTGAAAATAGAAAATTATACTTCATTAGCAAGCCTGTTTGTAGTTAAATTATTTAAGAGTCCCAGGCCATTTTGTTTTTATTTTCGCCGTTAAACTAATTTAAAAGTGTACGGACGACTACAAATTTAGATTATTAATTTAGATTATTTCAGTTAATTTAACTCTGCTGCTTGAGCGAACAATAGCGCCCTTTAAAGCTTTGGAAATATATCAATCAACGTTCACTAACAAAGCATACATTTTTGGCTGAAAAATATGAAGTCTTTAGAGATATTCCGATCTCCTGGTTTCCCCTGAAGCGAGTGTACGGGAAGGCGCCATTATTGTTTATTGTAGGTTTAGCTCAGTACCTCAAATACACGGGCATGCTTGTTTCTTCCCTCGCAGAACTACTAAGGGGAAAAGCTTGTAGTCCTTATTGCATCCCTTTTGCCAGGGCTTGATAAAAACGCACCTTGAACCTGTTGATTGAGTTAAGTTCGTCTCATACGTAACGTTTCGTGTTGAACGAACAATCGGGCAGGAATGGAAATAATATGTTCTCTTAGAAATAATTAGCGATATGCGACGGTATTTTGAACAGAGTTGCAAAATATTAAGTAATTGTAGCGTCTTTTCACCTTTAACACTGATATTTTTCTAAAGTTTGACAAACTTTTCAGCCAGCCTGTAGGACTATAGCGATTACGAAGTAAAATTCAAAACTAAATCACTTAATTATTACTATAGTGCTACAGGTCGCCTCAAAGGTTTGTATCAATTTTAATAATATTATAGTATTATATCAAAGGCTTTGCAAATAGCTCACGGACGTTATATCACCAAAGAATAGTGATATCTACTGCTGATTGTCTGGAAAACCAAGCAGATAAGAGGTTATCAAATTCCGAGGAAATAGACCATGGCCGACACCGTATAAGAAGGGGTTGTAAACATCGGCAATTGCGTTAGCGTTTGCTCTTGCTGTTTCCAAAAATTTGTAAACGTTTGAGTATGAATCACTTTGTTACTTTACTCAGTTATTTTATTTATTTACGTGAGAGTGAAACAAGACGATAACGTTTTGATCATGAAATTTTGGAAAGACTTATTATTATCATGGAAAAGAGATAAAATTACCATTGTTGCATATGTTGTGCAAGAAAAAGGCAACCAAGTTATATTAACTATTCAGGAATAACGGTTGCAGCAAGTGTCATTAGATCTATAAACCACTTCTGAGGCGTATAATAAAACAGGAGTATAAATAAAGAAACATAGAAGAACAAATGAATATTCTGTGCGAGCAGATGATGCTTTGACAACATATTCTGCTTGTAGCAGTACTACAGAAGAACATAGCGACAGGACGATAATTGCATCTTCTCGAGTTGACTATTATAAAATATCTCTTGGCTAGGATATACAGTACATGAAAAATAGATCACTATAAGAAAACAATTAAAGATAGGAAAATAACAATAAAAAAGTCGAAAAATACATCAATACATTAGGGAGGGAATGAACGTGCGATAGATACTAATGGACGATACACAGCAAAAATGACTTAGGTGGTACCGATACGTGATAGCGGGATACGATGTCACGACATGAATATGAATGAATATAATACATTGGAGGTACGAATAGTATAATGAATTTGTAGCAAAAAGATCTGGTTTGATAAGAGCGCACGGAATCGATCAAGCAAAGTAGTAGAAAATTCTGATTGAAAGAGCATCAATAAATAATTAAGAATCTATAGATTAAGATAAATTGCGGCTACGATCGTCGTCGAGGATACTTCGAACGTAGCGTCATAAAAACGATAACTCTATTTATGGCTTACAACACACAATTTTCGCGTAACCGCCGAATAGCGTATGTGACTAGGGATAATTGGGTTCATCCGTCTACTAGCCTTGCTACAATTGAAAATAGTATAAAATCTACGGGGCTTGCAAAATTAACGAATGGAAATCGAAAAATTGGTGGTTTGTTCACCAGCACCAAGGCTATACAGACAAAAAAGTTAAATCAGGAAATGACTGAATCCTACCTCAAATATTAGACGACCAGCAAATATCTTCTCCCACAAACTTACGATATCGTGAGGTAGAATTTGTCCCATAATCAATGATTTTCTTCGGGGGCCAAAATCCGCTTAGAAAACGTTTTCAAGAAGAAAACCCTGAACGTAGCTTCGAACGTAAGACTGAAAATGCTCGAAATCACGTGAAAGAAAATGGAGTCCGAAAATGACTCTGCTCTAAAGCCGAATTCAAAAATTGTTAGGCAACCTGAATCACTGGACAGCGTTCTAAGTTGTCAAACCTATGGTAACAGCAGAGAAAACTTTAAATGACACTTTCGGATCGTAACAGCAAGACTGTTCAATCTGCTTTAATGACGTTCTGAGTGTACTCTTCAACATAACATAACAGCTGCAGCTTGAACTTTGGATGAGTTAATTTTTATATTGTAATAGTTGAAGTGTAAACAAAATCCGTGTAAAGAATTCTGACTAAGTTTAGCTGTTATTGTTATATTTCAATACTGCGTGAGTGCTGCAGCATCGTCTGTAAACGGTGAAATAGAACTCTGTCCTGTATTAGAGATATCATGCGCAAATTCCATAAAAATCAGAGGTTCGAATGCTGCCTACTGTGATATTTCAGCGAAGATATGTTTAGTTCTAACAATAATATTTTGGGATTAAGTATAATAAGTTAACGTATTAGATGAGTTCAATATTGTGTGAAGTAAAAGACTTTTCTGTAGAATAAACTTTTTAAGTCATACTCTATCAAAGACTTGCAACAATCTTGATAACACTATTATCTATACAAAGAGATTACGGTATGCAGATTACAACTCGAATCAGATACTGTGAACTTTGCTTGGGAGCAGTCTCCCTTACATCCTTTCTGAAGCAGTGCCGCCAAACAGGTAGTGGCTATTTAGTTTAAATTATTGATTTTAGACATGTTGCATTAAATTATGGTGCTAAGGGACTTACAGAACATTCCAAGGGTTGGCTTTATCTTTGTATGCTTCAGAGTTTGAGTAATCGGGATAAGAACTTTGGGGCTTCAAATTTGTCGCCGTTATAAAATCGCATAAAGGATTAACACGAATTGTTAAAGTTTTGAAAGGCAAGTTGAGGCGCTATCCATATTTTCAACGTATGGGTTTTGAAAACTCCTTTGCCGTAAGCAGTTTGCGACTTCTACTCTAATTTTATGTATGATTATATTCTGCTGAACAAGCGACGATAAATATTAGTTCGTGCTGGTTTATTTGGCGTACTGGACGATTTAGAAAAGCAATCTACTCAGATTGTATATGAAGCTGAGTCTCTCAAAGATAAGGTAGGGAACATTAGGGCTACTTAATGACAGCAAATTTGTAGTTGATTACTGACGCTGTTAGGGACAAATTCGTTTACCAAACGTCACCGGTTGTTCCATTGTGTTGGGTGGTCATGACAACTGTCAGAGACGGTTTTAATTTAACATTTAATTAAATTAACGTGAATAAACTCAATTAAATACGCACTTTAATTCATTACAAGATTTCTACTTCTACTGTTTTTACTAAATATTTTACTGACAGCCGTTCTAAAAAGCACGCTTATTGTTTTTCCCATTCGTCGCCTAAGGCTTTTCAATCAAGACGTTGTATTTCTTCTTTTGGATTACCAGATGTAGGGTCATATATGTCTCTGGATGTCTTATCACATGGCCAAAGAACGACAGTTTTCTGGTTCTCGCAGTGTTGATAATGTTTCCTCCTCCTTTATTCTCTGTTTATGACCTCTGCATTTGTGTCTGCATTCTTCCAGTTTATCCCCAGTGTTCGTTTGTGGACACATGTTTCAAAAGCGGTACTTAAATTCGAAATTATAAGCCCTTAATGTATTAGAATTTTCCAAGTCGTGACCAATGTGCGTCACCATAATCATACGAAACCAGTAGTGGGTGATGCAATAATTTAGAGCAGGTAAACATATAGAAAGGGTTAGAATAAAAGGAAGAGAGAGGGAGTGAGAAAGAGGTATTCTGGCGTTTTAATGGAGAACGTTAAATGGAAATAAGTCTTCTTCTTCTTCTTTAGCAGCCTTTTTCCGTTTACTCCTGGACATAAGCCTGCCCTTGCCTTTTTCATTCTGATCTATCCCTTGCCACTTGCTGCCACCCTCTTCCCAATTTCCGTTTCACATCGTCTATCCATCTTCTCTGTGGACATCCAACACCTCTTTTGTGTCTTCTAGGGCGCCAGTTTAGTATATGTTTAGTCCATTTTATATCACCTTGCCTGGCGACATGACCCACCCAACTCCATTTCAAAGTGGCTATTCTTTTCATGACATGTTCTACTTTTGTCTTACTTCGTATCTCTTCATTTCTGTGGTCCCTGAGATTTATGCTTAACATGATTCTGTCTATCGCTCTCTGTGTTGTTCTGAGTCTATTTGCTGATTTAACTGTCAGTGCCATTGTCTCCATTCCGTTGCTTAAGACAGGAAGTATACAGGTGTTGAAGACTTTCAATTTCAGATTTATTGGGATGACTGAACTTAATCTTCCGGAGGCAGCCCAAGTCATCAGGATTCTTCTGTTCACCTCTGCTTTTTGGTTCGCCTTTCCGAGCTTTATTAAATGACCAAGGTATACGTATTCTTTCACGTTTTCTATCATGACATCTCCAATGTTCACTGGGTTTACTTCAAGTGTCATTACTTTTGTCTTCTTTAAATTTATTGTTAGACCCACTTTATCCGACATTATTTTAAGTTCTAGGAGCATGGCGCTCAGTTCGTTTAGATTGTTACTTATTAATAAAATGTCGTCTGCAAATCGGAGGTGTGAGAGATATCGACCATCCATATTTGAAATAAGTATAAGCGTATTTTTATAACTAATATAATATTACAGCTTTTGCTATACTGCGTTTTTATGTGTACAGACAAATGAATAGTGTAGTTGTATATATTGTTCAAATTACTTAGCCAATGGTGCAAAATCATATGAAACATTTTTTTAAAACTGTGAATCTTGTTGGAGATGATTTTTCGATACATTCTGTAGGCTTTCGAATATATAAAATATTGAAGACATATTAAAGCCCCTCGTAAGTTTTGCGATGAATTTTTAGAACAAAAAGCGGTCCGAGCCTAATGGAAATGGCGTTTTTTGCAAAACGGTTTTAAATTCTTAGTAAGCGCTTATGTTATTTTAAAGTGGAAGAGTAGGCTTTAGAAATTTGCATGCTAACTAATAAGTAAATTCCTTTGGAGTTTAAATATTCTTCAAAATTACAAAGCGGTTGAATTAAAATTTCGCGTTCAATTTATTCCTTTGTTCGCGGATACACACCGACGGAGACGCACATATCCGAACGCGTAAGCCCAATGATGCCCTTTTATGCCCAGCTATTTTCTCGAGATTCATTTACATATATGTCGCTTTATCACACGATCCTACTTCGTTTTCTCATTATGCTATATAGGAAGCATCACCTATCTTGCCCTATATCTCCTTTCGATTTACTCACTCTCGTTTTCGGATATCATTCCCGGGATGTTTTTGGTTTAGGTGTAAACGCCCTAGGTGTAAATTAGCGTGGCGCTAAACAAAGAGATTTCATCGAGAGGTAGCTTTGCTAATTTCTGAATAAACTGCTCGACAGACGACACCTACCTTTCCAGTAATATTAGGCTGGCGTCGAGAGAGGAAAGTGTTTTTCGCGTTCTTCTAATGAATTTTTAATTCGGGCGAATAACTGCTCTTTATTAACCTTAGGTAATTTTTTACTAACCTTAATGCGTTTTTAACTTCTTTGAAATTCTGGCCTTTTTGTTTTATATAATTGATTGATGACAAAGATAAATAACCGAACAGAATTCGTCCTGCATGGTAATCCGGCTTTAATTGTGATTGATAACGGATTCACTTTTGATTCAGGTTTAATTATATTTACGTATAGAATCATTAATAAGACAAATCTATTTTTAACACATTTTACGTTTCGTTATCCCGATGTCGCAAGTGTTTAATGTTTCATGTCACTTCCAGCGGGTTTTTTCAAATTTGTAAAATCAAGCATTTTGTCTCGAGAATAAAGAGAAAATTGTTAGAATCTTCAACTACATATATTGGCTAAAACATTAATCTAATTCTAGAATGCGCCCTTTAAACGACCGGGTACTTTTTAATAGTAAATTTAGGAATAAATATTTCTTAGCATAGTTTAATATATCGAAAACGATTTCTTAAATTAACTACAATTACCCTTACTTTACAAAATAGTGCATGCAATTATATGGCTTTCAGGCACGGAAAACGTACAGGCGAAGCAATAAGTTATGCATAATATGTGTGTCTACAGAAATAGTTAAATGCAAAAAGGTATTATTTCAAGTCTCTTTTATTAACAGACATACGCTCTAGTGGGCGCAAAATACTACACTGATGTGACAGCCAATGGGAATCGAACCCACTACCTTTGCTTTCTCGGCTGAGCCGCTAGACCATTATATTAATACGGTGATCTTATGAATCCAATGGTTGTAAAGGGGATTCCATAATTTCAAAAAATGTTTGTTAACTGCAATCGATCAAATAATTCTGTTACCTACTAAAACGCAGGGTAAAATGTTATAATAAAAGGAAGTTCCCATTTCACAACAACTAGTTTGCAATAGAATGCCGGATAGGAGTCACAGGCAAAAGGGGTGCTTTAGAAATTGTCATAAGTAAGTTAAGGGGTTAGTTCAACAACTCACCATGCCACACTCTGCTGAACTATAAGAAGTGTCCGAGGTGCGAATTAAGGCTACAGAGAGTTAATAAATACTTAAGAAAGACAATAACAGCTAGTACATCAGCAATACATTTATTCAAAACAACGACGTGGATACGCTGAAAGACATGTTGTTAGGTAAATATTTAGGAAAGAACAATTCCATGAGTAGTACATGAAGAAATAGTACTCGGTCAACATGTAAGCAGAAGCATCTGACTCTATAAAAGCGCACGTAATCGATGTAGCAAAGTGTAAAGACACCCGATTAAAATGAGCTCCTTTAGGCGCTAATACACTCCACCAGACGCAGATAGAGATATAGTTCAAGTGATCGCATTAAGAAAACAACGACTTCATATAATTATAGGGTGGCGTACGTACACCAAGAAAACTACACGTTTGCCATCTTAACCAACAGAAGCATAAAGTATAATAAAACACACATTTGGTATAGAAGAGATGTTTGTTCACACGCCTTAAAGCTATGATCAAATTACATTGGTAAACAACTGATGCGTTTACTGTTTATAAAAGTTTGAAATGCAATTTTTCGAAAAGTTGCACGGCAAAGCTCGAGGTCACTCATAGAAATATCGGAGAACGAACGCAGCGAAATACAGGTGAAGAGAACAAGGGCTGAGATTGCAGGCGGCCGAACGGTGCCTTACTTCCAAAATACTAACGAATCCTGATGTAATCAGATGTGTGCAGCAATTCACCACACCAATAAGATCAAACCTTCTACAGATCATACATACAAAATTTACAAAACAAGAAATGGAAGTCGGAAAAATAGCTCCACCTTGAAACTACTCACTGGAAATTTGCACATGGAAGAAAGCAATTCCAATTGCGAATTCAAAAATTACTAAAAGGTATTTAGATAACCTGCAATACACGACGACATTCAGAGTTGCGGAACTCACAGCAACAGCGGGCGTAAATAAGGCTTAAAACTTTCGAAGCGTAACATTTTTTTAGTTGTATATTCACTGAAGAGAAACTGTTTTTTATATAATATGTAGATGTATAGTATGTTCAAAAATTATTTTCATCTAGTAGGGTTATGGAATAGTTGCTTATTGCTTATGAGTTTGTGGTTTTATAAGATGTGAGCAAATGAAAATGAAATCAAGCTTGGTTTAGAAAAAAAATAAGTCGTGCTCCATTACTTCTGATGTTTTTAATTTAAATATGACAGTTATTATAATACTTAGTAAAAGTGTCAAGTTGTTTAAATTTATGTTTAAATTGCAGAGGTGAACACTTTCAGCAGTTCTTATAAGTTAATACGTAATTATTGATGTAGCAGATATAGCTTTGTTTAAGTGGTGGTTTTTATGTTAATTTTCAAATAAAATTTTGATGTGACAGTCGGTCACAGTTTTGCAATGGTTTAGGTTGTGTATGTGTATTTCATTCTAAAACATTAACATAATGTGAATTAATAATCAACATATGTTTCAATTTTCAAAGCCAAGATTGATTTCTTTTTCGTTTCCTCACATTACATCACGACGATGGAAAAACAAAGCCAAAATCTTTTTCTTTTCGTAGAACTTGAACAACATATTCATCCAAATTGCAATTGTCAAGGTCAACGTCAATGAATCATTAGCAAACTTATTCCACCAACATATTATTCCTCTTTTATTTCTTCATTATCTAGTATCCAGTACCATTACTGCAGGGTTGTCCTACCCTAAATCTATTCCTTGGTCAAGATCAGAATCAGAGGCATTTTTTATTTAACGGTCACATTACCATCTTAGAATTCCGATATTTCCTGCACAATTTTCCTTAGATTCTAACGTTTCTACTTGTTGGTCTGGTCTACCACTTGTCAGTTACTACTATTTAACATTAAATGACACAAAGACACGAATTTAACGTTTAAATACACAAAGATATTTCTGCAAAGTCACCAAAGCTAGCATCCTTCGTCGAATTTTTCCTGGAACGCCATCTTTTCGTAATTGATCAAAACATTTTTTCCAAGCGGTTGAAATATTTACTACTATAACCTAATAATTACTAACAGCATGCTTTTGGATTGGAAATAAACCAATTTTCCGTAAACCAACTAACAGAAAATGCAGATGCTTATAAATTGCAAACGAAGAAGCTGACCGTAAGAACCACTGAAAGGCTTATGATTTTTATTTATATAACTGGAATTTTACTATTAATTACATCTACTGCTACTGCCACAATAATATGTATACCAATTGTGAGATACTAAACAACAAGTTTAAAGCGGAAAATTTAAGTTGTCCGAATGTGCCCTATGTTCGGATGTGCCTTGGTTTCCCCTATATTATGTTTTATTGAGATTATAAAAGCGGAGAGGAATAGTTATAATTGTGGTTTCTTTCTTATTTATCAGAGGTATCCCTCGCGACGTATTTCGTCGTAAAATGGGTTTCTCATTTGATGATATTACAAAAACAGAGGTTATAGGAAGCGGTATACTTGCGATCTTTTAGTAACGTACAGTTTTTGCCGAAGAAAAATATTTGCAAGGAGGTTGTTGATGTGTTAAGTAGTAAGTACATGGAATCAGTCTGCCTGTATGTATTTTACATTTTTGGACGACGATAGTTCAACTTAAACAACTTTGAGACATAGTAAAGGTCTCCATTAACATTCAAACACAGACGTTAAGGTATACTATCCGCGTGGAATAATTTTTAAATTGTTGTGAGAAGCATTTTGTGGCAATCTGCTGCACATAAGACCGTAAAGTCACAAGGTGATATCATTAGCCTTAGAAGGAGCATATTTCCAAATTACCGCTATATCTTACGGAGGTGTCTTAGCCGTAGGTCAATTTCTTCTACGCATCTAACAATGGTTGCAGTTTTCGCAACTTGATTTTCTTCAGGAATGCGTATTTTTTGTTATTTGCAACTCAATTACCACCCTACTAAATTTATTCAGAAACAACAAGTACTTATTTCCAGGTAGATTTCTTTGTATAAAACTTTTGTCAGTTGAAAATTGAACCAACATTTTTGATGAATGCTCTGTCCGTAATATTTAATAATAATAATACTTGTTAAGCTTGTAGTTGCGCTGACAATTTGTTGATTTGTAATATAATCGGAAGTTTGGTTAATTTTCTAATATTGGGTGTAGCAGGTAATGTATCGTTTTAATTATTCAAAAATAAATGTATACCGCGTATAACATTTAGGTATTTAAAAAGCAGCAGAAACCTCTAATTCCTAATTAATGCCGTAATAATAAGGAAAAAGGTTTTAATTTTGGCACAAAATTACCTTCGTTTACTTAACTTTAATATGTTTTTAATTATTTTACGCAAAAGGGCTTTTGATGTTAGTCGCCTCGGGTGCAACGAAAAAGTTCCCAGCAGCATTAAATATAATGTTTAATAGTTCTGTTTTAAATTAAAAATTCAAAGTTAATCTCAACTCATCAGCATTATAATAGCGAACGATCGTTTGAATGTTTTCCTGTTTAACTTTCCCTAAGCTGAGAAGCCTTTTAGCAGCCGCGGTTAGAAAACAAATGTTTGGAAATAATTTTTGCTCGCACCTTAATAAATGCGCGTCCATTCTTCTCTCGCGACTTTACTATTAGTTTTTCGGACTAATAAAACGAGGGCTTCTGCAACTATAAACCCTGTTTACACACGATTTAGAATCGGATTCGTCGCCCCCAAAATGTGGAAACGTGTACGAAGAAAAATTATGCGAAGGGCGCATAAAAATGATATAATGTGACTAGTGTTCATGGCAATGGAAATCCAACTTGTTTTTACTAGTTCCATTTCATACACGTCGAAATCGAGAGATTTGTTTTTGTTGTTTTCCGCAGATAAAAGAGGATTGTTTTCATTATTGGAACTTTGAAATATTGGCCTATTTTCGGAAATCGTTAATGTATCCGCGCTTTGTTTTACAAAACAAACTAATAGCATCATTCGGGCGCTCGTTCCACTGCCGAAATTATGAGAACCAAATGGCGAAGCAAGTGTTATACAAATTTATACAGGATATGCACGTCACATCCTCTTAACGTCTCCTGGCATCGGGGAGTTTACAGCCTTGCGCACATTATTAAGTCGTCATTCTGTTTTTTAATTAAGCGCGACGCTTTTATTGCTTTTCACAACTACTCCTTAAAATGTTGCGGGCGAAATACGTATAACTCTTGCTTAAGATGAGCTAATTCCGGCCGTGTTCTAGGTGGTCTTGAGAAAGAAACACTTCGCCGAATAATCAACTGGAAAATGCAGCGCGGTGCAACAAAGTAGCGAATTTGGGACGAATATGCACGGCTTATCAGATTTTTCGTTTTTCGCCGAGCTATGCTGTAAACGTCATCACGTGCATTACCGGAATTAGCGTTCGAAGTTAATCTGGAGCGCATGTAATACTGATAGATGGTAATGGGCTATGTATGACAGTTCATCATCCCCCATTTCACCTTTTATATTTGTTTCTCATTATGTGCACCTACGTTTGCACAGAGCATTTTTTAATGCAAATTGACATTGGTCGTAAATGCAGACAGCTTTGAACTGCATAAATTATTATTAAGCGAGAGCAACAAGCGTGCCAATCGGAAGGCTTGCCAGCTGGTATGTTCACTTGATACAGATATAATGTATGCATCACTGTTTTAAATTGTGGAACGTACAGTAGAATTTTAAAGTATTGAAGGGATATTACCTTTTGTTATTAGCCCCATTTAGAATACATTTATTTATGTTTGAGTTTTTAATAACAATTAGCACAAACTATGACCAAATTTGCTTTATGACATATGTTTTTGTACCTGTAAATTATTTAAACTGATATTATATTACATTTTGTAACTAGCTCAACTAATTTCGCTATTTAAGTATGGCGTGTCGGTAATGCAAATCTTCACTTTATCTAACCTAAATTAGAAGTACTTTTCTTAATCCCAATTCCGAGAAAATACTTTACTATGTTTCAGTAATAATCCACAAATAAATATTAGATTTCCTTAGCTTCCTGTGAATACCAACTGCCTTTCCAACAAGGTTGGTGACCTTTATGTAGGTTTCTTCCCGTTCAAATTGGTCTTCAGAGTGAGCTACAGGTGGCCCCTGGCGATACCTGCACAGCTGGAGCGGGGTTTGATGGTTGTGCTAGTTGAAGCGACACTTCCTTGAGGATCGATGCAGCCCGATAACTTATAGTCTATGGACCTCCTTTACGTCGGCAAACTTCAGACGTCGACACGCGATCCCAGCTTCTTCGGCTTGGTATCCTCAAGGTCCTACCTTTCAAGTTGCTTCGTAGATGGGTTCATGCTTAAGAACTGCCTTAGGGTGACCACTGTGGGTCGGACACGTTTATTTTGTATTGCAAATATTTTCTAAATTTATTTACTGTTTTTGACTTTTTTTATTTGCTGCTCTTTTACCACGCATACATTCAGCAAAAAGACTATAAATTAACACGTTTACTGGCAAAACTGTATTTGTTTTTTCTCAATTGGGAAGTAGAAGGGTTTTTATCTCTTTTGTGGGAAGACAATTTTTAATTAGGTAATATCCAAGACCAACTCAATTATTTCATACAAATATGATAAACCACTTACCTAATTTACATACCTGATCAATATTTTACATGCAATTAACTTTTTTTTAAGACTTAAATGTTTGAATTATTTAATTTACATTAGATAACAATCAATATGTCCTGAACTGGCTACCATAAATTTCATAAAGCATGTTGAGAGCATCTTGGACAGAGAGAATAACTAACGACTCTATCTTGAACGAACTGGCTACATCGTCTTTCGTCTACAATTTACAAACGAATGCTACCATATTTCGGCCAATAGAATTTAAAGACTGAAGAGAGAGAGAGAGAGAGAGAGAGAGAGAGAGAGATTGTCTTAAGATTCATAATTTAACAAATAACGTAGCTTAGTATAGTAAGACAAGAACTAATAAAAATATTTTAACTGTTTTTTTTTATTTGCAGGTAATCCAACAATTAATAGAAACTCTGATTATAACAACAGTTCGCATCTCTGACGCCAAATGTCAGGTAAAAGCTTACGTCGCCAACCCGAATTAGGTAAGCATCGTTCCTTAGAGTTTTTTTGTCGCTTTTAGGTTACCATTGGAATTGATGATTCGATAACATTAATCCACTGCTGTCTCATTGTAATCCGGATGATTGCTTTGAAAATATTTCAAATTTGCTTGTGACGAAATATACGCCAACTCATTTCATCTGGTAGAAAATTGTTTATCCTTAAATTTAATATGGTTTTAATGCACCTTGGTAGAATTTACCGTGCTGCCTACGATAACCACGACCTTAAAGTACAGTATTACGAACATTTTCTTGAATGAAGAGTTTGTGGCCGATCTAAATTTACAAGACAGAAACACATCATTTGGAATGAATCACTAAACACAATTATCTTTGTTTTCATATATCTACAGAAGGGTAATCTTCAAGGTATCATAACTCGTTTATAAAAATAGTTCTTCACACTAAAGCAAACGCAAGATTTGCAGTTAACTGAAAAAAATAATTTTGACATGAACAACCATGGGCAAGTAGGGCCGGAAGAACCCAACATCTTCCCAATTTTCGAAGGCTTCATCCAGAGAGTGAGGGTCAAAGACCACGAAGCACGCCGAGGAAGAAGCCATTTTACCAGGACAAGGGATTGAAGAGGATGGTAGCTCAAATTTTCATCCACGTTGGAGGAGAAACGACGTCACTATATTTTACTTCCCACCGCCCTTATCAAATCCTTTAGGAAAATGGACGAAACTTTGAGTTCCCCTATCTCAACAATTAGACGGTTCAATCCGGAAAGTAATTCCTTAAATAATGAAAATGGCTTTTGAAATTATTCACAAGGAGATATTCCACTTCTTCTGTATCATGCATGCTGAGCCTTATCAACCGTATAAATTGTGTTCTAAGACATATTCGGGCTCACGCCGCTTAGGTGGCTAGTCTACCCCGTTAAATTCAGAAAAAAGTTTCTCTCATAGGGGATGACCACCATAGGTAAAAATCAAATAGAAATGTTCTTTCATTTCGAACTTCTAACTGTCACGATGTTTAATAATATCTGCCGTTTTATTTATCTGGTAGTTGAACTCTCAGTTTCGTTAGGAAGTTCTCATTTTATATTAAGCATTTTCATACTTAAGTGCACTTGCTGGGAGACACCATATAACCCTAGAAGTTCCTTCTATATACAATGGAATTCCTTTGATGAGGATAGAATTTGCAATATTTAGGAGACAACATTTTAGGTTACATTATTCTGACTAATTTGAAATAATAGGTGTACATTGTGTAAGCTGCAGGAATCAGCGTGACCTCTTGATCATATCAAAAAAGGTATCATTGACACATTTTAAAAGAAGTTTGACATTCCTCACTTTTATATCGGAATTTACACCTACAGTATCCAGTTTGCAGAGGCGTTTAAGTGTTTGAATTAATAAACATTTACTAAATAAATAATAAGCTGCGAAAGGTGGATTCAACGCCAGTTGCATTCATTTCTCTCTGGCAAGTTGCGTAATTTGGAAATATGGGCAGTTCACTCCCCGTCGCATCGCCCACGCTCTGCCTACTCAGTTTCCCTTTTGTCTGTTTTGTTTGCGGCATTTCACTTTTTTAATCTCTTTAAAATTCGGTGGACGTTAATGGAATATGGTTAATTTGTAAATTTTAACTGTTTTACAATGATGTTTAAGAGTATAAGGAGGCTTATCTGGATAGCGGAATGAAATATTTCTGCAATTACATAAAGCGTGATTTATGTTTTCTATGTTTGATTGAGATGCTGTCCTACTGCTCATAAGGCTTTGAAAACTGTACCTTTTATGAAAAGAAATAAACTTTCCCAATTAAAAAGACTGTGCTCCAAGAATTCCTGGGAATTTGTAAAAATACGTCTGGAATTCCTGGAATGAGGAAAACGTTTAAACCACAACCCCTTGTTTAAAGTGACAGCCGCTTTCAATTATATTCTTATACAACTGTATGTATTATAACGTGCAATTAATTCCGATAACAGTCGCTTTGAGATGTAACTTAAACCATGCGCGATCTATTTTTGGCTTTTGTACAACCAAACGTGCTTATAATGGAATTTAAATATTTTCAGACGGATTGAGCTACTCTACAGCTTTTATTGTCTGTGCTCAATCCAGACTGGTCTCTAAAACTGGAATTATTTGATAGGATATACTTGCAAGCAAAATTCTGAGCGTACGAGGTAAACCATGTCCTTGATTCCATTTTAAGCTAATGGAAATTTAGTAAAGCAGAGGTGAGTTGATTGATCTTTCCAATCGCTTGTTCTTGTAGAATGCTGCTATGGTCTAATAAGGCAAGAATAACTCTCCATTAGAGTGCAGGTTTGTGCTGCGCGGGCTCGAATTAATGATTGATGCTATTTGATCTACATATTATTTGATCTCGGGCGATGTTTTCCGAGTTCAAAGTATTTCTCCGGTATCAAAATATATACAAAACGAGGGTGCACACGCAAGGTAGCGTTTGACCGAGCTAAAATTCCGGACCGCTTCCGTGTCGAGTGAGGCGCAAATCAAACGAAACACCAGCAGCTTAGAACGTTATCCCTTAAAACTCTTTTCATTAGATCTATTTAGCGCGATTATTTGACTTCATAGAAGTCATTAAGGGGGCGCCGTGGCCACACTTAGTTCGGGGGCAGAGGGGGAATGGATCCTTTGGTATTCGTAAAATAAGATCTGGGCAACAAACTTTGGCTTTTGAGATTTTCTATTTAATACTGAATGAAAAGGGCACTAATGCTAAGGCATTCTTTTAATTGAATGTTTTGCTGAATTACATTCTCTTATGGAACATAAGCTGCTTAAAAGCAAGTTTTAGAGCAAAAGAAAAGTATGTACCATGGAAACGACAGAATTTGACCTGCCTACTTAAATAATCATTACGTAGGTAAACTTAATAGTTTCTACAAATATTAGTTATCTTTAAATTTAGTGTTGAACTAAGCATTTTCATCAATATTAATTGATTTTGAAATTGTTCGTGTCTTTATGTTGTTTTTCTTCATTTTATCTTGTCGAGATTGTTACAGGGGAAACCCTGCTTACAACAGATAACAAGACTAAAGAGATCAAGTATTTCAGCGTGAGGAGAGGGCCTCAGACTGAAATGGAAGGGGCCTCGTCCTCAATACTCAAAATAATTATACTTAAAGATACGTGAACAAATTCATGTTAGCGTGATCGATTAAGAAGATTCGTACCGTATGCTCAGCTCCATATATTAATGATTTGCCTTGCAAGATTTTTAAAAAGCCTATAAAACAGCAGGATATACGTAAAAGCGCATCTTTGGAATGCTAGAATACAATGGTAACGCTAGCGGCGAAAACTTGATCGAAAAGTGCGAGCTAGATAATGGAAGCTGAACTTGTCGGCTGGGCTTTGTTGAAACCAAAATGGCTAGCGTCACATTGTTGGATGATAAATGAACAGCTACAGCTCAAAGATTGGCTACGAGCAATCGACGTTGATCAACAAGCCAGTACTGCTTCGGGATATACAGAACATCGGCGGGACAATACGAAGGTTGATTAAAATATATTCTATATGAAATTCCGCGTTACTCAAACGAGACGACACAGGTTTCAGATGGGTAGGCAGCGCTTCAGGGAGCTGGCTGTATCCTACAAAGGTCGTAATTTACCAAGGTTGGTATGATAAGGTTTTTCGAAGCAGCTATGTACAACATCTCGGCTTTAAATTAATTTTCAGATTTGACTATATAGTGGTTTAAATGGACGCGACGGATTTCCGTATTAAATCCTTCAGCGCTGGGAACCCCCGGGCTTCTTGTGTATTTACGAATATCGCACGTCCGAAAATGCAATTCGATCTGCGTGTTTATCAACTGCCGCGTAATTATAACAAGCCGTGGAAATATTGTAATTTTTGGCATTGAAAATAAACTCACATAAGGTGAATTTGCGCATTGTTATATGGTTTGTAGCGTCATTGTTTTATGTGCAGTGATTTTGGTTGTTTCCTAAAGGTTGTATTAAAGAATGGCAGGGAACAGCGTAAATTGTATCATCATCACCAGTCCTGTAGATCCTCGAGGGATCATAGGGCGTCCTGAGACGTTTCAAGACTGTTAATTAGCATAAGCTATTCAGTCTTACACTAAATTGTATACTCAACATTAATTTTTAAAACCTACCATTAGGAAAGAAACCGAGTAGCGCAGTTGGGAAAGCGCTTGGCTTGCATGAAGCAAGTCTTCAGTTCGACTCCCGCAGAGGCCGAAATTTTTCCGCAGCCTTGGCGATTGGGAATCCGGCTCGGTGAGATCATTCATAGTTGAGCACCAAATTAACTGTGCTCTACTCAGAACCACAGACCTAAGAGATAGAGTAACAAGTTCCACACATCACCAAGACACAAACCTTAACACACAATTGTTGTTATGCAAGCACGAAAGGCGCGTTCCAACTTTATTTCTCGCACCTCGGGGCAAGTTGAGCATTACACCGCCAGATGCTAGCGTACAGATCACCAGCCTCTACACAGCTAAGGTAACAAGAGGTTAACGATAATATATATACATACATATAAAGATAGTCTCTCTCACAGCTTGTGTGGTTACATACACAGTAAAATATTTTTCTTTGACTGGGATAGGGGTTGGAATAACTCCAATCTCAGTACTACGCACAGGTACCAAGCTTTAATGGTTAGATTGAAATAAAACCACTTGTATGCAGCTTGGTACCTGTGCGTAGTACTGAGATTGGAGTTATTCCAACCCCTATCCCAGTCAAAGAAAAATATTTTACTATACATCCATATACGTACATACATACAACCTACCGTTAGCTGAAAAGGTTATAATAGAAAAACTTGGACGACCTACACCGATTTTAAACCTCAACCAACAGATAAAGCTGGGACTCGTAATTATACAAGACATTTTTCTGTGAACATTTACAAGAAAAACAAATGGGTTGTGGATGTGATACAGTAAATGCCCTGTTTTATTATCTATTTGTTCTGTCTTATTATTAAGAAATGGACAAAACCTGGTCAAAATTAGGATTTAAAGATCCCAAAGATTTATATAGAGGGTAAAAAAGCACGAACATTCTGCACGTCATATGAGTTGTACAGAATTTGCTTTAATGGGTTGTGTAAATATTGCAGTGCAGTTAAATTCAGTTTATAAGCAAAATATAATCCAACATAATAAACAGGTGTCTAAAAACAAGTACATATTAAAGAGAATATATTTCGATTAAAACATCTACGGAATGTGAGTCAGTAATTATAACTTTTAGTTTAGTTATTGTTAAAAATTAAGAGCCCCTTATATAAAATTCTTACGGGCCACCACTGCCTAAACACGTTCCCTCAGTTGCATTAAATAATTACGAAAGATTTAGTAACGACAATTTTAGATGAATATTAAGTATCTGTTGAAATGGGTCGTTTCGTGGTTCCTCAGTTGTGGGTCATATTGAAATGGGGTTTCTTATAGCCCTTACGTTGGAACGTTAAACTAAAATAGAACGTCTCGTACCTTAGTATATTTTACGTGATTTGCCCTTATTGTATACCTAGCTTACTCAGTACATATAAAACTCGTAATTTACGTGAAAATCAACTTAAAAAAATATGTACAAGAGTGTACTCTCTAGCGAATGACGCCATGGAACAATCTGAACGTCACGAAACTCCTTGGCGATGTCGCAATTGCGTATTTACTCCATACACGATTAAAATAACACATACTTACTGGCTTGTGGCAAATAAACACCATAGGCATCAAATTATATTTAGTGTGCGACTTCAGCCGCATTTATTTAGCTCGCTTGTAGGCTATTTTACACTGTGAGCCGCTGGCAGACGTGCGCCTTAGAGGCTGGGCACGCTGTGATCGTCCTATAACTTTTCTACGTTGCTCGAAGGTTCTATGTCGATCTCTAAAGACACGAAATCAATCGATTCGCGCACTAAATATAGGCGTACTCGCGGACGTTTAACTATATTAAATTACAATAATTAAACCTAATTACTAATAAAGAAAGCCGGCAGTACGGCTAAGTGGTGTTGCATATCTCTCGGCACTTTCAGACTGCTTGGTCAGTACTTGGATGGGTAAACATCTGAAGAGCGGGCACAGTGGTCTAGCTTAGACAGGCTCCACTACCTCAAGTACCTGCGTCAAATTTGAAAATGCACATGCCTTCAGCAGCTCGGTGCGCCCGGCACTCCTACACTGTGTAAACGATATAAGGGGTTACAGATTATGTATGTATGTACTAATAAAGAAGCATACACACACACAAATTAGCTGTATATGTAAATATTAAAATAAACAATTTAGGCAAAAAAGACCAAATTCTCGTTTCACTGTTTACTGGTAAACGAAAGAAATTCAAGCACTGAAATGCGGTTTTTAAGAAAGTAGAGGACATGCAGTTTATGAACAGGATAAGCACCCAAAATCAGAGAAAATCTGGATGTCAAATTGACAAAAAAAATAATGAAAACGAATCAGATGCGCTTGTTGGGCAATCTAAGTCGTATGACTGAGGAAAAAATCCAAAATTTGTTTGCAGTTTATATTAAAACCAGAAGGGCTAAAATATAGAATATATCAAAATAGAAGGCACATATCAAGAAAATTGTAGGACGTAGAAGATTGAACCAAGATTTCGAGAAAATTTGGAAGTTTTGCAGTTGAGCTTTAATTCAGCATAGAATCTGAAAAACTATAGTAACATGCACAAAAGATGTAAACGAGAAAATTGTTACGACTTTTGCGGAGAATGAAAGCTATTGGTTTATATAGACAAATGTAAATCTACAATCCTCACAGAGTTCAATCAAAATGCATGTGAAAAACTGAAAGAAATCAAGGAAGAAACACAATTTCAGCACTTAATTTTTTCGCAAAACCTGATTCAATTTGAAATCACATGTTGTATTTGGTCACGTGAAGACTTCATATTACATCTAAATGTCCTCCAATTAAATTTTATGAATCAGAGTAGTAGTACTAATCGGTAAAATTTCAATAAGAAAAGTGCATTGTTTTTTAAATTGTTTTTTACGTCTACTTTAAATTAATGGTGAAAATCTGAAACACAGCTAATTGTGCTTCTAGTCAGTGATCATAATCGAACATATTACATTATAAAAGCGTACGATGTGCTTTTCATCGAGCCTCTGAAGCAAATTTTTAATGAATCTGATATGTTCCCAGATAAAGTGGAAGTTATCAAGAAGTGACTTATTCAAAACTACCTTCACAATTCACTTCTGTCTACTTTCTCGATTTTTTTTAATAAGGTATTCATAATACTCGTATATATCCAGAGATCCAAAAAAAAAAACTGATCCTCAGCGGGCTGTGGAAATTCCAGCGTATGAATAATATGTTGGTGGCACTGTAAGTCTATGTCAAATTTGAGGTTAGCAGGTCAGGTTTGCGTCAGTTTTGACACAGACTGACGCAAGACCTAACCTGTTAGCCTCGAATTTGACATAGACTTATAGTGCCACCAACATGTTATTCATACGTTTGAATTTCCATAGCCCGCTGAGGATCAGTTTTTTTTGGATCTCTCGAAATTAACAGCTGTCATATTCTTTAATTTTCTGACTGGTTTGTTGCAGCTGTGCATTTCTCTTGGCAGGCGCCCATTCTCTTTAGTTCTAAATAGTTTGAACAACCTAATGATCAAACAGTTGTGTGTTTTCATCTACTGCAGGATGTAGGTTTCCCCTTGTTTGTTCGTTTTCTCTTCTAAGATCATCTGCCCACCGAGCTTTTATTGTCTAGCGGTTATCGCTTGTTGTCTCGTCCATATATTTTCCGCAACATAGGTCGTTCCATTGATATGTGTGTTACTGGGATATTTCTAGATGTTTTTTGTGTCACTGACATTCTACATATTCCACAATTTGGCGTGAAAATTGAAGCCTTGTTCGCCGCCAGGAATTTATTTTTTATATTTTTTCCCACAATCGACCTTCTTCAACAACAATTCCTAACATTTCTTCCTCTATTATTCGTTCTATCCATACAATTTCCAATATCCTGCTAATTGTTTTTATATCTGTATGGTTTCATTAGTCAACGATAAAAACTCAGTTTATTTCTAAATCTTTCGAAAACATACCTGGACGTTATATATAGTAATTTCTGCCCTGCCTAATTGAAGTTTGAACTTTCTTATTTTGTAATTGGATCTTTACCTTTAAAGTACTAGTAAGTATTATAATTAACGCTATATCTACACACAAAAAACCACTTGCATGTTCTACCCATCAGTTTCAAGTGAAAGTCAATATAACGTAAAATTATATTTACTTACTTTTTTTTTAGTGTTCAAGAATGTAATATAATAAACAATAGTTTTAATGTTTATACTGTACACTTTAGACATAGTAGAACTGAATGTTTCCTCACACATATTTTTTATTGGTTGCAATTTCTCTGCAGATCTTCTCTAGACGTTCCTTCTACATTTGTATATTTTATAATAGTTTGTAACAATGACCGTCATGTAGGTCACGAGAGTAACAATAAAAAATTGAAACCTGGGAACCCACAAAGACTATGTAACTTCATATAGCTTACGTGCAAATAAAATAAATGCGAATTCCACAGAAATCTTGTTCAGGGTGTTTCAAAAAAGTTGGGCGCTATACGATATACGTGGTCATGTTCTTTTCGTCAAAACAAAAGTGTTCCTTAAAAGTATGGTTCTAAAATGAAGAGCAACTTCTACAAAGAATAGGAGGTGAATACCGAATAATACGCAATACCCCATAAGTGTTCGACCGCATAAGGCAGTCCAGAATTGTATTACTGCAGGCAACATATTGAACATTTCTTTTCTTCATGAGAAGAACATGACCACGCACAGCCAGCTCAACCGTTTTGAAATAACATGTATAGAGCTCACTAGGGCTTTCTCCAATACATTTCCAAGTCAGGTAAGGCGAATCTTATGCAATCGGTACTATTTGCAAATTTAGCGCTTATGTACAAATTTAGGGAATTTCCGCAAGTATCTATGTTTGTAAATGTATATTTTTCTTCCAAAAGTATATAATGAAGACTAACAAAAAAAAATAAAGCTTTGCCAAAGAAATTACAAAATTTTGTGTAACAGTAACATTGTTGGATCCGATCGACCCTGGTGGTAGTCCATGAAAGTATTATTGTTTGAGTAAAAATATGAAAACTCAATCTTCTTTTTAAATGTATAAATATAGACATGACATATATTAAGAAAGTCATAAAATTGCAGATTTGTAAGTTGAATAATTCGAAAATAATCGAACGTCAAGATCGATTTAGGTGGTAAACATAGGGTTAAGTACGAGTTTGTGCAAATTTCAGCGTGTAGCAGTAAGAATTATCAAATTCCTTTGAAAGGGGTAGTGTATTCAGCGTCTGCGAACATAAAACTTAATTGGGTGCAACAGAACGCGTAATTGTCCAAAAGGCTTCACGATACGAAGCCAATTTTTGAGCTGTCGGTTATTAGCGGGATAATAATTCGGGTCCGAGATTTGTTGGCTATCATCCCCCTTAAGGAGACAAGCAAGGTAGACGACAGTAACTTCTAGGACAGCGACCAAGTCCCTCCCGGAAAAGGATGCTGAGTTATGCGCCACGGAGCCCGGGCAGGAAATGAAAGAGGCTATGTGAGATAAATGAGCCTAACGCTCTCCACAATGGCTGCCACCGCCAACTTAACTTTCATTAAAACTTTGTTATAAGATTTAAATTGTAACATCAAGGTGTAGTTAAAATTCCTGCCTCCAAACAGGCTATAGGGCTGTCTAGATCTCAAAATAAATACGCTACTGATAACGCTAATTTGTTGCCGCGCGTTTCTTCTTGTACGTTCGCCGCCCCGCTTTGCATTCTCTGTATTAACGTTAAAATTTTTATAAGGGACCCCAAAACGTAAATCGTTCGGATGGGCCCTAACGGTTTGATTAAAATTTCCCGGGTTATTCAAAAACTTAAACAAGACGAGGCTCTGGAATGGATTACCTTCCACGCTCTATCGCAGTTTCGTTAAATTATTCTTATACATTATTTTCGAATTACATTGGATGACGTATCTTGGAAAGTGTGTTTGATTATTATCGTTAAGAGTTTATCTTTTAATGTTTACGATCACTCACACTGTACGAAAACGCAATGGAGATAAGAGGTGGCATGTGACTTACATTACGCTCCTTCGTGTTCTTATTCACTGTATGTTTTGATATTTATATTGTTTTGTTGCTACTTCATAGACTCTAGACAAGAGCAACGTTAAATGTATCCCAAGCTCGAATGGCTACCCGGCTCAGTATCGATTCTGTTGACGACGAAAAATTCTGCTTACCCACGGATTCGAACCATGGACTCGTCTACTGCACTACCGCGCCATATAGTATTTGCATGATGAAGAATTTTAATCAATGTGCCTTTATTCACCCTCAACAGGTATCGTAATTAGTATGGTGGGGTGATATAGCACCACAAATAATTAATTTTTAATAGTTGCAAGTAATATTTGTATACAACTACACCAGAGCAATTCCTCTTTTACTTATGAACGGACTTGGATGAAATTTATTGCAATTATATTAAATTTCGCATTCCAATACAAATATAATCAAATTGGCCGACTTCCGGATTCGCCGGAAATGACACTAACTTTGATTCTTTAAGTAGACCACTCTGTATATTTTAATTTTTCGCAATCTATGACTCAAGTTACATACAACAGCTTTACCAAATTTGCTTAGGAATTACACAGAAACATTTAAAGAAATTAATTAATTACATATTTTTCAGGTTTAGATAATGATAAAGAAGTGCATGATTCATATCGTTAGACTGGTAATTAAATTAGTTACTTTTTCTTAAAAAACACGTTTAGCCAATTGTATAATATGTTCATGAAGGGTTTGTTATTGACTATTTAATAAAACAGGTATTATTATGAGTTACTAGAGTCAATTAGAACAGATTGTCCTCAGTCACGGCCTTGTATGGTAAAACATAAAATTTGAAAGAAACATTTTTTTATTTGAAAAAATGAAAATTTGGTAAGACTATTGTATGTAATTTGAGTCATAGATTCCAAAAAACATAAAATATACAAGGCGATCCATTTAACAAATCAAAGTTAAGGGAACTTTCGGTAAAACAGAAAGTCGCCCATTTTAACCATATCTGTCTGTCAATCTGACATTATATCTAGTATCCTCGTTTAAAGTTTTATGTAAATTGATCTTTAAATAAGGAAGATATAAGCATTGCTCTAGTCCCATTGTCAACCGCTATATTTATTTATAGTTTTTCTTATACATAAAATAAAATATTCAAATTCGAAAATAAATATTTTTTATAGGGAAAAAAATAAAACTACAATTTTCTTTCATAAATTCTCACAAATTTACAACGTCCGTTAGAAAAATAAATTAAACATACATTTTCAAAATAAAACATAAATATTCATTACGGTCCTGCAGGGTCCATTCCTAATTAGTGTATCAAAATACACGACGTACTTTGTAGAAAAAGCAACAAACATCTTTGTCAGTCAATTTGGTTTTACGAAAATGTCATATATTTTAGAAGGATTGGCATTTCGGAGTTTTTTTTGTCATATTATTATTATTACTATACAGTAAACTCATTTTAATAGTACCAACACTACAGTATTCATAATTAGAAAATAATAAGAAATCCCTCTCACCTATTAGGATTTAACAATCTAAGACTGAAAATTTAAATTTAAATAATATCAATTATAGCTAAAACCGCAGCCGTAGTAAGAAAATATCTACAGCAGTAATAGAAGAACAAGTGACATGCTAGAGACCCGTCTCACATGATCAAAAAATCAGGGAATATCGGAAAATATACATAATATTAACGATTACAGTAATAATAATAATAATAACTATAAGAAATCCAATTAATTAACTGTTTGATTCACACAGATGCGTGCATCAAAACCTTTTTGATTATAATTAATCACGTAATTCAAGTCATAACTGTTTTATCTCATTCAAAGGTCGTGGTAAAGCCAAATTTGCATCTTGCCGTATTTGTTTGCCTCTGTTAATGTTGGAAAGGAATTTGTAAGCTTCCCTTAATGGCTTTAAAGCGGATGGATACATTTTCTACTAGAACTTAAGCCGACTTATCATATTTGGGAATCATGGGTTTATGGATTTCGTTCAATTGCCTCATTGAGAGAGCTTAGCATTAAGGTTTCTTAGAATAAGCATTTTTCCTAAATAACGTGCGATGCTCCGATTGGCTACGCAGGATCGCCTCAGCCAATAGTGTTTGAGCTTGCCCCTCCTTGAATTGGCGAGTTCGTCTCGCTGTAAATTCAGAGTGAGTTAGATTCAGAGCCTCGAGGAAGCAAGTTCAGCTATGCTTTGTGCTAGTTTGCGTTTCGGTCTAACTCCCTGGTAAAGTCGTTTCCAGGTTGTTTTGTGTTACGGTTACGCGCAATTCGCTATTTTCGCGTGGCCAATCCAAGCGTGTCACAACAGTTGAAGCTTTTGTAAAAAACCATCGGTCCATCAGTGACGTTTGTAATCGTTGTTACTCAATATACTCGTGTTTGTTAAGTCTTGTTTCACTCCAACAACTAACTGAACCCAAGTTAGGGTTATTAAGTGGCAGTTCCCGGCAATCCCATTGAACCGGAACTCGCAGTGGATTAATTGGGGGCCCCATTCGTGGAAGCCTCTTATCAAGTTAATCGTACAAAAAACATTAACTGTAATAACACAACCATCCCATACTTTTGACTGCAAAATCAGCTATAAAGCTGAGGGAAGAAAGAGAACAAAATAGTAATAATAATAATCATAACATCGTCACTTATATCACCATCTTCAACAATAACCCGCCTCTTTTTGCTTTTTCTAGTATCATCTTCGCTATTATCACCAAAGTTAGTAGCAGGCTGCTCAAACTCATTTTCGCTTAGATAAAGAGGGATATCGATAACCAACGACAAAAGAAAAAGACAATGTGATAGGTATGGTGGGTTGCTGGACAACCAAAGACATATTAGAAATGACAATAATTTGTTTTCAAAGATCTTTTTACACTAGTATGTGAACCTCCCAAGGTTAGTAAACACCTGAAAGAAAGTTGTAATTAAATTATAAATACATAATTTTTATAATGATAAAGGTGTTGGGGTGTCGAAACACCCCACGATACCATGTATCTTAACATCGAATATTAGTATCGATCATGTTCACCGCGAAAAAGTTCTGTCTACCCATGGATTCGAACCATGGAGTCGCCTACACTCGGTAACTGCACTACGGAGGCATATAATATTTGCATAATAATGCATTTTATTAAATGCGTCTTTATTTAGTGACACTAGATCGATAAGGCATGTCTCTCAACGTCGAATGATCCTTTTGGTTTACTATCGATCATGTTGATTGCAAAAAAAATCTGCCGACCACGGATTCGTACTTAACACACTGTCACTGTATTATCGAGGCATATAATATTTGCATAACATGAACTTTTATTAAGTGCAGCTTTATTAAGTGACAGTTGATAGATGGGGTATGTATCCCAACGTCCAGTGATTCCCCGGTTTAGTATAGATCATGTTGCAAAATAATTCTGGCTATCCACGGATTCGAACCTTGGACTCGCCTGTATTTTGTCACTGCACTACCGAGGCGTATATACTTGCATGATATGAAATTTTATCTAATGCGCTGTCACTAAGCGACACTTGATCGACAAGACGTGTATATCAACATTGAATAATCCCCCGGTTTAGTATCCACCCTGTTGACTGTGAAAAATTCTGCTTACCCACTGATTCGAACTATGGACTCGCCTACACACTGTCCCCCCTGTCACATATAATTGCATGATTTGGAATTTTAGCAAGTGCGCTATTACTAGGTAATACGTGATTGATGAGGCACGTTGCCAACTTCGAATGGTTTCTTCGGTTTGGTGCCGATCTTGTTGACTACGAAAAAAAATCTGCCTGTCCACGAATTCGAATCATGGGCTCGCTTACACTCTGCCTCTGCACTACGGAGGCATATATATTTACATGATTTGGAATTTTTTCATACGCTACTTTATTAAGTGACACTTGATCGATGAGAGTTGACGTATGTAGTTGAACAAATACTAAATGTACGTTGGCGTCAGTAGCAACAATAAATTCAAAATGAGCTTAGCTGTGTAATTTCTTGTAAGGTGACATGACTATTTCAACATATTTTATTTTTATTATCTCGTTATATCATAGATTAGAACCCTCGCTTGATACATATTTTCAAATAGTTTTGATGTTAAAACGTAAGGAAGGATGCACAAATGCTTTAACTAATTAAAAATATATCATTGTGAAGATATACTTTTAGCTAACGGAAGGTGTTGAATTGAACAAGTTAAACTTAATCTCAAGCGTTTCGAGGTAAAAATTGACAAAGCGAGTGTCAGTATAAAAATTAAAGAAAGATGCACATCATTTTGATTTTACTCTTTATTCTTTTATTTCTAAAATCACTGTAGCAGCTTTTTCGACAATTAAAATAAGTATAACTTTTTGTTAGCAACAATTAAAATTTACGAATTCACTCATTTCTATCCGCTAGCCCTTAGGAGGACTGTTCATATCGCGCCAGAAGTACAACTGAGGAAAATGATCGCATTACACTTCTCCTCATCCAAAGAACACGACACACTGAACAAGCCTTACTCGACTTCTGGTCTATGAGGACTTTTCAATATAAAGCTATATGGTGTCCAATGTCTTATTGCATATCAATTATTAATTAAAGTATTTCAAAATAATATTTTTTATTTATTTACAAAAATATCTGATTTTGAACGAAAAAATTGTTAAAATATGTTTGTTCAGCCTCTTCGACGTGGTGTTGTACTTACGTGAGACATATTAGCATTTTAATAGTTATTTTCCCTGTTTTTTTACGTTGCTAGCTCAATGTACATGAAACTTTTGTAGTGTCCTCGAGCTGAAACTCACTTTAAACAACATACACAAGAAAATACAATTGGCTTATAATAATATATTTAAAGCACATGTAAAAACAAAGAAAAAAAATAGGATTAAAACCCAGAATGATTGGGCATTCATTAACATGCATGTAAAACACAATGTATAAGCTGCGTGTGATATAGCTTGGCGCTACTCTCATTTATATTTAAAACGTAAAATAATATTAAAATAGAACGCCAACATAACTGTCTTGAAAAGCGTAAACATTAAAATGCCGATCTTTTCAAGATTGCATACATAAAAACCCGGCACAATTCGCTTAGCTAAACGTATCCTTTCGCGCTTGCGAAAGCTTCTCACAGTTGAAGGTGAAGACTTATGACGTAACTGCAAACATTTCTCGTATTTATTACTTTACCTGTAAAGTCTCGAAGTATGCGGACTGCTGCGTGCCATATTGGGCTTGCCATACGAAGGAAGCGGGATATTGGCTTTGCCATCGATCGGCCGGCACAAAAAAACACTGTTGGCATATCTTAAGGGCTATTTACCCCGAACACAATGAAAATTAGTCTAATTTGGAGTGTAAGAACTAGCTCTTTATTTAATTTGTCTTATGACGATTTGGCACAGTGAGTCGTTGGGACGAGCTCCTCCAATCTTGGCGGACCCGCGACTGATGCTTAAGTTGAAGATTTCCGAGAGCCGACTTCGAAGTTGCGTTTATCGCTGTACTCACGAAATCAGTTTCATCATTTGCTCACAGAACGGGGTCGGACTCACACTTTTTGTTATGTTAGATTACAATGTTTAAGCCTAATTAACAATAAAAAAGCATGTAACTACAAATTGGCTATGAAAATAAACATAGATGCTCGTTTTAACCTCGTTAACTGAACTTAAAAGAGAAAAACCTTGTTTATGTTAGCACAACACTGCATGAAATCCCTTGCAGACCTCATCCTAGAATAAATTTAGACCGATCGAAGGTCATATCAATTGTCAATCATTCATTACAATATTAGTAGCTATAAGACCCTACGAAAAGTTATTTAAATGCTAAATATGAGATATTTACGATCTCAGATATCAATATTTTCTGTCAAATGCAGTAGTGTCAACGAATTAAAAATTATATTACAGACTTTTTACTTGGAAAAGTTGTATATATTTAAATCCCAACGTCAATTAGTGAACGTAATGGAGAAGAGCCTCGTATTTTTTAAAAGGATACTGCATGAAATCTCTTGCAGACCTCAACCTAGGATTTAATTTAGACCTATCGAAGGTCATATAAATTGTCAATCATTCATTACAGTAGTAGTAGCTATAAGACCCTACGAAAAGTTATTTAAATGCTAAATATGAGATATTTACGATCTCAGATATCAATATTTTCTCTCAAATGCAGTAGTGTCAACGAGTTAAAAATTATATTACAGACTTTTTACTTGGAAAAGTTGTATATATTTAAATCCCAACGTCAATTAGTGAACGTAATGGAGAAGAGCCTCGTATTTTTTAACAGGATACTGCATGAAATCTCATGCAGATCTCAAACTGGAATTTAATTTTAATGGAACTATCAAATGCCGATGCTAATTAATTTTTAGTTTTACGTAGGATAAATTTAGAAATTATTATTAATTAATTTTGCAATAGTTCAGCGACCAAAATCTACTAAAATGGCCCATCCCGAATTGCTTGGCACCTAGAATGATTTTTAATGGTTTTATATGTATTTTTGCTACATTTTCTTAATGCAAGTGCAAAAATAAACACAAACTGGCTTATTTCCGAAACGTATGGCTGTGAATTTGCTCCAAGAGAATGGAATTGGCTGGTATTGTACAAACACGCGAAGTGTTCGGCATTTTCCAAATATCCGAATTCTAGGGTTCAGCGATATACCCAGGGCAGCTCGATCGTCGGATTTAACGCCTTTGAATTTTTTTGCATGGGGATTTATCAACTTGTAAGTGTATCAAACAAGAGATCTGCAAGATTTACTAGAACTTATGGAAGCTGCTGCTACAAAAAATACATTCTCATGTGCTCCAGATGTACTCTGATATGATATCTTCAAGTTGTCTGAAAATAATGAGACTTCACAATGCCGCGCAAAATAAACTTGACAAGTTAGGTTTTTTGTGCTTTAATCTTGCCAATAAACTTTAGTAGGGTATTTTTGAAATACTCAATGGGGTTAATTTAAAGTTTTCATTCTATTATTGTAGCGAACTCTGGATTTACATGTTTACTGATTAGGTGGGCTATGAATAATCCACTAGCGATGTTTCACTAAAATAACGTTCACCTCTGAACTTTATAAATTCTGGTTGGCCAATAATTATTTTCAAATTTCGGCTTCCTACATAAGGTTTGATATGAAAATATTAAAACTGCTCACACATCTTAATATTTATTAAATGCAGGGGGAGGGGAATGCTTGAATGGCCTTCATCAAAGATGAAGAAAAGCTGGCGTAGCTTGTCAATTTCTAAAACATCAAAGTTTTGCCACCTTTTTAATCAATATTTTGGACACGAGTGCAAAGTCGATCCCCACCCCTTTAACAGAAGACCGGAAAGAGAAGAGAGTTTTGGTGAAACAAAGCCGTATTCATTTGTCACCAACCATAAATACTAGCTGGTTGCATAGCCGCATGCACCAAGGACTAATCAAACAGTCTCGAGAGTTAAGCATCGTTCGCGGCGGTCGGCACACGGACGGGTGTCCCACTTATACTGGTAGTAAAATAGCAGCCAGCTGTGCCTTGGAGAGCACGTTAAGCCGTCGGTCCCGGTTGTCATTTCGGTGACAGTTGTTAGGTTACGTCAGAGGCTCTCGCGTAACCTGACAACTCTGACACCCATCTTCCTACTACAAGCCATACGATACAAAAAACCAACCTAGCTACTTGTCATTGCTTTCTGTTTCAAAGATTAAAGATCTCGTTAAAAAAACATCTCTTGCTAATGACCGAAGGAATGAAAGAAAATTCGGAAACTGCTTCCAGAAGAATAAAATGGGTTGTCAGATTGTAGTAGGCAACTATTTTTAAAGGTGATCATTTTAATTTAGAATCATATTTGATAACTAAAGGGAACTACTGCGTTTATTTTTTATCTAATCTTTTATTTACTGTTATTAAAGAACGATATATTAAATCGTAGATGAAGATTTATTAAAGTGCTATAAATTGCTAAAATGTCTCGAGTATATTCAGAACTTAGGATGAAACGAATATCTATCCACATTTTTTGTCATGATTAGATGCTTTTCTCGACTTGCTTAATTTCAGGGTGAGATTTGCTTTTGTTCTATGGGTTGAGTCAGATGTCACTTCGTGTGTTGTGATGGAGTTTTGACTGTTATCATTTTGAGTATTGGGGTGGGACGTTTTGGTCTGTGATTGTAGTTGGAGATTGGAGTGAATGGTTGTCAGTGGTTACCTTGTGTTAGGAGTATACGCTAGTCTGGTCACCGGCGGGTCTTGTCCACTAATAGCGAAGATTAATATTGATGCTCAAGCTTAAGGCAACATTTTCGTAGCCATTCTCTCTGGTTTCTTTCAATTTCACCTAAATTTGGGTTGGTGGCTTTTAGGACTTGTGTTTCAATTCATCTATTATAGTTTTACTATAGATTACCTGCAAGTGATTCTTAGTCACCTTCAGTCACGAGCAACAGTTGAGCGATCTTAATTCACAATACTACTGAGCTGTTCTTCACACTTTTCACATTTACGACTACACCTCACATTTTGGGGAAAACTCTTCACTGCATTGTGCCCCCCCCCCCCCCTCCCTTCTTGGCTGGTTATATTGCTCCCGGTGTGTACGTAATTCTAAAAATCGAAAGCCGGTACTTTGATCTAGTTGCTTTGGCAAAATGTTCGTTTAGTTTTATTTGATTTGATTAATTTGGTTCTTTACATATCTTTGCCAGTGTAAACAGTGTTGGATTTATGATATTATGCGACAGTAATCTATTTTGTGTTGTTTTTTTTTGTTTATGAATTCTGCGTAGAGGCCTTTTCGCGTGATGTGCGGGTTAGACCGTATTGATCTAGTAGATTTGTGTGTGAGATTAAGCTCACCTATATGCTAGAAATTGTTGCTTCGCTTAATCGATTCTGTGCTCTATTTAACAAGTTTCTATCTTTGTCATTCTGTATTTATCTGTATCTCTTATAATATACCACCTTGCTCAAGAGTGAGCTGACACATTGCTTTATATATGGGCAATACCAAGCTACTGTGTATATAGGTTTCGGAGCTAGTTATAGCTGTTGTACTGCTTTGTTGGATGTTTTAGATGATATTATACGAGCTTCTGACAGCAACAAACTTACTTTACTTGTTTTATTAGATTTTTCCAAGGCTTTAGACACAATTAACCACACAATTTTACTTACAATGTTACACTATATTGGTCTAGATAACAGTGCTACCGTTCTCTTTAAAAACTATCTTAGTAATAGGTTCCAAAGTGTAGTATAGTTCAGCATATACCGAAGTAACCAGTGGTGTTCCACAGGGGTCAATCTTAGGCTCGATTTTATTCACTATATACACTTCAACCTTTCATGAACACTTAAAATACCCCAACTTTCATTCATACGCTGATGATACTCACAGCATTTACTTGAAGACAGAAGACTACGCTTGTAAATGTTTGACTTCTGATTTAACGAATTATACACGATCTCTAAGCGCCACCTTATTTGCATTTGGGATGTGCGCAACTTGAATCTACTCCATAAAGATTTCCTAGCTATGCCTATGCCATGTCATCGGAAACAAATATTTAATCGATCATTTTCTTATTCCATTGCTAATGCATCAATAGTAAGACTTTCGACATTATGCCATCAGTTAGTCAAAATTAGTTTAAACTGACACTTGAAAAAAATTATTTAACCAACAGAGCATCGATACATAGTTCACAATCTGTGACTTTATTCATTCCGTAATTGTTCCTAAATTGCTGTACCTGAATTCCGAGCAGGCACACAGGCAAACATGCCGGAAAGGTAAAATGCTAATATAAATATTATGTTTATTGTTATTATTTATTTTATATTTTTTTTATTGTTTATTGTTTGTGTTAAGGTCGGGGTAAGTGGAAGAGCAGTCTTTAGCCACGCGTGTTAGGTTGAGCTTCGCCCTGATAAGTTTTCACTCTGCTTGTAAATATAAGAACTTGTAAATAGATAAATAAAGACATACTATTATTATTATTATTATATTGTATATGGTTTAGGACTCGTTTGTTGTTATTATTATTTATAAAAATGTTTCTAAATCTCAGGTGTAAAGACATCCATACATAATCAAGTCTTCTTGTGCTTTTCGCTATTGAAGGTTAGTTGTCACTGTGTTTGAGTTTTTTTTGTCTCCACACATTTTTTTCTGTTTCTGGTTCGTTGTACTTGTTTCCACTTCGGGCTCTTTTGTCTGCTACTTTTTGGTTTATTTCCATCCAAGCTTGTTCTGACCTTGTTTGGGTTTTCTGCCTTCTGTTAGCTGTGTTTCTTCTGGTATCCGTTCTAAATGTCCATACTACCTACCCTCGACTGCTTAATTTTCAAATTCTTCCGCAATGTTTCATTTCTGTTCTTAACTTATTCTAGTTCTTCCTTGTACGTTTCTATACTTTCAAATTTTTCTTTTGTGTCTAACTGTTCAGGTCTCACACGCATATGTCGAACTTTGTACGAATATTGCTTTGCACACGGCTATTATTATATCGTTAACCGGTGAACGTGTGTCTTAAGGCGTTAAGTTTTCTCGTTACATCTATTCCTTTCTTTACTTCAACTTTCAGTTTCTTACTGCTTCTAGGTAGCTATACAGGTGTTTAAAAGGTTCCAGCCCCTGTTGTTGAACTCGATGTTGTTCGTAGCTTTTTCGTTCCTTGCTACTGTGATTGTTTGGGATGTATTTGTATCTACTATCTTCGTTTCTCACTTAACACTTTTGGATTACATGTTTAATTTTCCTTGAATTTGATTAGAATTCATTACATATTGTATTTACATAAAATGATTATTTATTTAACTGCTACTTGAATGAAGTATTTTTGGAAGAGAACTCGAAAATTTTCTGTCGTCTCGTTACCATCACGCAGTTTTAAGCTCGATTATTAGGTTTCTGGTGTTTTTAGACGCTTTTAGGAAGATACGGGAGGGATTTTGTAAGGTATGAATTAGCGTGTTCGGATAATAATAGGGCCACGACGTCCTGCATTTGCGATAGAGTTAAAATTTATTTGGTGGTTTTGAAAAGTAAATACGTTGCGAAAAGCAAGGCGCAATTTCTAGATGGTCGTTTTGCTTTAAAGAAATGTATGACCGCCTAGATGCGGGTTTGCTAACGCCGGAGTGTCGAAAACAGCTGAGTAAATCCTTATTATTTATCCAACAGGGTTTGGTAAATAAAAGGGGGCTCCGATAATCCTGGCGAAAACATGTCGCAGGACAATGGCGCCGCTCCCCAATTTTGTTTATAATTTTCCCCGTCTCCGGTGTCGAGCTAAGAGTTTCCGTTTAATGGTTGCTCGACTGATGCCATTAGTCTTGCTACTCATTAAGCCAATAAATTACGGAAACCTGTCTATCACCGATTGTTTTGCTGTAAGCACCTTTTCGTGCGGAATTTCATATATCCAGGAAGTGTAGGTAGGAAGTTCGTATTTGTGCGTAGGCACTTAGAACGGGTTTGAGGCATTCGGGCCCTCAAAGTCGTTTGTAGTTAGTGCCTTTGGTTTCTATCGTCACAATAAATATGGCGTTCAGGAAGTTAGCGACGCAGACATATTGTAGTAGAATTGTTAATGATTGTTTTCAACCACAACCAACCGCATCCAACTTGCAAATTATTATTCTCAGACCTGGAATTGAGAAACGAATTCATCTCGGCAATTGCTTCCTGTTTGAAGTTACTCCACTTACGAAGTAATCTTATCAAGGCAAGTGCTAAATGAAGTTACCGTACCTATTCCTCTGCTGCCATTTCCTTTGTAGTATGCCGTCGTTTATCAGCCAACAGATGTGAACTTTTTTTTTCGATGACAGAAGCCTCCAAACATTACACGATCTAAAGCAAATATTTTTTTTCAAACATTAGGGAAATGTAAAACAATCACTGCTTTGGGATAATTTATTATCTCCTATTTTCCTTAGGATTGACGGGCTTTACTTAACATCGATTGTGCACGAAGCTAATCAATCCTCACAAATAAGTAGGTAAGTACAGACCTCATTGTTCCAATTCCCAGACTACAATGGCAATTAAGAAATTATTCATTATAACAGCTTGTAATGTCGGTAGCGTACTACAATACTGATTTAATTATTTATATGCCAGTTTGGATTCTGATTGCACTGCAGCTTCATCAATATGAACTTTAATCCACAACTACTTTATTTAATAGTGCAAGTAGCACACGTCCGGTTTTTATTAGATGCAGATCGTCACATTTTGCAACCTATATTGCTCTAAATGATGTAGGTTTATCATTATCGATTTGACATGATAGCTAATAGCTAAAAAAGGTAGAAATGATGCAAATTTTATATGAGGAATAACGTTCAGCTTCGTCCTTACACTAAACATATACAGCAATATTATTTGCTTGCACTTTTCAAATGCAGAGTATTACTACAATTTAATATAGAGCCTCATAATTATTTTATGTTGTTCTTTACTTAACTTTCTCTTTACACAATTAAAACTTATTATATACTGCTCCACAGATGAACTGGACCATTTGCCTATATTGGTGCAGTTTTTAAAAATATTTTCCAAAAAGGCAGTCATGGCATTTTTGGTAACCTTTCATGATTGTGTCCCTATAAAAAGCATTTCTTTTCAGAATTTGGTTTAAAGAAAACCAAGTCCATTAATAAAATATTATCATTTTAAAATTTTGAATTTTGCCCAAATGTTTATAGCGCATTACATACAAAGTATGCCAAATCGTTGCCAAACATTTTTAAACGTTCCGAAGAGACTCAAAGAACTATTAATTAACCTTTTTGTTGTGATTCCTCTTATTTATGTGAAATATAGTTTTTGTATAATTTTATAATTTTTTAATTTTATTAATATGATTTTGTCAATTCTTCAGTTGATATTTGAGGATAGTGCAATTAAATATGCTTAATATGAGTATACTATAAAACAAAAGCTTATATATATATATATATATAGTGACGTAATGTAATAAATACAATTTTTATGGGTGGTCCAGTTCATTTGTGGAGCAGTATATTTAAAATTTAAAGAAGTGTGGTTTGCAAGCAGCTCTCGGAATTGGCAATAGTTCAAGGAAGGTCGACACCTGATACTTTAGGGCCTTGTAAACAGCTCAATTCCTCGAAGAATGTCGAGATCCGTGAGTGTTCATTGTCTGAGAAGTTTCAGAAACCAAGGAGTTAAACGCTTACCAAATTTCGATGGAACGTACAATCGGCAGCACTGTATAAAAGGGTAGTTCTCCCTCCATATATCGCCAGTCGCGTTAGCATTGCTATGGTTGTTTCTAATAATTTGTGCTTTGTTGTGCAGAAAGTAAGCTTTTGTTATCTTCTGTTATATTTTTTCCTGGTTTAAATGTTACCAAACCAGCAACTTTATAGTAATGAGTTTGTTTGCGCTTTTCAAAATTTAATAATAGTCATTATTTTACTTTTTTTAATGAACACCTATGGTGTCTACTCTATTAAAACTGGTCTATATGACCAACTCTTAATTCACTTCTGATAATTCTTAAAACTAAATTCTTAACAACTACAGTCCATCCAACTATGTGCTGTAGATTTTTCTGTCTATTATTTATACTCTCACTCGCGCACTGTGCTTTGCTTCTACAGTCACTTTACTCAAGCTCGAATGGTTTGGTCCTCTTCAGTCTACGCTCGATAGGTTGTCCATCCAGCAGCTGAAGGGCTTCTACATTTTCGTGAAGGTGTAGCCTAGTTTCATGTTTCCCGGCGAACCTTTTAATCTCTTTCATAACCATAAGGATGTTTAGATCTCCATGTAAGTCAGCGTTGCGTACATACCAAGGTGGGTCTACTATGTTGCGTAGTACATGATTCTGGAACGTTTGTATGATTTTTATATTGCTATATTTGGTGCAACCCCATAGTTGTATACCATATAGCCAAACTGGCTTTAATATCTGATTGTAGATTAAGATCTTATTGTGCATTGACAGCTTGGATTTTCTCCCAAGGAGCCAATAAAGTTGTCGGTATTTTATTCTTAGTTTCTTTTTTACATGTCCGTTCCACCTAAGTTTTACATCTAATGTCATACCTAGGTGGTTGGAGTTGTTCTTGTATGGCACGATAGTAACATTTATAGCCAAGGCTAGTTGATCGTTTAGTCTTCTATTTGTAAAGTTTATGCGTATAGATTTGAGTTCGTTAAGCTTTATTCTCCATTGTTTGGTCCAGTCTAATATTGCATTGCTGGCTGCTTGTAGTCTCTCAATGGATAACTCTTGATCTGTGTCTACTAAAAAGAGTGCGGTTCCTTCCAAATCTGGGATATCGCTTTTATCTCCTTTAGTTTTAAATATTCGTCTCCTTGTTTGATCCTGAAGAGCCTGTCTTACATACTGCTCTGGTAACATTTTGTTAAGTTTATATCTCAACCCTTTGTGCCAAACTTTATCAAAGGCTTGGGCGACATCTAGGAATACCGCTGAACAGATTTGCTTTTCTTCCAGGGTGCATTCTATTACATCCGTAATTCGGTGAGTGTTTTTGTCTGAATACAAATTTTCTATGAGCGGTTTGATTTTCTTGGGATGTAGTTTTTCGAATAATTTTGACACTATGTTGACAACAGGGAGATAATCCTGTAGAACTTAACATCATTAGGCGGCTTACCTGGTTTAGGCAGCATAATCGTGTGTGCAACCTTTCGGCTCGCAGGAACATGCTGAAGCCGTAGGGCTGTATTGAAGAGGTAAGTGAGCATGACTATGCCTTTCCTAAACAGCTGCTTCGTGATTTTTCCAATGATCAAGTCATATCCTGGAGCTTTCTTTGGATTTAGATTTGTTTTTATCTTCTTATCTACTTTCTTTGGGGTAACTGGGGCGATGTTTTCTGTTCTTGAGTTAGCAATATTAGTCTTGTGTTTCGTTAGAAGTAAAGATAGCTGCTAAATGTTCAGCAAACAAGTCGGCTTTTTATTTGTTGTTTTCGGATCATGGGCCATTTTCTTTCATAATTGGTGGAATTGATGATATGGGTACATAACCATAAGAGATTTAATAAACAAGACTAGCATCGAATGGTATTCTTATGAAAATAAGGCCTCCCGACCTACCAATTTTGTTTGCTATTATGCTATTTCGAACGTATTGCGATAATTCGTATTAGACAACTTTTTCCGTATACTTCCTTTTGTTGCCAGTTGGTGCAAGCCTATTTCATTTATGCTTCAAAGTAGAGCTAGTAAATTTCGGGGCGCAAGTCACTCTTGATCAAAATCTGAAATTTTGACTACAATATCTCTCCGATATGCACCAGTTACTATCTTGACAAGCCTTTTCGTCGATAGAAGATATCCACCATAGCGCGTTTTGGTTAATTGCAAGTAGCTAATCAACGAAAAAGTGCCAAACGTCGGCGTTCGAGCGTTTTAAGACCATCTACAACACGAAGTGGCCGTTTTTATCTTGTTTGGGAATAACAAATGCTTTAATGATTTAGAAATAATTCACGATAGACCTCTTAGTTATGAGAGAGGAATACTGAAAAACACTTAAACCAGTCGACCTCGTAAGGGTAGAACTATCAATATTCATTACCTTAAAGAACATTAACAAAGACAAGAGCTTCAATAGTTATTTACTGTAGAAGAAAAGGAAGAAAATATGAAGGAGGAATTTATAGAGCGTCTCAGACGAGGGCAATGCATAACTGTCAATTATATTTCCTCAAGGTAGTCAGTGACTACTCTTCTGTGTTCTTAGATAAGTTCTGAAGCAGGATATGTTCTTAAAGGACATCATCCACATATTGATCGTCAACTTTGGAGCCTCCACTAACCCTGTATGTGTTTCAAAAGATATATCAACCCATATCATCAGAAAATCTTCTTGAACACTGGACCAATCGTTCCTCTACTGTTCTTTAAACTCCATCGCACTACACAAATATAAGCTCCTTTCCTCTGTAAAAATAACAAAGTTCCATTACTTCAGCATTCAGATTTGATGGTTATGATTATGAGGAAGCTATAGCCATATAGAATTGAATGTTTTTGAAGAAGTTTGGGTCTCGTAGCTAATTTGTACGCGTTCGAGTATGTTTCTTGGAGTGTTCTACGAATCGTCTATATACTGACCTTTACTGTAGTGCTGTTTCTCCATACCATAGATACAATATGACAGTCATTCTACTCTAATATGGCTTTCTTTACTTCAGAGCCTAGCCTTGTTCTAAAGGAATAATCAATAAATATTGCAAAGAATGATGTATAATGATTGTATTTTGCCCTTCTTTTGTTGATACACGCCATTGCAAAGATTCTTCTTTTTATGTTGTTTTTAAAAAGACGCCTTTTTATTAAAAAGCTTTATAATTAACAGTTATTGTCTAGTTAATTGAGTCGATTATTGAAATCAACTAAGAGGATGTAGGGCACCGATGGAATTTTCTCGCCCTGTAAAATTTATTGTACTAGCTGCTTTTGAAAGTGCTCCGAGCAATCAGTCTGCAAAGTGAACATGTAAAACTTACGCGGTTGACGATGTTACTCCCAATATCTCTAAATCCGCGTGACAAATCAACTGCGATCATGACAATTTCGGGAAGTCGAGATTTCATACTCCATTCGATTCGTAATATCGAAGTTACGAGGAGTGTATCAGCAGCAATAGGTCTGTCAAGGGCGAAATAAATGTCGCCGATCTAAGCGGCCCCGTGCAAGACGTGCATTCTGTGCGATTTTCAAACGTCGAGGTGAATAATTAATGTCGTTGCTAGTAGCTAGTTGACCTGCCATGAACGAGCAATTTTAGGGCGAGCACAGGCATAGACCCCGCTAAGGGATTACATTATTTCACAATTACACATAGCACTTACGATAGAAATCAATTCCGGAGTGCTTACGTAGATTATGATAACATGTATAATCCGGTAACGTTCGGGAGAATCTGCTCGGTCAAATCTTCCCCTGGTCTGCTGTATTCTGTGCATGGTGAGATCGAAAAGGTCCTTTTACACGACTTAACTTTTTTCGACAGTTATAAACTGACATATTTCTTGTTTGAGTGAATATGCAACTAAACTGTTTATAATCAGCATACGACCACTTGAATTACCTCGAATTTGTTAGATATATATTTTAGGTTTCCGGGAAGCGTCACATTTTTTTTTTTTTTTTTTTTTTGTATTGTATTGTATTGTATTGTATTGTATTGTATTGTATTTTTATTTCCACTCTAATTAGTTCATTTTACATATTCCATACAGCAGGAAATGCCACAAAAGCCGAAGCTCGTGCGTGGCACATTCGAGTATAATTAATAAAATACTATTCTATATATATTTACACTCTTGTTATATTAAATTAAATTAGATTAAATAGAATGTGTACCTACACCGCTAATAATAATTAATGAAGAAGAAGCCTCTAAACAGGAATTCTGACCACAGACGCATAATAATCCAATTCTGTATTTTGAAGCCATGATTTAATTTTGAATTTGAATAGGTTCAATACTTTACACTTTTTTATGTCTTCGGGAATTAAGTTATATAGTCTAGGTGCCAAAAAACTTATGTGTTTCTGAGATATGGATTTTGTCATTTTTGGGACTGAGAGATTGTCTTTTTTCCTAGTGACATACCCGTGAAAGGGTGTTAAATATTGATGATAATTTTTGTATGCATAGTTCAGGATATTTTTTACATATAGTTTTCGAATATTGAGTAATTTAGTTTCGTTAAATAACTGTTCTGTAGGATATCTCCAATCCTTTTTATATATAATTTTAATTATATATTTTTGAAGGATTTCCAGAGGTCTCAAAAAGCAATCTGCCACACCACCCCATCCAGTTATTCCATATTCTAAGATTGATTGTGTTAGGGCATAATAAACTGTTTTCAATGCATCAATCTTCATGATATTTGCAAGCATCTTGAATTTATATATCGTTTTCCTGATTCTTATTATTAATTGTTCAATTTGAACATTCCATTTAAGATTAGAATCAATGTGGATTCCGAGGTATTTAATGTTTTTAGTCGACTTAATCTTAAGCTTGCAACTGCAATTTCTTTTATTTATTTTCAGACAATTTAAGGTGTGTATGTTAATATCTATAAATTCCGGAATATGTGATTGTGCCAAAGAAAACTGAATAAATTTTGTTTTTGATAAATTAAGTGATAAAGAGTCTATATCAAGTTTATGCTTAATCAACGACATTCCACCTTCAACCCTCTTCCTGAGATCACTCCAACTCTCTGCAGCAAAAATGACTGCGGTATCATCCGCAAAAGATATTATTTTTCCCTTGACATTTAGATTTACAAATTCATTAATATAAATAAGAAAAAGTATCGGTCCTAATACTGAGCCTTGAGGTACTCCTACTTTCACTTTTAATTCCTCACTAAGAGTGCCATTTAGGGATACAATTTGTTTACGATTTGATACTGTTACTGTTTTTATGGGCGAACGGTTTTCCGTAATAATGCTTCGTGCACCAGCAGTATGGTTAGTATGCAACTTTAGCACCCAAAATAAACCATGGTGAATGTATAGACATAGACAAAAATCCCTCAATGCTGATGCTCTCAATTTGGAATTCTACGCAGTCTGTGTGAACATTCAGCGCATATATGCAGCTCCTGCTTACCTTATGCATTCCATGCAAGGGCAAAGCTTTTGAAAGCTTTCAAATTTCAGGCATGCTCCCACGTAGCCTTGCAACGATTAAATTAGCGGTCAGTGCAGACGTTAATAGCGATGATCGAGACTGTAATTAGTGCTGTGTAATGCGGACTTTGCGATGCTGTTTGAAATCTCGTCACGCCGAAGTAATCTGCAGCCCTCCGTGACTACAGATTACTACCTATACGTGATCACACTGTGTCAAATACAATGTATCTGCACCTCTCTCGTCCTACTCCTTTCCACCTTCAGTAATGATGCGCTTAGATTATCTCCGGTGTTAATCTATCTGTTTAAAAACTAAACACCCAGATCAGCTCCAACTTTTCCGATTTCCTTGGACAGTCAAGGACCCTTTTGGGCGAGTTCATAACGTTTTAACGCTAAAAGAAAAGAAATCCGGTCACGGCGGCGGTGCTATTTGTTCAAAAGAATTAAAATAGCGCAAAGCTTAATCGATTCGACCAATGACAATGCGTGCTCGCATGTGCTGCAACATGGCCAATTTTAGCCAAATTATTAATGGGTCCACATTACTGGATCGATTAATACAAACATTAGCGATCCCGAATACTCTCAAGTTTGTTACGCGGAATTTTAACAGGTATTCGCCCCAGATCCACTTTGGCGGCCGAGCTATTCCTTGAACACAACTCCGATGGAAACGTTGGGGTTTGCTAATTTGAGTACATGGTAAGTTGAGTGCAAATATTTAAACTTTTTGCTAAACGTGGTGTTTTCAAATGTCAGCAATCTGGAAGGCGTTATACACCTTAGGAACATACTAAATATAGTGAATGCCAAACTGTATTCGCTATTTAAAGTAAATTTCATTGACAGGTATACGATTGTTTTAGAAAGCGCATTAAAGAGACCAGTAGAAATCCAGTAACAAGCCGATGTAGAACAAAGTAAATAGAACGATTATAAATGTTAGTCACAGACCATGCAAAACCAGTTAAAACAATCGTAGGCGGTGGAAGTTGTTTGTGATTCGATTATGGTTATAGTGTCATCAAATATATTAAATTTGAATAGCATGTATTGATTATATTTTTTCCAATCAACAACAACGTCGATTAAGGAATTTGATGAGAAACTAGATAGACTTCTCAAAAAATTAAAAATCAGTAACACTATAACATTCATGGGCGGCGAAATACCAAAGTTAGATGAGGAAGAAAGAAACGTCGTTAGACATTAGGGCTTGGGCACCAGGAATGATAGTGTTGGACACACAAAGTCCCGAGCCCCTACGTTTGGTTGCCAAACTGTAACGCCTCAACTCCTGCCCTGCACGTTGGGCGCCAAATAGTACGGTTTTATTAATTTTGCTTTTTTTGTTGCCAGCTAACGCAATAACGGAGAGATCGCTTTTGTTTTTTTACCTCACTTCGTAGCTAGGAAATTTTCTTGTTGCAATAAACCCACAAGTATATATTTGCTGTAAGAAAATACAAACTAGTACTGTAATTAAATATTAAATAACGAATCAGGGCGTTGTTTCTACTATGCCTTTATGCAAAAGATAATTAAATCATAACGCAGTTTTGTTTAACAAGCACACTGAAAATACCGCGTACACGCTGGCTTCGGTGGCTCCTTGTGAACAACTGAATCATAAATCACCCACCTTAAGTGATGATCGCCGAATTCCAGTTGTGTAATAACTTGGATCTGTAACTCGCGCAGGTGTTCCTGGGAACGCCTTTGCCATTCCGGAAGTCGAAGACGCTGATGTTATCTTTGTCGGTCTCAAGAAACCTTTTTCTCCCTTTCCTAAGCTCTTCTACAGTTTTCCGCCTGGAACGGCTATACTACCCTTCAACGAAAGGTAGCACATCCCTAGCTAACTGTAACCCTCGGCAAATTATGGCGCGAATAAGAACCGGGAAGCGGTTCTTAAAGTTACCAAATAAACTTCATAACATTTAAACAATCTGGATGCCAGTCTTTATGCACAACATTATCACGAGTCTAGCTATCAAATCAAATCACCACCTACCTTGTATGCCTCTTACTTCAACCTAAATCTCAAAAAATACGGGCAGGTTATGAAGGGTCGTAGTATAAATAGTCAAAGAAGATATACCAGCAACAGTAAATAGAACACCAACAGTTACACACTTATAATCGTAAGAATTTTACAAGAGGCTCAATAGGCTCAGGAATAGGAATTAACAAAATAATTCAGGTAAAACCTGAGGCTCTACAGCGGTAAACATAAATAAGTATGATTCGAGTGGCTCAAATCAAAATGACACAATTAAAATTCGTTATTATATTGTGACCGCCGGCATCCAAACTGTTAAAATGATAATAAAATTGCGGGGCGCTCAAGGCCGAACTACGCTTAAAAACGGTATCGTAGCTGGTACCTACTGTTTCCTTTTTTCAGTAGTTCCCTAATTGATAACGCATTAGCGTCTGATAACAGTTAATAAAGTCACTTGATCCCGTACGAGATTATTACCAAAAGCCTTTGTTATATCGCCATGTAAATTCACAGCCGGAAAATTTGCTTTTATCGACAAAACAAACCACTGAATTATGGCAAGATAGTATGTACTGCTATGTTCTGTGAAGCTCATTTAAGGTATTCTCAGGGGTCAACAACGATCAGTGTAATTACAGCTTGAGACAAGACAGGCCTCTCCTGGTCGAAAATGTTTGCAGGAAGCGAACTTTGGACTGCAGGCAACACGTGCAAGAGTTGAGCGCTCAGCAAGTAAGTTCTACAGAAAAATGCCTCAGAAAGTATACAGCGGGAAGATAGAGGCCCTTAGATCACATTCGGGCCTAAACAAACAAGCGACGCTTCTAGGAGCGTGCCAAGCGATTTGTTTAAAACAAAAACATCTTAGAATGCATTGTCTACGCGAATCATGAGTTACAAAATCCCCTTAAAAGGTCTCGATCGATTCCACGACTCGGCTGCCTCAATAAAAGCTACGAGAAGAAGGCAGCTCCAATTTCTCAAACCGAGGAACGCTCTTATCTAAGGTTACACGTTTGGAAAAATGAAATTTCTTCGAGGCGACGTTCGAAAGAAAGAGGTGGATCAAAATCGAAGGCGCTACTATCGGTATCAGGTCAAAAGATCCCAGCCAAAATGTCGTGCGACAAAAGATCGCGGTCAAAATGTCGCACGATAAATGATCGCATGCGACAAATGATCGCTTGCGACAAATGATCGCATACGAAAATAACTACTTTACAATTACAAAAAAAATCTATATTGAAATTAATGATCGTGCGACAAATACTGAAGTAAGCTTCCTTTCACACTTTGCCCAAGCCTGGCAGTAAAAATACTGGCGTGTTTAATTTATAAATTTGTTATCCTATTAAAAGTTTAAAAGTGTTAGTGAGTATACCGACCACTTTTGTTGTCATAAATATTTATGTTATGAAATTTTTATTTTTATTTTTTTTTACATTTTATCGTTTTATTTGTTTTTTAATTTTTTTATCCAATTTAAACTGGCAGATGGAAATTGTGGGCTATTCCTCTTAAATATTCAAGAACCGGCCGATCTCCATGTTTTAGCATTATTGAATGTATACGTTTGGCTGTACCTTTATAAATTTTGCAACGTTTAAAATCGATGCAAAGCTGTTGTGCCATCCTTCTACGGCATTATTTATGCGAGGTAGACCTTCTGCTGAATACCAATCCACATATTTATTGCAAACATTGGTGATCTTCGTCGATTTCTTCTGTCTGTACGGTCTATCCAAGTCTTTCAAAATAATTTATAACTGGCAATAAGATGTCTTCATTTTCAGTAAAAAATTGGGTACCTGTAATTGTAATGTAATAAATTATTTATTTTCGAATGCGATCGTTTGTCGCCTGCGATCATCTGTCGCATGCGATCATTTATCGTGCAACATTTTGACCGCGATCGTTTGTCGTGCGACCTTTTGGCTGCGATCTTTTGACGTATATCCTAAACTATCAAATGTTAAGTAATTGAAACCGGTACGCCCGGGCAGAGAATCAAACTCTCTCTGGAGCGCTTGAGTTTCCACTGTGGCGTCGATTGCAAACCGCGGGACCACTCGCCTACCGAGGCCCCTGGTCCCATGAACCTTTGAGTCGCTAATAGCGATGTCTACAGGATTTGTATCAGCAGTGGCGTCTGCTTTGTTTTTACACTCTTTACTAAATTTAATAATTAAAACTACTAGCAAACAATAAAGAACATACATGTAGGTGCAAATCCGATATGTATAATATTAAAACGTTACTTTAGGAAGTTGTAGCTCAGGCGTGTTAGGATAAGTTTCCGTTACAATGCTTGTATAATTCTGTACCAAAAGCGAGCTAGGAAGTATGAGCACGTTCTTCAAACATCTCCCAAGCCGCGTGTATTTCCTTCAAGCACAAATAGATTACCTTACGATTAAGTAAATAATCCGCCTGAAAAGAGTGAAACTACAATGCCCTGCACAAATACACTTGGAAAAATTTGAAAATGGGTTGCAAAAGTACAAGTTGCCATGGAAATTCGGATTCAGAAAGCCTGGTAAAATATTAAAGAGATTGTCAAAACCGCTGTAAAATTCAAGTTAAAACGTGAACGAACAGCCAATGAGAAGGAATGGGTGACATACAAACTGTTGAGCATCAAGGAAAGAAACATACTTTGTAAGAACATAGCTGAAAGGGAGCTGGCCAGAATGCTAAAATAATTCTGGCGTTAATCAGAAACTGGATAGAAGCTGAAAATATGTAGAGAAGTTTTCTGTAGATGGACGACTACTAGATAGTAAAATATACCAAATACCACAAGTGGGCCATATATCGCCAAGCATAACGTAGAAGGTGTAATTAAAAAATGAAAAAGACAGAAAAGCACCAAGGCCGGACGACATACCAACAAAAGCAATTCAAAGTACTAGAAATATTGATTATGCTTCTTACGAGACCTGTATAAAGCTGTATATTACAGAGTAACTATTCCAGCGGACTGGTTTGGAGGCTATTTGATATACCTCCTACAGAAGCTTGAGGCTTTGAGATAAGTAGCATGCAACCTAATGATTTGTGTTAATGAAATGTGTACCGCAAGTACGGTAAAGAAACTGTAGCTGTACTTAATAAGTAATCGTACATTTTACTGGATAAATATTATATTGTGTACTGAAATGTGCTAATTACTGCTATGATAGCGTTAATTTGGGGTGCACATTTCGAGTAAGTAACGCCTAATCAAAATGATAGAATTATTGTGCTGTTGCTTGCTGAGTTCAAACTGAGTTTATAAGTTCTCGACCTATCTGAGTATATTTGTTGTAATTGCAAAACTTGTTGGCGCTTATTATATTTGGTAATTACATTATTTAAAGAACTGCACGGCGTCTCTACTAGGTTTAGCTGGCGGGTCCTCAATACACTTTCGTAACTTTGCAATATTTGAAAATATTTAAGAAATATATAGTTAACAAGAAGGGGCGTTAACATACTCGCAAGCCTGGCTATGCATGCAGGTCATAACGTCTTTAATGCAAAATAAAAGCACTGCATTTCACAGTACGTATTATCTCAAGATGGGTTTTCAGTGGAACTTGATAATCAACTACACTAATGCATGCAATTTGATCTATATTTCGACCAACGGTTAACATAGAACTTATATAATTAAAAAATGAAATAACGAATATCTAATAAGGCATACTGAATTCCTGCTAGAATAGAAACTACTAATTGCCTTTCCTCGCAATATTTTCTTGCATAGTCTGGACCAATGGAGGAAGGACATATATACGAGTGTACGTATAATATATAGTATGATCAAAAATTATTTTCATTTAGTATGGCCATGAAATACTTCCTAATTTATGAATGCAACTATAACTCACTTAGAAATCAAATGTTAAGTTTGACATTTAACTATAAACATAGTTGCATTCATAAATTAGGAAGTATTCCATGGCCATACTAGATGAAAATAATTTTTGATGATACTATAGAACAAATCATTACGAATAGTATACGAGGTAGGTGTCTAAAAAGTTCGGTGAATGTTCCCATATCTCATTGTTATGCATATACTCGTATATATTTAGAAGTGGCATGTAGTGGCGAGTGCAGCTGGCAGCCAAGGTTAATCAGATGCTGGCGGTCTAACGGCGTCAGTGTGAATCGTACTGTCACAGTGCAATGGAACAGCGCGTTAACATGAAGTTTTGCTACTCATTGAAGAGAATGTTAATCGCCTTCTTCGACAAAGATGCCATTATTAACCGTGAATTCGAAGAAACAGCCTAGCTCTGTTAGCATCTTCTTGCTCCGAGCTCCTAACAGGTTTTGAGGGCTCGGCAGCTTCTAGTGCTACGGCTGGAAAACGAATCGCCTTCACTGCAAAAGCCACTGTAGCATCTTTCTCCGGCTTAGCTCTCGGAGGTAGGTAGTTAGCTCAGGTAGCACCGTTGTATTCCTACGGAGAGAAAAGGTGACGTAAGTCTGGCAGCCCTTGTACAGGCAAATAATTGTGTTTTGTACTCGACCATTGTACACTTTAATTTCTAGGTTTACTGGTAGTCGACGACTAGCAGACCTGTCTGGCCTGTCAGCCATAGCCACCTAGAAATCCTTGCCCGCGGCGCCGACACTCCCGAGCTGTATCTTCGCGCCAGACTTTTGGAACGCCATCCTGAGCCCAGGCTGCTATTTGAAGCAGAGTCCCGCCCCAAAAGAAATGCTTGAAGCCCTACCTCACAGGACAACATCATTAGAGAAATGTACATAGTTGAAAATAAATAACAATAACAAATATTATTTCATAAAATTAGAACTGATAAAAAACCGCCTTACCTGTACAATAAAATAACATTTAGGACGGATGTGCAGGGTTTTATTAACAATTCCACAACACAAAACAGTATTGTATAAGCGGTCCTTTAGCTACAACATTGCAAAAATTTATAATGACATTCCTTCGTCGTTCAAAAATTGTTCAGTTAAGCTTTAAGCAGTTTAAAGAAAAAATGTGCATTTGTTTCATTTGCAGTGATATGTTGCAACCTTCACACGACTGTTAGTACATAATCTTTTTGTTTTATTAAATGTAGAGCAAGCAAATTATTTTATTAAATTCTATTAAATTGATGGCATAGATGGCTTTAAAAAAAATTCAGGGTGTTAGTGGAAGAACGGTGCTTTACTGAACTAACACCCTGGGGTTCCTTAGTGTGCCAACATTTTATTTATTTTTAAATTTAAAAATTATGTTCTGAATTCGTATATTTTATATTTATATTTACTTTACCTATATTAAATATTTACTTTATTATTCTATCTATATAAAATAATTCAAATTCTGTTAGTATTCTGGAATTTTGTTGTTGTACAGTATGGAATAAATTTATATTATTATTATTATTATTATTATTACAAATAAACAGCAAATTATAATTGATTCCAAGCATACCGTCTCGTTAGTTTCTCGCTGTCACCTCTGCAGTGAGCCACGTCTTGTTAAAGATAATCAAACAACGAAATGAATAAGTTAACTGAGTTACATTTTGGGGAACCCCAAATACACGTAAATCTAATGAAGAAGGTATATGAGGCATGTGTGTTTCTCTTATAATCCACACCATGGAATTTGCTACACTAACGAATAACCCGAATGAGAATACGCTAGCTGGCAATATAGAGAGCCTTTCTAGATATTAGACTAAGAGACAGAATGCAAATGAAGTTATACGATGAAAAACCCAAATGTGGATGAATGCATTGCTGTAATGAACTGGGTATGAGCGGCAAGCCCTAACTGATAGACCAAAAAGGATTATATACTGGAGACCGGAAACTGATCGGAGGAATGTGGAAAAATCACATATGGGATGGCACAATGACATTATAAGGCTCGCCGGGGGAGAGTGCTGCTTAGCATACGGGCATCTGCTCTGATTTGGGGTTTTAGGTGGTTTCCTTTCGGGAGTGGGTGGTGACAGGCTGAAGTAGAAGAAATAGTTACCTCAAGAGAAGCGATAATTGAGAACTAACTAAAAAGCTAGTGCCATTGAAATCCAACAAAACAGTGACTTAGCATCAACAGAACAATGGCTTAGAATAAAAAGGCCACCAAGAATCCTTTAAACAAAAAAAATGTACATAATCTGAAAGGTTTGATATCCATGATACTGTACAACTGAGGAGAAACAAAAAAAAAATGAAATTGGAATAGGCGAACACGGGATTGTGAAGGTCTGCATGGCAATAACTCAGAACGCAGGGTGCTCCTTAAGAGATGGGTACACAGTTGTACGTTATAAATGGAATACATCATGGACCATGTCAAAGTTATATACAGGAGCAGAAGGAGAAGAAGAAGAAGAAGAAGAAGAAGACACAAATCTTGCCACAGTCCTTCGCCTTGAATTTGAACCCACAATTGGGTCCTTTAAGTACTCGGTCACAGTATACATTCCTTTGCTATATTTTTTTCTATATCTATCTTTAATCCAAAAGGGTCGAGACAAAATTTGGAAAGTTCTCATTATTTTCTTGCTGGAAAAATTATTTTTCGTAAGTATCAATACGATACATATTTCAATCCGGCAGTCTGAAGGTTGGTCTATGAAGGGCACACCAACATATAAGTAGCAAGGACACACACAAACATATGAGTAACAGGATTACATACAGGTATATATGCAACTTTGTGTCTCCATACAGACAAATTAATTTACGGTGCCACGTCCACCATGATGCCGAAAAATACCAAGTCGCCACCACGGTATCAGCATCCATAGATGCTAATTACAAGATAGCTAAAGTAAAAGTATTGCAGACGCTGCTCTAAATAAACTTTCGAAAGAAAGGGTAAAACATTTTTGCATGACTTATATATTTACAATTAGGTGTAACAAATTACGAAGCATTGAATTTCTAATTTATATATAAAATAAAGCAGAAGCAAAAATGATAAATTTCTGCGTTGTGTGTTGCTGCATAACGTTCAGCTTTCATTGCAAAATTTATGTTTTAGGATATTTATTTCTCAGGAATTTTGAAGTGCAGAAACTAATAATTATAGTAATCAAGACATATAGAAATTTATTATTGCAATTCTCCTTGCATCGTATTTCCATTTTATTTTTACCAATATAATCAGTATTTGAGCTGCAATGATAATTGCAATTATAAAATACAAACGTACTGTCGCTAATTTTATGTTTCTGACAATTTTTATTTGTACATCGTTCAAAATAATGAATCGTTCGATGAAGGAAACAAGAAGAAATGCGAATGTGCGAACAAATCCCTGCCAACTTATCAATTCGATAATATTTTGACAACCAAATGTAGACTAAAAGCTTTCGACATGCATTATGAGTTGTAAGTCTGAATATGATGAATGAAAAAACAGTTGCGCAGATTCTAGTTAGAAGTCGAAATCTTTATATGGAACGTATCACATTATCTTTCCACCTTGGTATGCACGAAATGAAGGCATTTTGTGTTCGGAATATTTCCTCCGTGCCAAGAGATTAGCGCGATTTAAGCCACAGACAGCCACAGTTTCAAATCTTTTAAACCCGGCGCAAAATATTTTAATTACACATTGCTGAAATGTGCTTTTTTGAAGGACTTCAAATCGGAGCCTCTTTTAGGTTCTAAGGAAGGTTTTTAATTACTTTCCGAACGTTGCTGTCATTATTTAGTACTCCATATTGCTTTAGTAGTTGGGCGGTTCTGAAAGTTAAATGGTTTTCCTGGATCTAATATAAAAATATCTACGGACTGAAAATCTTGCACAGAAAATAATTAGTGTTCGCTGTGGCAATGCACTAGTTTTAATTAAAATACTTGATTTTATTGCGAGAAACACTCATTATTCTTTTTAAAAACGCAAAAAGTATTCACTATTGACAATTGTTATTAAAACTGCTCCTTTTTTCCTTAGCACTCAACAACGTAGGAATAGATAACCTCCAGTATTCTAAGAGAAACTTGTGGAAAGCTTTCCTTGTTTTGTTGTGCCTGTGAAGTCGTTGAATTACGTATAAACTTACTGTTTGCAGATTCTTGTGTACATGCCATCAGTTTTTACGACGTGCTACAATACATTACTTCAGAATCGCCGTTGCATTATAGATTATTGCCGTGTTGACTGCGATTTCCCAAAGTCTGGTTCAGTTTTTATGTCGGTGTATTATTTTACATGGTGACTTTTACTAGCACTACCGCTTACACTCGTTCTCATCTTATTTGCTTCACAAATTCTTTTCGCCTTTCGATATTTTCTTGTGTGTTAGTAGAGTGTGTTATTTTGAACACTTGAAGCTTTGTCACTTGATTTATTACTGTGATTTATTTTTATAAGCTGATAATAACCGAAGTCCTTGCTTTTAATTTATATAATGGTATGGCAATAAGCGCTAATCTTTTAATTATTTTTTTCCATTGATAGAAATATTTTTGCCAACATGTAATACCTAAGTGAAATAATGAAAGAGATTGAAATGGGTTGTGGTAAAGGGTTGCAGTATTTAGGCCATATTCCCCGATCAGCCACCTGGGGACGCACCCTCTCGGGGTACTCCTCTGAGAGTCATTAAAAATTATCATGCCCATTAATTTTAACAAAGATGTATCTTATATCAGCAAATGGCCAAATACGTTGCATTTCCAATAACGACCGTTCATATCAACCGACTTATTCCTATCCATTAATTCCATAGTTAGTCGTACCACCCAACTAATTCATATGAGCCAATTCCATCACATCGACCAACAGTCTATTTCTTTTACAATGAGCAATTTTGTTTTTAATTACGACTATAGTTAGAATAATGTTGACATATGAAATAAAAATACGAGGACACTTGTTGAAATATGGCATTTGTTCATCCCTCCGTGGTTACGTTAAATTTGAAAACGACGTCTCGTACGTTTTAATGTTTAAATAATTAGTTGCGGTTTTCATCCCTTAGCTAGCTCAGTTAACATGAAACCATACAAATACCTAGTTTCTGGCTTGTGAAAGATCGCTATAGATGATTTCGGAAGCTTTCACGGCCATTGTCAGAAGAGTTTCACCTCTGGCGTGGTTTACACGTTGAGTTGCCATGCTCTTCTATCTCTTCCCTTGCAAAAAAGTTTTGCCTTTGACGTGGTTTAGACGCTGAGTTACCGTACTCTTTTGCTTTTCTTTCTGATGAAGCTCGTTACGGGAAGGAGAAAACCTTGAGTTCTTCGACGTTATTAATAACACGATCCAATCCCGGAAGTCGTTTGTTACTTAAGTTCGCTATATACCAAAACCAGAATCTCGTCTCTCTTGTAGTGTGGTCGGCTGAAACTTGACTTTAAATCATACATCACAAGAAAAACCAATTTGTTCTCATCATCTATTGACTTAAAACATAAATAAAAAAAACAAATAAAACACAAATAGCAAGATACCTGGGTATACTTGGATTTACATCCAAACACATACAGGTTGCCTAAAATTGTACGAAATATGACAATTGTATGAGTTGAAAAAGGTTCTAACACTATTTGCCATAAGAGTAACCGAAAGAGAAATTTGCAATATTTACTTTGATATCTAGGCGACAAGTAGCTATGGTGCCTCCTTGTTGCCTAGCTACTATAGTAAATATTGCATTTTCTATTTCGGTTAGCTTATGGCAAAGAGTATTTAAACCTTTTCCAACAATTTTCCGTACAATTAATTGTATGCAACCTGTATATGAAACAACAATAAAACCTTACTAAAACAGCGCCGAAACAACTGTCCTTCAAAGTGCAAACGTGAACACTATTTAAAGATAGCTGTGGCTAAAATCATCCAACTGTTCATATTTGCGTGCACTCAGATCAGTACAATCCGTGTACGTAAACGCAATTCGCACTCCGCGGAGGAAGCGATTTCTCATTGCTTTTAAGCTTAAGAGATTTTACCTGAAAACCCTGCTGCATACTCTTGAAAAACGAAACATCGTCGGTTGAGTCACCCCTATCCTGGTTGACGTCATATTGGGAATCCCCAATGTACTACTCGATAAACCTCCGATTGCTTCTTCCTCACTATTATCTGACGTCAGGGTGTACTCAAACGTCCTAAGTGCCCCTTTGCGTGTAGCATAAATTGATGGATACTTTAAGTGTACCTTGGAATATGGCACAAAATTGTGTATTCACCGGTACACCCGCAAAATGCGTTTGCGTAATTACAAACGCTTCCTTGTTGGACTGTTAACTGCAGGCTAATTGCCGGTTTTATTTGACTTAGACCGTCTTGGGAGGATTCTCGTACCATACTTAGGACCCGCAATCACATGCAACTCTTAGCAGAGGCTGCGTCAAACTGCCTCCTGCTCTGTTAAATCTGCATGAGTTAAAACTCTCTGCATCACGTGATCACGAGTGCGTTTCTTACTGCACTCGCAAATTACACTACACAATGCGTTTATTATACAGGACCGTCTTTAGCAATATCTATAATTTTAGGATACAATATGTTTAATTACAACATATATGAATATATATATATATATATATAACAATTATAAATTGGCTTGGACTTTAACTGTAAAAACAAACATTACCGGCGGGGGATGCAAAACCTAACAACTGCTTTGCACAGCATATATAACTACGCTAAAGACAATGCAGGAAACATATTAAGGAATAAAACCTAAATATATTGAAGTGGTATTAAGGCCTACGACTAGGCTTTGAATGCAGTGCAGAATGGTTGACAAATAAAATAAGCACAGAGTTGAGATATTTTAAGTAAATGCATTAGAAATGAGATGCGAGAGCTAATAATTAGTAAACAAAGGGATGCTAAAGTAAAATATGTTCAGAGGGTTTTGAATTGGCTTGTGAATTAAGATAATTTAATATGAAAGGTTTGTGCACATGTAAAACCAGACCACAGAAAATTTATTGAACCCAAATAGCTTGTTGCGTGCCATTTGGACAAAGCGTAAGATTATTAAGTCAAAGAATAAGATGGTTGAAAATTGTGAACTCGGCAGAAAGGTAAACCGAAAAGAGTGTAGCGAAGGACATGAAAGTGCTGGACTCGATAACCAGTGCATTTATTAAAAACAAAGTGAATATAGCAGAGCAGTGAATATTAAAATAATATTGTGTGTCCAATCGCAGAAAGACAATGATAATTATAAGAAAAAGACTATATTTTAGTTTGTAAGAAATTTGAAAATTTAAAATTATGTAAACAAACTTATTTATATTACGTACTAAAATTTATCAAAACTTATTTCCGTTAGCTTTGTAACTTAGCAACCTAGATTAGGTTTTGTTTAATAACCGAAAGAACAAATGAAATAAAATTACTTGACGTTTGTGAGAATTGTTGCTTAACTTGAATAAATAAATTTGGATAATAAACGAGCATATTAACAGTTATAAATTATAGCACTTTATTGCCCAGGTGTTTGTGATCTTGTGGAAGTGTTTGTGAGGCTTTACACCACAAATAAATTATAAAATTCTCCGATCCCATTCCGAGGACTTCGGCAGCAACCAACTGGCACGTTCGAGCTCTGTTCCCGGTGAAGATTAGTATCCTGAGCCAGACTGTACACCAGGGCGTCGGCAAAGCCTGTAACAGGGCCACCATCAACAGCAGCAGCGAGGGGACTGCCTCCAGCAAGAGATCTGACTAGCAGCACCTACGATCGTCTACGTCGCAGAACGACCCAAAGTTTCCAGGTAGGAAAGTGCCTGTAATTCATGTGTTAGAGCTGGGGTTCGCAGCATAGAGCGTGAACCAACCTTTCTGAAGACGGCCAGTGTGTTTTCCAGCGTCCATTTGCTTTGGTTTTCTCAAAATTAGCGTGGCTTGGGTAAATTCTGCAGATCCAGCAAAAAACCGAAGCGTCTAAAACAAATGCCAGAAGTAGCGTCGCTTCTAACAATCAAGGGACGGTTTTGACGTCATCATAGAACGAAAGCTAGTTTAATTGCCAGGCGGGAACAATTCAAAAGACTTCCCTGACGCGTTGTTCATAATTACACGAGTTTAAACATTCAGCCACGCCGTCTTGCACGGTCAACTCATTTGTGTTTATCTGACATCTTCGGGATTTATTTGACCTATCCACTAAAAACCGCGCACTCGAACTACTTTGAATTTCGAGATAGTCAACCTCAGATTATATATTAAAAGATAGCGAAATTCGGGACCTAACCTGTAGAGAGTTTCATGTTTTACTGATGAGCTAGCACACTGAGTTTGCAGTTAAATAGAATATTATAAAATAGATGGCATATAACCATTTTATTAATAACTTGATAAATAAAGATTACATTTTTTTATCAGTAAGCCAATAAATAAAGACTAATATAAAAAGCAATATTCAAATAACAATAAAGAAGGCCTACCAAATCAATGTCTAGGTTTTATCCGACGACATTATGCTAGTTTATTATTATAAACTAGCATAATGTCGTCGACATTAAAAAATTTGAAAAAAGAAGTAAAAAAGGATGGATTCACCACATTATGATAGCGGAAAATAATGGGTCGGTTAAAAGAAAAAAGGATTTAAAACCACTAAGAGAGACAAACATAGTCAGATAAATAAACCGGCGTGCTTAAGCTGTATATAAATATCTACGGAAACGCCCTAGATTGTGACAGCAAATGTGAATAGTTTACGTCAACAAATTCGTTTGTATTGGTCAACCCTATTTGTTCTACTCGACGAACATCTACATCGATCAATTTTATATTTGGCATATCCCCCAGTTTTATTTTGTATCGTACCTAACATGCATATTCAGATGTCGTTCAAAATGGCCCAATTCATGCACGTCAGAGAACTTCGAAAAAGATGTGCTCGACAACGCCCGTAACAAGAATCGTGAAAACAAGACATACAAAAATAACGTAAAGGGTTACAAATGCAAGGTCATTCTGTTCATGTTGACCAATTCAGTCGACTAAGAGTCTACCCAATACCGACTGGAAACAAGGCGTCGGCGTTCTGGCCTGAGGTCAGTTCAGGTAGACAGAACTGGCCAATATGAGTCTTTTATCTGGAGCCTCAACTGGATGCTGTAGGCGGAGTAAATCCAATTATTGGGCAATTCTACCTACTTGTGCTGACGTCACGCCGGAGTACTGGGTCCTTGTTTCCAGTCGGTATTGCTCTACGGCATCGTTGCGACTCCCTCAACGCTTGCTCGATATTGTATTCCCACCTAAATACATAAGGTATTTTATTTTCAGCAAAACATAAACGAGAATTGTGTTCATGTATGTCTAATCCCTAGTCTTATATATTTTTTCAGAAAACGCAATCGTGTTCTATGGTGAACTGTGTTTACATGATTCAAAGCTCTCTATGAGTAGATTCCTCTAGGAGAAATCTTCCTAAACAACATATTTTTTGTTTAATTTTAAGAGCCGATACATGCCTACATTTTTTTAAAATTTGCACTGTGACTCCGCACAATCCTCCGTGGTCTCCTGGAGAGCAATATGGCTCCTGTAGAGAACAAGTTGTTTAGACAATGCTCTTATTCTAGTTTATATCCAGAAAATCCATTATATTTTGTTTGTAAGCTAACTGTATTAAACGTGCTAAATAGAATGAAACATGATCACAACAGTATGGTAGACGACTATGGCATTGCCAAAACTGAAACAAGACAATACATTTTGCCAAACATTATTCGCAATATTTCAATCCCATAGATGCCATCATTAGTTTAGGTAAGAACGGCAGAACAATTAATGCTAATTAATGAATTACTTAATGAACAACCACCAAAGCATCCTAAGGCACAGGTAGATTTCAGCACGTGGAACGGGTTCCACCTCCGTGAACAAAAGGTAAATCTAAATAGAATCAAGTACGTGATGTCATACATTGGCGACCGTTTTATTCGCGAAACAGAACGAGTGACGGAATGTAGCTTAAAATATTTATGCTACAAACAGATTGGAATATATCCGGGTTTCGTGTCGCATCGAGGCATCTTAAATGCATTTTAGGTTTGATGTTCTTTTGCAATATGCTGCAAAGGCTGATACAGCATTCCTTGTCGTAGTACATTTCTTTGTATCTGCGTACATCTGAAGGCGATGACCTACTTCCAGTTAATAATGCTCGATGAAGAGACAAACCACCGTTGTCGTTTTCGATGCTACAAATGAGCGAAGATATAGCAACCCGATGGTTTGGATGCGGTAGTTTTGAATTCTGATGGGATGTTTTTCTAGTTTTGATAAGTGGCAGATATTTTATTGTTAAAGTAAATGAGAAGCTTACAACAAACTAAAGTGAACGGCTAAAAATATGTGAAGTTACTTTATTGCACAATTATCAATAAATTCCATATCTACACTATTTTGCTGCACCTGAAAAGTTATTTACGACAGGCAACACAACAAAAGATGCACACGACTCACTTCAGCGGGACGTGAGCGAGTTTTTACTCTGAAAGCGTAGATGTTTACTTAAAAAATTCAATTCAGTAAAAAATTACAGGATGATGCTACTAGTTGTTAGGCTGGGCTTTTCTTCAGACTTGGAACCTATCTTAGTCCATATAGCTGTAATGCTTTATCTAAAAAATAGTCAAATTGCACTGCGCTTTACAAATTAAAGACAACCAGTAATTTAAAACCTTTATTTCGATAACATGTACATGAAATGACATTTCAGCGGGCTCAGCTGAATTCCGAGGTCATAACAAGGGATAAGTCTAGTTTCTTAGAAGGGTTATATACCCGGTCGCAGTGATATAACGCAATATCAATTTGGTTGTCTACACGGCAAATCTCATAAAGAAGACAGTTTTGATACACTTGATCCAGAGAGTGAAAGGCTTATTTCAGGTATTTTAAGTAATACACATTAAAAATGGGCGGCAAGTTACGTACGCTAAATTCCATTTTAAATATATGTAACCTTACAAAACTCATGATCAATAACCCATGCGATATAATAATAACAATAGACAACTTAACTGCCCCACGGAGGACTATTGACTTCGGTGGGCAATACGAAAGCAGGCAAGAACCCACCCATAGGGTTAGAAAGCTACCTAAGTAAAGACAACTTAGCTGAGTACAATTCAATACGTGAGCGGCGGCTAAGATTAAAAATCTCAGGTAGCCACGGTAGTCCAGACTTGTCTAACTAGTACGATAATGCTTCTCGACGACAACATTCACGTAACCAAATGCACCAGCTTTAGGTCTTGTGATTTGAGCAACCTTTGACTGAGATTTTGAACCGCGCCCAGAGTGATGAACTAAATGTTATCCTTTTTTTCCTCCCTAACGCGCGAGATATTGGAGGTAATTTGAGTTTTTAAACGATATCAATAGGGTTTGATATTTATACAATTACATAACATCAACATTACCTCCGAAAACTATTTATGTGGAAGCCATCTAGAAAGAAACAACCAAAAACGCCCAACAAATTTTGACATGAAGGCATAAAAGCACCAAATGAAGATAAGTGGAGGTGGCTATCAGCATACCACAATAAATTTACCATAGCTAGTAGCACTTTGACTTGGATCCTTTGGATTATTTTTCTATGGTTCCTCTAGCTGATCCTCAAAGCTGTAAGCTATATCCTCTACTTTCCTTCCTCTTTCATTGGATGGAAAGTTATAGATGGCAGCATTTGTGCACATTCCTCATAACGTGGCCCAAGTATTCGAGTTTGCTCTGCTTAATGATGTTCAGTAGCTTATTCGAAGGATCCTGGTTAGCGATGTGATCCATCAATGAGATCCCAAGTCGACTACGGTAGATCCTCATCTCGAAGGCTTGTACTTGAGTTACTTTTTATGAGTTTGGAATTTACGTATTTTCTGAGTGTATTTTAAATAGTTCTAGAAATAATTTTGTTACTTTATCAGTTCTCACTGTAGTCTTTTCTTTGTTCAGGCCGATGCCTGGCGTGCTTTGGAGATAAATTACCTTGCTTTAGACATTCCTAAATGTTACGTTCCGTATAGGAAATTTTATTTGCTGAGATACTTATAGAAATTATCGGATTTAATTTTGTTTTTCAAGGTAAAACTCTACAGTAAATGGTTTAAATACATCTTCAAGATGTTTAGCAATTGTAACATCGTTTACCTCTTCATTGTTCTGCCACTTCTCATCTGTTCCACTAACTGATGGAAACGTGCCATAGTATATGACAGCTTTATCGTCACTTAAATAACATACAGTTTGGTAAGATTAATTTACATTTGGAAGCAACTCTAAGACAGAACAGAATAAAATTTATAATTCAGCATGTCAACTATATTAATTACCACATAAGTTAAAGTAGTGGCATGATTGGTTTAATCAGTTAAAATTTGCATAAGCAATAGTGAAGCGACGTTCACTCACCACATCTACTATATTTTGGAAAATGTAAGTTCTGTACACATATACTAACGGGAATTAGAAGTATTGACCTTTTCTGCACAATCTAGGTGGATAAACGGGCTGTGTCAATACCGGAAAGGATTATTTTAGATTATATTTGAGGGAATTTTTGATTTACTTACGCTCAACAGAACAATGGAAAGAAGAGGCATAAGTTCGTAAAATTCAGAAATTGCATTTTATTATTTTTTATTTAGCCCCTTTTATCTTTCGGTGTCGAGCATTAATGATACCTAGTGGGAAGTGCAACGACGGTAGTGGGTCACATGCGACTTGCATTGCGTTCTTCCATATCCAGATACACACCACATTTAAAAATCCTAAATCGTACTTAAAGCTACTAAGGGGTTCAAATTGGTTGTTCCTCAGAAAACACCTATGTCCAACTAATTGCTAAGTAGGTTGCTTATTGCTTGTTTTCATATGATTCTTGATTCCTGTAATTCACATGTTAATTAGTTCTGTAAATTTTTTATGATAGAGAAGGAAGGCTAGTTGCTGCAATTTTTGATGGTCCTGAAAATCAGTGGGCCTTTATTTCGAGTTGTTCGCATCGATTTCTTTTCAGGCCCTATAAAATGTCTTATTCTTGACATTTCATGAATATGGGGGTCGTTAAATACGCTGCTATAGGCTTTATATCCCTTCTTTTACCTCTTTTACCCTCATCCATCTTCATGAAGGTTGCAGTTATTTTCAGACTAATGTCCGAATACTGCGTTGTTTATGGTTTTTGTGCCTCGAAGTGCCGTGATAATAACCAGCACCTAATTTGCCGTTAATTTAGCCATTCAATTAAAAAAAGTCGACGCACTGGTGCCTGGACAGCAGCCGTGTTGTTCGGACCACACTTATTGTATATTCAAATGTTAGTTTTGATTGACAGCTTAGTTGCACAATAACAGACGAAACGCGTCAAAGTAGAATCAATCATTTTGTGGACGTGACAAATTTGTGCACTTCGGCAAAATAGTCGTTTTATGTGTGGCTTGCAGCGTGAAATAATTCCTGTGTATTATGGGCGATTCGTCGAAAACAGTGTCCTTGCCCCGCTGTAAATTTATAATTACCCAAGTAAAAACTGTACATGGATGATCCTCAACTCTAATTTACAATTATCTTAATGCGGAGTGCAACGCTTGGTAGTAGAAAGCTCCGAGGTTACGATGGCAACGATTATAAAGCAAAGGCTACTATTTTTGCATCTGAATATTCTGTTTGACCCTTCCAATAACATCTCCAGGCGTAGTGGCAACTGTGCTCTCGCCAAGCTAAACTTTTAGTTTGCTTTTGTTATCTAGTCGATACCCCAGGATATTAAATAATTCTTTGAGCGTAGCCACATTCCGGGCAGATTGTAAAAACTTTATAAACCACTACGTAAACGTTAGTCTTCTTTCATAATTCAAAATTTAAAAACTGGCCACGGGAAGGATTCGAGCGAAGACGCTGCAGTCCCGTTGCTTTGGTCACTTTTTGCTGGACAGTTCAGACCTACACTTGCAGCTTCGATTGAAATATTTGTTCGAGTTTCTCGAGCGATGAATTAAATATAAAATAACGAAGAGATATTATATGCCTTCGCTGAATAACGTAAGCTTTAATAGTGGTCAAACTGCCTCTAAAGTTGTACCAGTAGTTCTATGATTATTAAAATATGTCGTAGTGGCCTCTAATTTGAAGAAATGAAGTGAAGAAGAAACTTGGCCTCCGAAGATTTATGTACGGTTAGTAATCAACGCATTGAACAAACAGAGGACGATGGCTATTTTACAGATGTAGTCGACAAATACGTCTTGGGTCTCAGTTATCAATTTTAGTATCGATAATCTCTTGAACCCTTTTAAGGGTGGAAGAGAAACTGAATACATTATATTTCAATATAGACCATATAAAGTCTGATGAGCGCATTGGAAATAATACTGAGAAGAATTTCAGTTAATCTTCAAAAAATACAACTATTAGCATTCAAGAATTATGCCATTTACTATAAAGATCATGCTAGATATTAAAGGACAAGTAGTAAAAGAGACTATAAGTAGATGGAAAATTACAAACTGAGAACGGTAACCCAGGGTAGAGTAAATAAGAAACCCAACAAACCAACAAGTGAATACGAATTTCATAACAGCATTAAAACTTCACTCCTTTCACCTGTCTGAGTGCACCTCACACTTTGGCGGAAAACCTTTACTGCATTGTGTCCAATCTATTCTGCCGGTCTGCAGCTCTCTCAGCTGATATGGTCCTACCTTCAGTGTACTGAAATATGACACATAAACCAATCAGAAATGTTTATACTGCCTCCGGTGCTTACGTGGCATCGTACCAAGTCAAATCAACGGTGCTCGCTGAAAACAGAAACCCGGTTCTTTGATCTTAAGGAAGATTACTTACTGTTTGGCTGAAATTGTGGTTTTCGTTCAGCATATAATCTGTGGTTGTTTTGGCATTATTTTACTGACTTTGGTTTTATTTGATAGGATTAATTTGGCAACAATAGGATTCGGATTTATGATTATCTGTGACAGTAACTTGTCTTCGGCTCGTCTTGCTATTTTATGTCGCTTTCTATGGTTTATAAACTATGCGCCGAGGCCATTTTGCGTAATGTGTGGTTTATAACGTACTAATTCAGTATATTTGCAAATCAGTTTACGCGCAGCTACATTTAAGGGATTTTGGCTTCCCTTAATTGCTTCCGCGCGGTACTACACCAGCAGTGGCTCACCTTGGTTGCAAAATCTTAAAATCATTCATAATTTGGAGAAAAGGTTTCTTACTTTTTCGTTAAATGATCCTAGCCAGACAGTAAGAAACATAAACATAAATATTGTTCGTGCCAGTATTTACTTGACATCATGTATTATATTACAGAAGAACAATCATCTTCTACTTTTAAAAAAATGTAGGACGATGGTGTGGTTCTATTAGCTACTTTTGCAAGCTCTTTGAGCAGATAGTTAACCTAACCAGTTGTACTGTTCAAGAATAATTTTAAATATTACCAAATATTTAGGACGCCAGCATCAAAATCGATGAGAGTTTTTGCGATTGCAGTATATCTAACATAGGCTTGAACAGCGCCAGCAGTGGATGAAAAAAAGTGACACATCTGACGCTGGTAGAAGCTCTTAATGGTCCTCTGAACGTCTCATAGAACTAATTATGTTTCCATATTACAGGCATGGCGAAGTGTTATGTATCAAATTAAAAAATAACTTGTTAAAGGAATAACTGAAACTTTCTTTGAAGAGTCTACTTGACAGGGGAATATGGAAAACAAACTCAATCAAATAGACAGAATAGTCAAAACGTCAATATGTGAGTTATGAACATAAAATTTCCTGTATCGTACTGCATTTACAGGAAGAACGAGTTTGGATAACTTGATATGTTCGCGATAAAGCTAGATAATATAATCCGCCAATGGAATTTGTTCTAATTTTATTTTAAAAGATGAAACCCTATACAAAATTAATACGTACATGCATACTGCAAGTAGAAGGTGCAAGTAAATGGAGCTATTCTATAAAGTAGGGTTGTTTTAGTTGTTAGGGCAAACCGTCACCTATCTGGGAAGGGAAGTTAACAATTTACCGGACAAGGCAGTTTACTTTTTGTACAGGAGAGATTTAGGCCTTAAAAGGCTTTATCTGGATATTTAATGGTTACGAACTACCTTATCGGCAGAAAAGATCGTTTGATGTAACTATTTCGGATTGGAAATGAGTTTAGGGTGGTTATCAGGCAGGTTTCTTGGAGGAAACTTAACGCCTTGCGTTTTAGCATATCGCTGCTAGAATAAAAATTTGGAATCGTCGACGTAATCTACCCTTGTTGGTGATTTTAGCATTTGAATTACCGGAGTAGTCTATTTTTAAATTTGCACTTTTCGCTTTAGAAAAGTTATAGTTTGAAGTTGCTTGGACTTTGCCTTTCGTTATGACTTTAGAAGGGCTCCTAAAGTTGTTATATTGTAATACTTCAATATATTTTGTTGCAGCCTCATACAGTTTCTGTAAGTAGAGTGTAGGCTTTAATGAAGTGATACATCGAAGAACGCCGACATCCGTAACTGCTCATTGTCTGGGACGTCAGGAAAACTAAGCAGTTAGAAGCTTATTAAATTCCGATGACGCAGACAACTTGTGCTCATTTACGTTTAAAATATTAAATTAGTTTTATTAATTCACTTGCTATTTTATTTATTTAAATGTAGGTGAAGCAATAATCTAGAACAGTTGATTATAAAATTATTCCTAATTTGGTAGTGTTGATACATTGTGGTTAACTTCTATGTTTAACAACAGTTTTTTCTTAATGTAACAACATTTTCTCGTATGCAAAACCTTATTTCGTCGTCGCTTTGTATGAGTATAAGTATAGAAAACTGTATAAAAGATTCAGCAGCATTAATGTGCAGAAGACAATTAAGTTTCGTAGTGGATGCTAATGGAATGCTATATGACCTTAGCTATAGTCATATGTATACTAACAGGTTAATTATTCATATACCAAAGCTTGATGTAGTATTGCGGCAGAAGTAATTGCGACGTCACTAATTTAATCCCAAGTAGTGCGTAGTCCAGCAAAGCTGATTAAAATCGAAAAGTTCTGGTATTGGTTGCCGAACATAGTTAATATTTTCTAAATGAACGGTTTGTTTAATACCACAACAATCTCGCAATGGTGCGCCTATTAAGGGGACACAAAGAATTGGATTCGGATATATTTAAGGAAATGCACAGTACCGTCCAATGGGCATATGAATAAATTTACTTACAATTGTGCAGTTGTCAAAACGCTATCTTGTTCTGTCGCGGCTTGCTTATATCCTTCCTATATTTGTAATCGGTTGTTGAGTGCTTTAGGTTTATTTCGGTGGATTATTTACTTAAACGCTTAGTTACATTTGCGTATATCTGCCAATTATAATTCCATTTGTCTCAAAATCATACCTTATATAATTACCGCGCATTTCCTACCCCCATTAGATTTGGAGCCCCATTTAGCTTCCCCGCTGCATGCGTAGCAACGATCATAGAGGAACCTAACAACGCTTAGCTTCTTTGCCGAGCTTGATCAAGATAAAAATGCCCTTCATGACCGACGACAACCTTCATTTGTTGAAGTAAGAATATAAATGAAATGCAGCCGGTAGTGTGGACAGAGCCCGGAAAGATTGCGAGCAGCAGTACAAATAGGTCTCTAGGCTCTTCTGGAAGCTCTCGCACCCATTCTGCTTTATTCGCTGTCTTCCTTCTGACAGACATAGATGTTTACGGTTGTCTTTGGGTTTAATTGTATTATCCGTCAAGCATCCCCGATCTCGCAAGGGTGTTTCGCGTTTAATCCTAACTCATATACATCTCTGTCAATTCACATATGCATACGTTTGAGTGAGCACTCCGGTAACAACGAATTTATTACAATAAACTTAACCGATTACACGTCTTTATTACGGTGGCTTCCATGAAATAGTGCCGGCATTTCCCTGGAAACCGCCCCTAGGAGTCGTAGCGTCGTTTTGGCAATTCCCAAAGTTAAGCTCCGAAACAGGATTATAAAAGACGTCGCGGGCGCGTTTGACCGCCTGCGCTAAATCTACAATTTTTTTGTACTAACAGCAACCAGCTCGCCAAGCAATACTGGTTGCACGGGCACCCACTACGGACGCCAGTTTCGTCTTGCTAGGTAAGCAACGTTGGCTCCTGTCAACAATCGAATGGGTGATCGATCAATAGTGGTAGCAAGATATCAGCCAGCCCTGCCTCTGAGAGCACCTTAAGCCATCGGTTCCAGTTGACAAATCAGTGACAGTCATTAGGCCTAGCGAAATCTGAAAACTTTGCAATCAGGCTTTCTTACGAACTTTTACGCGTAGGGTGTCCATGTTGTTACATAAAGTATGATCAAAAATTATTTTCATCTAGTATGGCTATGCAATACTTCCTAATATTATGAATACAACTACATTTATACTTAAACGTCAAACTTGACATTTGATTTTTAAGTGAGTTATAGTTGCATTCATAAATTAGGAAGTATTCCATGACCATACTAGATGAAAATAATTTTTGATCATACTATGTATATTAGGTAAAGCTTGACTAACGCAACTTTCGGATAGTAACGTCACAACAGTTATTATTACAAACAACTAGCTGAAACCAAATTTCAGGGATGCGTCGCAAGCATCAAGATGTACAAAATAAATTCACCAATTGGTACAATAAACAATTAGTCAATCAATGGGGGCACGAGGTTTGATTACTCACCGAAACCGGCTACGTAGAACCACGCTGAGAGAGTGAGCTACGATGAAACATGCGGAAAGCAATAACGAACACACCAAGATAGGAACCAACTATGGGTACTAACCATAATTCGTTTAATCACAGCAATGTTTCGTTGAAACGAGTAATGTCTGCACGTTAACGGAGTTACAAATTTTCAAATTAATAGTATCAATTAAGTTAAATCAGGCATTAGCTAAATAAATTAAACGTATTGGAGGTCCTAACTGAAAGATTGCGATTAACGCTGCAGCAGAACTATGGATTAATTTGTTTAGATAAGGCCATGTCGAATCAACGATTTAATATAACAATTAGTATTATCGGTAAAATTACAACGTCAACCTTTGCTATAATCGCCGATTAACTCGAGTAAATGGAGCCTAGCGAGCCGACCCTTCGGCTATTCTCACTACAATTGATAATATTACATGACACTGAATGGTTTTTGCGGCGTGCATTAATGTAGCTATTAATAGTAAGCGACAAACAATTGCCTCTCAATAAAAGAAATCTGTTTGATTAGAAAAATTCGAAGCTGCGCCGGGCAGTTTTCACTGGCGCCGTGAGAACGTGAGCTTAGGCTTTTCTATCCGGGGAAGCGATATGATACTATCACTATTATATGACACTGAAATAACCCAATAAGAGAGCAGATAAGTGATTTGATAATATTTTTTATGGCCCAACAAAATGAAGCCGGAAAACTTCCAGCTAAATGTTAACAAATGAAAATTCTTTTAACGGATACCAAGTAACTAGAGTTAGACTAAACCTGTACGTCTGACCAGGATGCAGAGGTAGCAACTGTTGTTATTACACTTCCTTGGTGTTACATATGCGAAGCGTTCATGCGAAACTTAACAAGGATATAACGAGGTTAAAACGAGTTCATTACAAAATTTAGTCTAGATTACATCCATTTAGTCCAGAACTAGAAAATTATTGGGTAGACCTTCAAACAGATGAAGAGAATGTTGGACGTTAATTTGGCAAAGTAGATAAAGATTATGTTTTGATGTAAATAAATTCCCTAGTGGTGAATAAATTACGAAAATTGCTGGCAATTCTCAGCACCTTATTTTGAAAGACTTCTACATTTGTGTCGTCGAAGCATTACACCCAGAAGTTATTATAATTCTTAGTATGGGCTTGTACCAAGTAGTGTATTTGATTTGCACTAAATCACTTGCAGTTCGAGGAATACATAACTGAATTAAAGCAAACATTCAGTTTAAAGATGAACTTCCAAAAAATGAAGGATATGGTCGACCACGAATCCACGAAAATATGTGTGAAAGAAAATCCAATCAAGATGGTCGAACAGCACATCTACCTAGTTAACACTAGTAGGTAAGGGGGCTGTTTTCTCAATCCTGATATTCCCAATTGCATGACGTCGAAACATGAAGGTTTCGATAAATGTATCTTCGAGATAATGCCATATGACCTAGAATCTACAATTGGATGTTTGTTTAATACATGAACTTTTTCTAATAGGTATGGGAGAATGGATATAGAATATTTGATGAACCACAACAAACCAACACTGAAGTTATGATGATGAAAATAGTATATCCCCATATAATACAAAAAAAATCTGTTTTCAAATCGTACACAACACTGAATGACGGATGTGGCAAGTACCTAAGTGTAAACAAATGACTGTGTATGTGTAGCTGTTTTAGTATGTTACATTTAATTTATCACAATAAGAAATTGCGAGACTCAAATTGAATTTTTGATAACTTCAGGAATTTTCAGGTAACGCAAACAGCAGGCAATTAATGCCAAGCTCGAAGGCGGTGAACAAACTAGTCGACATTTCGTTTGTCATTGAGCTTAATGAATATTTAAAAATTTAGTTAAGACCCCGAACAGCCAGGGTTTGGTCCTGATAACAAACGTAGAAGTGGGAAGGGAATGTATTATTCTACTTTCATTCATCCACGCTAACTGTATTCGAATACAAAGTAGAATAAATTACAACAAATGTTTAAAGCACACTCATTTCCTAGCTAAACAATCTTTGAATTGTTAATGTTTCCTCATAGACACACCCACCTAGCGCAGGCGGGAAGCCGCTTTACCAGCTCACTTTTAAATTCGTTAAAAGCGTTGACAAATTGTTAGGCATCATTGTAAAAATCTGAGGAGTCAAATTAAAAATGAAATTGAGAACGACGCCATTTACCTGATAACTTACTAATTGATTATTTATGTTTTTTTTAAATTGAGTTGATAGATTTTGGAATACAATTAAGGTCGCGTTGCTTTAAAGACTAGTCTATGGGTTAGAGTAACAAAAGTGTACACAAACAACATACACAACTTGTACGCTTGAAAACGTTTCACTCTCCACCTATAAAAATACAAAATCTGCAAATCTCTAAGTTAAAATAATACAAATGATTAACTATCATATTAACAAGCACTCACTTAAAAAGGGTTTTATAAATTCAGTCTATAAGACAATTTCTTAAACTGAAAAGGTGGAATATAGAAACTCCTGACCTTCAATCGGCGACCATTTGCATCGAAAGAACGGTTACGCGCCACTAGGTGTTATGGTTTTTCCCATCGTGCGATGGGCAGCTCAAAAGACGTTGAACACCTATGTACTGTTTTTTCGGCATTCAAAAATTATCAAGAATTTTTCAAAGATAACATGGACAACATCGGGAATACTTAATAAACTGGAAAGGAAATCAAGGCTTGAAAATGAGTTCGACCAAACCAACCCGAAAGTAAAGATGACAATTCATAGCTGGGGTTGCTTGCGGAATGCAGGTGACTTTATTTCCAAAATATTATAGAAATCCTGAATCAGACAGGCGCAGTTGGTCAATAGCCAATCTGCACCTGATTAATATGTTTTGGTATAAATTATTTTTTGAACGTCACTAAAATGATCTCCAAAAAGCATCATACAAAGTAAAGTTAAGGTTAGAAAATTTCAACAATGCAAACCGGCAACATCCCCACTTTGAAGTTGCTGGCGCAAAGCTCTCATAAAAGGAACGCCAATCCCAAATCTTAAAAGTTACAAAAAACAACATTCGTATCCTAATATACACAAGGACGAGGAAAAGTTTCCTAACATTCAGTAAAACCGGAAAGACAATTACACGTTTTGTAAGATGACAGATTTCGAGCTTTAAAAGCTTCCCAGACAGCATGCGATATTTATTTAATATTAATTCTACATTTCTGTAATGTTTGTAAAATACACATTTTATCTAAATATTTTGCAAGCTAAAACTAAGCGTTTATTAGTATTGCTTGGAATGTTACACAAACTATTTGCACATAACGTTTTAAAAAGGTTTATGTAATAATTGTTTAGCAATATTTTAATCTCCGTGTTTGGGAAGCATCTATGGAATATTGTATTTTAAGGTGATAATAATATTAAAGTATAATATGTAAACAACCTTAGAATAATATTTCAAAATAATATTGTTAGAGCGAGATCTACCAAAGATTACCGTCATATTTCGAACAAAGATACAAATAATATTTAAAAAGAAATCTTGAGAATTGACGAAATAAATATAATATTTAAACATTATTTCTGAAGCTTCTTTCAAATATTGGGAGATCATTGTAAGAACAGGCTTAAATAATATTTGACGGTAATATTTGACTGTAATATTCAAGACAGGTAAAATAAATATTTCTTGTCTATTTTCAATTACCTTTATTATCCGCAAACCTTTTACTACCTAGCATACTGGCATTGAGATTTCTAGGAAGTTTAGGAGAAACTGTCTTTGCTTACTAGTGATAGCGTGCGTGTGCTTTTGTGGTGAATTACTTGCAACCTGCTTTTGAAAGAGAGAAATCTTGTGCGTCAGGTTTCTCGTTCGAAAGAATAAAATAAATCTTGTGAAATAAGTAAGTTGAAGCATTGTTGTTACTGTAATAGTATATTGTATATTAAGAGCTGAAAGTGGATTCTGGCCGCTTGCGCATAAATAGTGCGGGTTGAGGCGCAGCCGAAACCACCAATCATGGAAAAGCGGTAAAAGCACTTTTCGCTCGAAATATACATACTATTTTATCAACGACTAAGCATATTCTTAAGGCGAAATAATCATATTATTTCATTTTATAAAAAAAATAATTCACAATAAATTTAAAATTACGCGCATAGTCTATGACATGTAACGCGATTATTTCAACAAATGACGACCGTTGTCTAGGACACAGTCTGACGTGTCTGTCTAACATGTGAGCAAATGAAAATGAAATCAAGCTTGGCTTTGAAGTATTTGTTGGATGAATAATATGTTGGTGGCACTGTAAGTATATGTCAAATTCCAGGTTAGCGGGTTAGGTGTTGTGTCAGTTTTGACACAGACTGATGCAAAACCTAACCTGTTAACCTCGAATTTGACATAGAGTTACAGTGCCACCAACATATAATTCATAAAACAAATATTTCAAAGCCAAGCTTGATTTCATTTTCGTTTGCTCACATGTTATTTTGCTCACGCCGAAACCCAAAAAGCTCGGCGAGCGGCAAAGTGATGAAAACACTCGCTCAGCGAGGCATGTCAACTTTCTGTTGTCGAATAGGAGTGAGAAAAATCTACTTTTGATGATTCTCTTACCAATTATTAAATCCAACCAAATTTTAATTTTAACGTTATCAAAAGGTAAATTAATAAATAAAATAAACAAACTCGGAATAATACTATATTTTTATGGCAGCCGTGAGTTTTTGCTTTTTAAAAAGTGCAATAAACGACCTTGACTAATGGCTAATATGTATAATAATTTAAAAATAACAAAAACATTTTTTAGATTATTGTCCCTACTGCAAAATCTTACTTTAGTAAAAACAATCAAATTCATTCAGATTGACAAAATCAAATATTACTTTTAATGATGAAAATGATCTGTGGAGTATCATTTGTCCTTATCAAAATTCTGCAGCAGTGATTGAAGCTATTTATTCAAATATGGTTTGACTGGTATCGTAATTTAATCTAATAACTTTTTTCTTTCAATGCTATCTGTCTTCGCCAATCTAAATGATTGTTAGTGTACCTGACAAATATTTTGTGTTAATAAAATGCCTTAGTTTGTTCTAATAAATAAAATTTTTTGCACAGGGAGGATCTCCAAGTGCCAAAACATAAAAATTACTGAGAATTATTAGTGTGTAATTAATAATTATATTTAATTAGAAACAATTATATTGATAAATAACCCACACTGAAACATATGAAGATATTCTATTTTTATTATTATATTCTGCATATGCTTAATTAAATACTGTACAAAGGTTTTATTTTTCATTTTTAACTAATAATTTATTAACAACCACTTCTATAGCATTTTCAATCATTGTTAAAGGATTATTTATGCGCAATATTACAGTAATATAATGTTAGATATATTTCTACAACATTTTAAGTACTCGGCATGCTAATTGTGGTAATAAATATTACGTTTACATTATTGTTAATAATTTCGAGACTTTTCTTCCAAATATTAGCAGAATTTTGATGACAATATTGTAATAATATTTCCAACACATACTATTTAGATATATACAGCAATAATAGTTTTCTCCACTATTACCTAAATATTGTTAAGATATATGTAGATAATATTGATAATAATATATTTCTCAAATATTTAAAAAATAATATTTACTCAATATTTTCGACATACATATGTTAAGTGTCTAGTGTTAATATAAATATAAATATTGTGTGCTAGGTTTGATTACTGAATAAGTCATACTTTTTATAATGAGCATAATACATTGGAAAGTGAATAAACTGGAACATTTTGTCGCTATTTTAAAACATTTTAAAAACGTTATTTCGGTTACATATTGGTTTTAACGTGGGATAGTTAAAGCCCATATTGAGGTAACACATCTACAAATTTTATTTCGTGTTTGTTTACTAAGAGTTAAGCAAGCGTCTAGAATCCTACTCCCTACTTTTTGAACTTTGACATATTTGGAAAATGTATGCTCCTGCGCTTGTTTACAAATACAATATATTGCTACATTTACAAATAAGGAACAATTATTAATAGCGCCTGTGAAGTTAAATAAGTTAATTTTAGAAGAAATAAGGACGATGCTGAGAAAGCATCTCTTGAAATTCAAAAACAATTAATAAATGATTTAAGCAGAAAGCTTGATATTAAAAAGTTGTGTATAAAATAAATGTTTTCTTATTACAAAAATATAATTATCCATTTAAAACGAAATTCATAGGGTAAAATATTTGGAGCAAAGCAAAAATGTGAGCTGTAGTCTTAAATATGGCATACAACAAACACTCGTAATAAGAAGTTTTATAAGTGGTCGAATGACATAAGATTATATTGTGTTCGGGCATAAACAATAGTGGGTGAGTTACCGGTAGTGTAGTGCTGCGCATATGTCGTCGAGTAGCAGGAAAACTTGGTGAAGCACGAGCAGATTACAGAATACCTGGAGATCACCATGTTATATTTAGAAAGTACCTCCAAATTCGGACGAGTTGGTCGACATCCTCGGACTAGTTTTCGAGCAATTTCCAAAGCAGTAAAGGGCGCATCCAACACAAACAAAGCCATAGTGAAGGTGTTAATGTAACCCTGTCAACAAAAAAAATCATAAGAAGCGAGATGATGAGATGATTGCTAAATTGAACCTTACATAGCTGAAACCGGATCAACTCCGATCTGCAGGTCCATTTTTGTTATAACCATCCAAGGCATTTGCTTGAAGCGTGGATTCCAGCTACGTCGTTTAGTGACTCAGATAAAACGTACACCAATTTTAAGATTACATGGACAATTAGTGTAATAGTTAATTAAGGGTGAAAAATTGAACAAATGACAGCCAGTTTAGAAAACAATTGGAAAACGTTTTCGGGCTAGCCAAAATTCAAGTAGAAAAACAAATTGGGGAGATTGTAGCGTCACCCCCAAGTTAATAAAGCAAGTGCTATGTCGGTTTAACTACGAATATAATAACGTAGAAACTATGTCGGATTAAAGCTTAAAACTTTAGAAAATTTTGAAGGAACTTCTTTTAAAAATTAAATACAACTAAAATTAAATCCTGTATGTACCAGTCTACAAAAACAAAGGAATTTGACTGTCACTTACACAAGCTTTGACCACATGGAGCAGTGGTAAGATCGTCAGGCTTGCAATAGGAGAGTCCTCGGTTCGAATCCATTTGCAGGCGGAACTTTTCCGCAGTCCATTCGATTGGTATCGGGCTCGGTCACCATTCGCCGTTGGGCGCTCTACCCGGAGGACTGGTCTATGGAAAAGAGTAACCTGACCACACACAACACATGCTACATAGAATATACACATGATATGAGATGATATCATAGAGTAGGACGTCGAACATCTCGGGTCGCAGACTCGGGACTCCAGGCGAAACAAGTCATACGGTAACTAAAAAATAAATACCAGTTTGAAGAGTATTACTATTTGTATTTTAAGAATTTGAGTATGTGCGGGGGTGTAAATGAAAGACAACAGAAGCTAATTACCTGACACAAATTGTAAGCGAGGTTTGGCGATTTCTGGACATCGTGGAAATGGTGCCGGCAGAAAATTGACCAATAACAGTAACACAGATTACCCGCACTGGCTATTTTACCGACAGATGCAGATCCAAGGCTGAACCTTGGGTTCTACATCTACCAGCAGCGATGTGCGTTTGGACAGTGGCCTAACACACGGAAAGCGAAACATGTTTTCTTTTTGTTATTCAATTATCTCGCGGAATTCTAAAGTGTTTGTCAAAAATTGTTAATGACTCCTTTTGAGACGCAAAATCCAAAGTAATTAACGTAGTGGGTCAGTCCTTTGATCTTTGTTTTAAACCCCTATGAACCCACGAAAAAAACACACAATTATGTAAAAATTTTTATTACATTCGGTACTTAGGCATGCAAAGTTTCACTTCTTTAGTGTCATGTTAAACCATCATAGAGTTGTTGGAGCGTAAATATGATATGCTTGTGACATATTGATTAACGAAGCATCGTCCAACTTTTTTTCTGAGCACTTACAGTTAGGTAAGGCAAGCATAGCTCATATTTTATGTATATTAGCAAGCTCCTCAATATTTTGTGCCGTTTCGTTAATTATTGGGTGATAATAAAAGTATCAAATGTGTTTTCACGACAATGTATTATTACTTCTAAAACTATATTTTAAATGTATAACAAGCTAAGAGAGGGCAAGCTTTCTGCGAATACTGCAGCATAGAAAATATAAAGCGTTAGTGGCGGAACTTTTAATTTAAAGTGTTTACATTTGAATAATTTTTGTAATTTTTTTACATCATCTATTGATTGTGTCTTTCTCAATTTGCCATTTAAATCTAACTGGTGTGACATACTTAATTTTCCCGATTTTCCTTTAAAGTCCAAGCCGTTAATATATTCACAAGAGCTGATAGTTTCATGGGGCCTTTCATTGTTCGTGACTTATTTGACGAACAAGAATAGAACTAAGCTTTGCAATCGCTATTTACAATAAAAATAATGGAGTTACAAATTACCGTGTGAAGTAGTATACAACAAAAGTATAAGGTCAGGCGAGAAGGAAATTCATGGCCGCCTAGACCCATGCCTATGTTGTGATTATACCAACTTACACGGTTTTAAATAAAGTAGCAGCAAGGTCATCGCTGAAGGTATTATTTAAGTTTCTAGTCTGCTATATTGGAGAATATATGTATATGTTTGAGCATTCAGCATGTAATTAAAAGCTTTGATAAGTTTATTTACTATCACGAATATAAATATAAAGTCCTGGACTTACTGTGCTGATTTTTACACAACCTTTTATGGTGTTAGATATGAGCAATGCGGACCCTTAATGTGTGATAAAGTCGTTTTTCCAAAAAATAAACTTCCAGGCAGCAGGCAACAATAAGGGCTCTTGGAAATGTCTGATTCCGTAGAATAAAATTGCACATTCCGCACTCGATGAACTGATAAAAACAATAACACAATATTGCAGGAATATTTGGACGACATTGCGAGCCAGCTGGGCATAAACGGTAATAGAAGTCAGACTCGCTTTTTGTAGAAATTGCAAGATGGTGATTTGAAACGTGTCACGAAATGTAAATTTTCAAATGTAGTAGTTGAGGCGAAAGATAACGCAATGGCAAAAATAAATTGCAAATTTCAGTTTCGATAAAGTATTGAGGGCAATAAGTAGCCATTTAGGTATTTGTTCGAGGAAGAAATATTCCATTTTTCAAACAGCCACACAGCAACATTGCCTTTTAGTGGCCACATCAGAAATAGGTACATTTAGGTTCGTTAAACACTTCTAAGGGGATTTTAAATAACATTGGGCATTTTTAACTGGAGCTGTTATTAATACCTGTTTAAGTAGATACTGAAAGTCCTCAGCGATAAACAAAAAATTCTAATGCTCGCCCAATCCTTTTGTTTGCGCTCACGCAATATCGCATTTTGAAAAACACCGCCCGACATCTACAATGGGAGCGCTCTAAAAAGTTAACGTTATTATTCAAACGTATACAAGCAGTGTATTTATTAACCCCGATGTAATATTCAAATCATTACAATTCAGTAGGCTCACGCTATGTATTGTACCAGTAAAACATTTATCTCACTTTTGCTAGAATAGAAACGCTGAAACATGAAAAAAATACCTGGGGCCGTCTGAAAGTTTTTGAACGTTTCGGATTAAATTCTAGTTCGGAAGCTTCCCAAATGTATTGTGGGAGATTTTTACGTTTTGAATTAAATAATTGAATGAATGGCTAAATACCTTAGCTACATGACAATGCATAGATAATCGATACTGTAGTTGACTCATAAACTAGTGTTTATTGCATGAACAAGAATTGACAGCTTCGCTTCAATGCGAACAGTGGCGCTTGTTGAATATTCGAGCCGAGGAATTTTTACTTAAACAGACCAGAAACTTGAACTGAAATGGCCGTATGCACACGCTTTGGTTAGATGACAGCAAACGCTGTTCCCAACGGACCTTAATCATATCCAAAACATTGATCATTAGATGATGCTCCTTCACTTGAGACGCATGTGGTCTGAGCTACTTGATGCACTTTGATATGGCGGTCGGCCAAAGCAATATCTTGACATATTTCAACGATTTCTGAAGTTACAGCGGTTGATGGGCGTCCACTACAGGGGTCACTTTCACAGGTCTGAAGTATACGCTTAAATATAAGAGCACAGTTGTTAATTGTTTGTAGTGACGTGTGCTCCTGCCCTAAGACATGGTCCATATCAGCTTCTATGGCGCTTGCAGTTACACTCTTCTGTCAGAGGTATATACGAGGTCAAATGAAAACCTTAAAAGTTCCCTCAAAAATGTACCGAACGGAACTTTGCATTAGAAGTTGGCAGAAATATTATTTTCGAGCTGTAGAAGGCCTTGCTAATGACATCATAGAAACAATTGAAAATGTTGACACAGCGACAGTTTAAAAATGGCAACTCCACTAGAGCACTGCACCAGGGAGGAGCAACGATCTGTTATTCGTTTCTTGCACAGCGAAGGGGTGAAACCCATTGATATCCATCGTAGAATGAAGCTACAATATGGAAATTCATGTTTGTCACTACGGCAAGTGTATGAATGGAGCAACAATTTCAAAAACGGGGTGATTTCCGTAGCAGATTGGTGAAAGAAAATCGTCGGGTTATCCTTGATGAAACCGCTGAAGTTTTGAATGTGAGCCATGGTTCTGTACAGCACATTATGCGTGACATCCTCCAGTTCCGTAAAGTGTCAGCCAGGTGGGTACCAAAGCAATTGACTCCAGAATTGAAACTACGACGTGTTGATGCTTGTGAAGAACTTTTGCGACGGTATGAAGCAGAAGGAGACGCCTTTCTGGCAAGGATTGTGACTGGGGATGAGTCCTGGGTGCACTATCATCAACCCGAAACTAAATGAGCAAGCAAATAAAGGCGTCACACCTCTTCGCCAAAACCCAAGAAATTTCGCACACAGCGCTCGGCAGGAAAGGTTATGCTGACCCTTTTATGGGATGCAAGAGGGGCAATTTTGGAGGACCACATGCCTAATGGGGTTACTTTTACTAGTGTCACATACTCAGAACTCCTAAAGAACCGTCTCAAGCCTGCCATTACAACCAAAAGGCGCGGATTTCTGAGTACTGGCATTCTTTTGCAGCACTACAACGCGAGGTCACATACAGCACGTTCAACGGTGGCAACCATCCAAGATTTGAAGTTTGTGCGTCTACCCCATCCTCCTTATTCCCCTGACCTCGCCCCAAGCGATTACCATGTCTTTGGTCCACTTAAAGAAGCATTAGGTGGGAAGAAATTTCAGAGCAATGATGACGTGATTCAAGCGGTGCATGAGTGGCTGCGCACGCGACCAAAAGAATTTTTTTCTTCGGGTATTCAAGCTCTTCCAAAACGGTAGAGGAAGTGCATAGAACGTAATGGAGACTACGTTGAAAAATAACATATTTGTTTTTGAGATTGCTTCAATAAATTTTGTTTAATGTTTTTAAGGTTTTCATTTGACTCTACCTCGTATAATCATGACACGCATTTCAAGTTCATCCATTTTTAAAATCGAGGGCACGTTCACGCATTCAATCGGCTGTCAAAATAAAATTAGTTTACAGATTGCGCTGAATTGTATGTCGTTTTCTCAAATGCTAGAAACATACATTCGTTTTGCGACGAAGCCTATAACGACGTATGCAGTTGGATAGAAATGTCACTCAATCAAACCCTATCAAAATAAGAATATAAGGGGATTTGTACCTTGTCCATACTAGTATAGAACAATGTATGTGGGAAGTCAACGTTGTGGACTCTGAAGATGTGGCGTTAAAACATAGATAGGGTAAGTGAGCAATCAAAATGGAAACATCTACCAAAATACAGACAATTATGTAAGAAAGAAAATTTGCATTGTATGGATATGCAAAAAACAAGACAAGACGGATAGACAAAAAATCGCCTAATGGAACCCAATAATAAAAAGAGAAGGATGTGTAAAAGACGAGGTGGGTGAAGTAATACGTTTCAATACAGCAATGCTGGCTAACGCTTAGAGTAACACTGTTTTTTGCTATTTTTGCATCTTCAAAGGTCTCAACTAAAAGGGAAACACGTATATGCACGCAAACAAAAATCAATAATGTGTTAAAAAATTGTAATTATGTTTATTGGATATTCTTAGTACACCTTGGCCAGCATGACTTAATTTGCCGCTTTGCTCTGGTGGGGTATTTCCCCACACGTTCTTGTTGATGTCTGTATAAAATGCGCAATTGAATTATAATTCAGTTTAGTTGTGGCTGTGAAAGTCAGGGCGTAGCATATGGACTTACGACAAAAAACAAGGCCGACCCAGCAACTCTGGAACGAAATGCTCTCTGATGATTCAGATTTTTTACCTGACGATTCGAAATATGAACCACCTAGTGGTTTTAGTGGCTCTGATAACCCTGAGAAACGCCTTAAAGCTGATAATAGAACAGAAAATGATATAAATGTAAACCAAATCCCCCATTTTAATGGCGATGTAGTTATCAGTACAACGTTGAATTGCCAAACAGAAATTTAGGCGAGTGTATTGGAAATAATGACACAGTTGTTGCAACAGTGTGAATGTGTAGTAAATAGTCCTTTATTATTTTTTTAGAATGAGGGCAGGTCTCAGAAGAGACCCTGAAAATGTTTATATTCTCCAGGATTACTGCATTACTGCATCTTCCGCTTTCCGGCCATCATACCACAACCTTTGGTGGTGGTGACCTCTTCAGTAGAACATTCCTCCTATAGATGGGTTAGGCTAGCCACCTACCCAGCCCGCGGGCGAAGATGGTTTATAAAACTGAATTCAATGTGATAATAACAGGCTCTCAGCTTATACTAAGAGGAAGAACCTTAAACAGCCTTTTCCTACTACATAATCACAAGAAACTGAATCGTAAAGGTTTAGTTTTGCATTTTCCGTTGATTTTAGTTGCGTTGTCACTGCAGCCACTACCACCTACTACCATCAACAGCCATCTACTAAAATAATCTTCGGCAGTTTCCCTGGATTCAGTGGTGACCATCAAACTCAACTACAATTTTAAACTTCGAGCGTATTTTAACGGTCACCATTTCTAAAATCAACCTTAACATCAGGGCAGTGAAGGCATAGCATACAAGTATTATAAGGCTATGGTGTACCAATATGATCCACCAAAGCCACAAGGATTTTTGAGTCCGGTGGGCAGGATATGTCCACCACAGATGTAATAATTTGCAAATCAACCACGGTAGTTTAGGTGTTAAAACCAAACTAGGAAATTGGATAGATGTTGAAAATCGTTCTGTAAATTTTAGAAAAGGAAGAATATAGCAGGTGTCTCTGTAGTATAACTCCGGTTGGAGAATTTGGAAGTAAAAACAAATGTATATACTCCTCAATTGAAATGCATGCCCTTAAAAGAGGTGAGTAAAAATTGATACTTTAAATTTGATATATGGATTTAGGCACCACCATTCAGAATTACCATGCATAGTATAGACCTGCACGAAAGACAGTGAATAGAAAAAAGAGATGTGAGATAAACCCTGTATTAGTAATGATATCAATGGTGTTTGAAATTGATCTAGAATTTTCGAGATACTGACGCGAATAAGCAAACTTATTCATTCACAGAGTACCTCGAAATGCAAATGCAAATCTCCATGATCTTTAAATTTCAATGTTCACTTCAGTTTTATCATGTGTTTAATAATTGTTTAGTTAAAGTTTATAACAGTTGTAAGTTGAAACAAATGCGCTGTTACAAGAATGGACAAGATAAGCAGTGAAAGACAAGACCGTCTTTCCCTTTCTTATTTTCTCGTGTTAGACCCCAGTAGTCCGGTACGTCACTCTTACTCTATCTGGTCCTCCCACCTTTTCCTGGTACGATCTACGTGTCTTTTACCTCTGGATCTGTACTGACAAATTTGTTTCGGAATGCGATTGACGTCAAGAAGATAGCATCGGTGTACCAATATTGCTAAATAACAGATGAAAGAGCCGAACTATTTCATACAGTTGAAGAAATTAAAAAATAATTACATTAAAATGTAAAATAGTAGTAGTATGTATAGATGAACCCAAAGAAGGGAGCAGAGAAAAATACTCTGCGAACAACTGAAAACAATACTAAACAAATACTAAAATATATACGCTAAATTAGACAAAACAAGAAAGATTAATGTCTGATATATGCATGCACGAAAGCCAGGACGAGACAGATGAATACGAAAGATCATATAATACAACCCAGTAGCAAAAAGAATGGGAAGGCTTAGAAAATTATGGAAGCGTGAGGTGGATAAAGTACGTCTTCACAGACAAAAACTAATTAAAACCAAGTCTAAGAAAAAACTTATCCACTTATGCAGCGTCATATATAAATATTACTTCCATGGAATCTTTTATTCGCAAAATCTATATTTAATTTTCTGATTAATCTGTCATTGTACAATGCTACAAGCAAATAAATAATTTTCGAAAGTTATAGGTTTCTGCATATTAAAATTACTTGTTTACTTTTGAAACCGAGATGTGAAGAGAATGGGAAGAGAGCGCATCGCTCGATTAGCAAGGGACAAAACCCAACAGTAAGATGGCCGGTACGAAGAAATGGAAGGATAAGTTGGTAACCGACATCACAGGAAAATGCACCGTATTAACAGGCTATGGTCTAATTTAATCAGAAAAAGAAGACGACGTTTATACGATTTGTGAACCCATGAAATTCAATCAACCCTGCAACGACTTTTGCTCCGACTCACTGTAGTCGAGAAGAGTGGGTTCACTAACAAGAGGTGCGTTTATGATAGTTTAGAATGAACGTCCAAAGCGCTACGTAATTTTTTGTAGAACCGGAGATTTCTGAATTAGGAAAATGAGTCCAGTCAGCTTATTTAGGCGGTGTACTTAGCGGCCCTCGACAGACAGAGACTTAAGTTTGATGTCTGCAATCCCTAGAAGAACTGTGAAGATTCCTGAAAGTTGCTTTACAGCGAAAGGAAAACAAACATGCAAACAACTGCGAGTATTTAAACAGAGTTATTGAATGTTCAAAACCTCGTGTTGTATAGGTTAGACATGCGAAAAAACATAGTAGTACCCTTAAGTGACATCACTATGTATACAGTCTAACACAATTATTATACACCAGCAAGTGCCGGGTGAATTATTTAAAAGGAAATACCCAGAATCTTGGGTATAATCTAACGTCCACCATAAGGCTTGACCAGCAACTATAACGAGCTTATCAGCGTACTAGGCTGCACGCAATTAAAATTTTATAGGTCTACTTAGCCTCTTGCAGTGTTGTGAACTCGATGCTGGCATCCGTGTCTAGAAAGCAGATCTACCCCCCTTTAAAGAAAATGTTTACGTAGATTTCAGGAGATGGCTGGGTGGTGATGAATTGCCACGGCCTCGTCGGTGCGCCGATAAAACGTGGAGAAAATTTATTTAACATGGAACGCAGGTTGGGGGTATATGTACGACGAAGAAACAACACTCCGTTGTTTTAAAATACGTAACGGGATCTAATGTCAATCCGGCCTGGACCGTAACTGAGATAGCACTCGTAACAAGCGGTAAGGGTTCCCTCGGATATAGATCTATTCTTTTCGATACAACAATCTTCGGCACAAGACAACCGCTTTGGTTAAGCGCCGAAAGCACAACCGTGTGAACTTGAACTTGAACACGCAACTGACAGCGCGACGCGGCGAGAGCTTGCTTGTAATGTGAGGCCTCGAATAAAGATACACAAGCGTCGCCATGCAAGCCAGCTGGCTTCATTGTCCCACAGCAGCGTAAAACGAGCAGGTAGAAGTAAATTTCACCACAAAATGGCCGATAAATAGCAACTCCACCACAAGTGATGTTGAAAAAATCAAAATGTCTTAACGCGTATTGCGCGGGAAGTGCAACGGAGGCATGCGCTTGCATTGTACTCTCCCTCATAGAGGCACATTACATTCAGAAATCTGTAATCTAGCTTCAAACTACCTCCATTAATTAATAAAAATCCATTGACGCTCCGAGAAAGATCTCGGCTACGATCAGACTTGAACCCATGTTCACTTGGTTGCTAAGCGGGCTGTTTACCCACTCAACCATTCAGATGGCGTCGGATGGATATATTTGGAACGGAATAAGCAAATTTGAGGGAGAATACTTTTCAGATAATCTATTTATCGATTTCAATTTTTTCAAGGTTCTGTTGGCTTATGTGTACTATTATGAGAAAGTGAACTACTTAGTGTCTGATTATTATTATTAAAGAAGTCTAAGGTTTGGCACATTACAGTTACGGTATATTTAGGTAAGACTAGATAACATATCTATATTGCGGTGGAATGATGCCTTGTATTAATAAAGGGTTTAATTAGATTGTGAATTAATTAAATAGGGCAACACACCACAATGCTCAGGGTACTTTTATTGTGTAAAACTTTACCTGTCAGTATTTTAGACTAATCAAAATGAAATGAATTTATTATACTTTAATAAAAACAGTTAACTGCCATTTTCTGTATTTTATCGAATTGCAATAATATTCTGGGCTAGCTCCGGCAAGAACACAAACCTAGTCTCTCAGGTTGGGTTCAAATCTGAGTTTTATTTGAAATTTTGTTTAGAATATTTGACTCAGCGTAGCTCATATACGCAATTTATTTTAGTACAACTGCTCTACTAGATTCGGTTACTCATAACCTTACAAAACTTGACTTTAAACACAGAAAGCTGTTGGCGCATATAGCGTTTATTTTAATATTTAAAAGTGAAATTATGCAAGGAAACTTCCGCCTAACAATAACTGACTCTATTTTGTTTAGCTGTGACGTCAAACGACGTCAGCTGCTCTTTTGTTCTGGACTTCCTGTGATGGCTTTAAATTCTATCAAAACAGCATTTTCAACTGACGCCATGCAAATTGCTCAAACTGGGACAATACTGGATGCTCGGAGACACGTTAACTTTATTCCGCAAGGTGTATTCTTTACGTACACTAGCTTTCCCGGCTCTCAAACACTCAAAATCATGCCACTCCTACATTTTAAATTCTAGCCGATCTGGGCTCGAAGATAGTGCTAGGTGACGCCGACGGCTTTATGCGCTTGAAGTCGCTTCCCTGGCAGCAAATGTTGTTCAGAAAGCTCGTTTACACCTCCCTGGGCTGTTGGAATTGCGAAACTTGGCTGCAAACACTACAACAGATGTCTGATAACTGGTATAATACAAATGGTAAACGTTTTAACTTGGCAAAACACTTTCTATTGTATTAAAACATCAATTTACTGGAGCAAAATTTTTGCTCCAAACTAGTCAATTTACAGCAATTGTTCTTATTTTTTTGACAAAACAGCATCGCGTTGCTTAGTAACCGCGATCTGTAATTGTTTTTAGGAAATTAGTTTTAGTTACAATTTTACATCAAGGAATCAAATTTGATAACATGTTTCTTAAATTTAAAAATTGTCTTTATTTCTTATACCTAAAAATTGTTCTTTATAAACGTTTTTATAATCACTGCTCTGCTATAATCACTTAGTTTTTGCAATGCACTGGCACTTGAGTTAAATTTTAAATACGTCACTGGATTTTCTTCAATTCAGTTGCCCTCGTTCTCTATTGCTCTTTGCAAATCTTATCCTATCTTGCTTCGATTTCCATCTACCTTTCAGATTGCTTGCTTTTCACTGGCCTGTACGTTTATTAATAACTTTAAGCTTATATTATGCACATAACCAATCCTTTGTATCATTTAATTACATTTGATCTGGCTTCAAATATGCTCGAACCTATCATATTACTTATTTTATATTAGCCATCTTAAATTTTTCTTTTACTC